>OU892282.1:16701825-17065156 GCA_917834065.1 Ceutorhynchus assimilis
TTTATGAGTTTTGCGCCAATTGCGAGGGATTTTTGGGTCTGCAGAAAGATTTCTGAGATATTTCAGTGGGATTTCGGAGTGATTTCAGGGATTTCGGTAGGATTTCGGAAAGATTTCGGGGCTCATTTGGGGAATTTCGGACAAATTTGTGACACGATTTCGGGGAGTGATTAAACCCTCGTATTTTATATACAGGGTGTTTCAAATTCGAGCCACATCATTGGGATCTCGGAAACGATGAGAGATACAGGGTTGGTTAAATGGGGGCAAAGTTGTCAATAAGATTTTTGTATTCTTGGACAATAAAGCATATTTACTACTACTACTATAACTACTACATGCATAATTTGATGGTGGACACCTCTCAACTTTTTTATTCAACTGCTTTATTAATGATGTTAAAGACTCTTTCCAGCATGGTAGATTTCTTGCTTTCGCTGATGATTTAAAGCCATCATTCAGAGTTGTACAAACAATATATGATTGCCGGTTGCTGCAGGAGGACTTGGATCGTTTTTCTGTATGGTGCACTGATAATAATCTTTCATTGAATGTTAAGAAATGTAAAGTTGTTTCATTTAGTAGATCAAAAAATCCTCACAATTACAATTATTTGCTTAATTCTGAACAGCTTGAGAGACAGTCCCTAGTAAAAGATCTTGGTGTTTGGTTTGACTCCGAACTTACTTTTGCTCATCACATTGATGTAATTACCAACAGAGCAATGCGTTTGCTGGGGTTTATCTTTCGAACACTGCGAGGATTTGAGAATATTTTCACATTCAAGTTACTCTACTGTGCCCTTGTCCGCTCAATCCTGGAATATGCCAGTTGTGTGTGGCAACCATTCTATGGTGTACATAGAAAAAGGTTGGAAAGAATTCAGCATAAATTTTTGAGTAGAATAGCTTACAAACTTCATATTCCATCTGAGGAAATTAACTATGTTGACATTATGAAACTTTTGAATTTGACATCACTGGAAAATAGAAGAAATTTTTTTGACATCTCCACCTTCTATAAAATCATAAATAGTATGATAGATGCACCTGACCTCCTAGCGGCTATTGGCATTCATGTTTCCCCAATAAATGTTAGAAATAGGATTCTGTTTAATGTTGATTTTCATAGAACTAATTATAGTATTAATTCTCCATTGTGTAGAATGTCAAAGCTGTCAAATGATATTTTAACTAAATGTGACTTAGATATGTTTGACCGATCTTATGGAAGATTTTCGACTAAACTTAAGAATGTCTTATATAATTGATAATTAGTCTTGTTTTTATCCCGCCATCTTGTGTCTTGTGTCTTGTTTTTTGGATTGTTTCAGACACTGATTCCTTGATACATTATATTTTGTCCTTTTTGACTTTTTGTAGGAATAATTAATTAACTATTGTAAATGCTATATGCGTGAATAAAAAATTTTGATTTTGATTTGATGCTTAACAAAATGGTGCCTTGATATTTAGGATATTCTGAATACTTTCAGCCTAAACTGAAATTTTGCAAAATTGTTTTTATTTTTTCTCGACTTTATTCAAATTGGTATTAAAAAAAAATGTCACTTCATCATAGCCACTTTTTCTCCCCTACAAGATGCCAGCTTCAAATTTAAAATCTGACAATTCGTCTTTAAAAGACCCACTTTACTCCCTGAAAAAAGGGATTAGAAGGGTACTTTCAAACCCTAAAGTGCATAATAGTATATTGTGTATTTAGGTGGAAAAGTGACACATTCTCGGCCGATGGTATAAGTGACGGGCAAGGTGTAGCCGAGGCCGGCAAACACTGAAGGCCAAAAATGTGCTTTTCCACCGGAATACACATACTATTTTTTCTGCGATCGGTTAAATACCTGTTAAATGTTTGTCTTCTAGTTCCAATTATTCAGCAGTACAAGAATCACTTTCCCGGCCTAGGCCGGAAAAGTGTTTCCCGTATTGTTATTCATTGATTCTTTAGCAACTATTGAAACATAATTGAAATACCAGAATATTGAGTTTTACGACCTGTCAACTGGTAAAAAATGCTGACATTTCTTGTCAATCGCAGAAAAACAACATTATTTTGGCATTTTGGACAAGTTTTCAACCTAGAAAGCTTTGGAAGACATTATTTTGGTATTTTTCCATCCATTTTTAACCTAGAATATGTCATTGTGTGAACCCAACATATTTTGAAATAATTATTTACCTTCAAAATTTTGTATGTTACACCAGGAGCTGAAATTGGGGTTAATACTAATAGTTTTTGTACTTTTTTTCTTGATCGCAATGTGGAGTTTGAATATAACAAACCCGTTAAACTTGAACACTTAGTTATAAGAAACGCTCATTGTTTTCCCAAGTGCCCATAATAGACCCTGAGATAGGGCCTGTTTAGTGGAGTCATTTTTTTTTGTCTGGCATTTTGAGGGATGAATGTGACTAGTTAGCTGATGAGAATAAAAGTGGTTTTAATGCCTGCCTCCTGTTCGAAATGTCCACAGAATGTTTCGCCGGAAAACTCCATTTCGAACTGTGATTACCGTCTGGCGATTTTTCAGCGTTATTTTCACAACAAAACCTTGCATTCTCTCGATTGCCAGACTCTCTCTTGGAAGTTGACACCCATCCCCATTTTTTCAGCTATTGAAAAGCATCTGATATTTTTCATGGGTGAATTATTTATCAAGTCAATCTTTTATTTAAAAGCTTGAAAATATGAGATCATTGAAAAAAAATTCTTCATGTAAATCAATTTTTTTCTTCTGCAAATTTTCGAACGGGAGGCCGGCATTAAAATCACCCATATTCTCATCAGCTTAGTAGCCACATTCAGCCCTCAAATTGCCAGACAAAAAAAAAAAATGACTCCGCAAAACAGCCCCTATCTCACAGTCTATAAGACAATGCTGGAAGTTTTTACTGTTTATAGCAAACATCAGATGGATATAGTGAACCAATTTTGATGCACTTTTTGAGTTCACTATATCCAGACTGCGACAGACCGGACTTCACCTTACTGAATATCATTGTATAGATACATTTTGTACTCAAGGACTCAGCTGAAAAGCAGTAATAATAGGCTTGGACGGTAGTATTTCCTTACCATGGTAGTTTTTCCACTTTCATTGTCTCCCAATACAACTATTTGCTTGTTGGGATTCAATTTTGGATTTCCATGTTGTTGGACATCATTTAAAATACTTTGCCATAAATTTGTGTTTTCTTCAGCTTCTTTGGAGTTGAAATTTTCAGGAGGTTCTCGAGTCAAAGGCATTGTCCCAATTTTTTGACTGAACAATATTTGAACTTACTAAACTTGTACTGTACCTGTACTTCCCAAACTAGATATAATATTTTAATATTAATATTTGGTACAATAACACTCAACAGTGAGATGAGTGACATCACCCTCTCACACCTCACATATGTCACATAAGCGAATTTTGTCGTTTACTCCGGTCTACTCCGTTTTCCAAACCGTGCATTCGGTATTTTGATCTGAGTTCTCCGAGCTTGAATTTACCGTTCGTTTATTTGAAAAGTGTACTCGGTGCAGGCTCATGACCGTTCGTTTATTAAAATTTCTGACACTCTGACTTGACTCTGATACAGCGTTCAACTGCTCTGTTCGCTCGCTGGTCACGTGATTACGGCTCCGCTCAGCACGCTCTGCTCTTTGAGCAAAATACTGAACGCAAGGAAAGGTAACGGAATGGTAACGAAATTCGTAACCGACCGGAGTTGCTTTCTATGCACATTGGCGCGCTCTAGAGCACCTTATAAGACTTTTCCTCCAGAACTGCGGAGTTTTGCTCTGACTCTTAATTTTTATTCCAGTAGTGCTTATCACTATATTGTTTAGGAATAACAAGTTTTTTTATCTAACGTTTAAGTGTTGTTTTATTTTTTTGCCTCACAGGTCTGCACAAAACACATAAGGCGATTTTCAGCCTGGAATGATTATTATTTGGTTATAACCAATGCATTTCCGCCGTCGCGGTTTTAACCAAAGTAGGGGAAGTTGTGACGTCACATATCAGCTGATTTGCTTTTGGTATTTACCATTTATAACCGATTATAACCCAGCTTTGGACTTGGGTTAATCTTTTGGTTACAGCTTGTTGATGTTATTATGTTATTATTTTGGAATTTGTATTGGTGTTTTGTGATTTTGCAGTTGCGTTGTAGCCTGGCACAATAAAAGAAGTATACATTCACTCACTCACTGCAATTCACCATGTTTAGATCGAGGTTTAGATCATCCCCAAAGAAAATCTGTTCGATAAACGAGACTAACGAGAGATTCAGCTCCATTTTTTGTACCTAAACAAAAAACTATTGCTGAAACGAAAAAACAAATAAGAATAATAAACATATTCCTACACTGCTATAACCAAATCATTTCAGCGATTAGTTCCTTGGCTTATGATTCTTGAATGGTGAGGGGCTATGACGTCACACTTGGCTGTCAAAGTTGTCAACCAAAAGAATAACCACGGTATTTACCGATAAATAATCATTCCAGGCTGAAAATCGCCTATACATTTGGTTTTCAATGATACACTATGGATAACTAATTATATGTCACCTTTAAATGAAATTATGTGTTATTTCTCGTTGTGGGTAATGCGCTTGTGTAGCTTCTTGTCCACAATGCGAAAGACTGGTTGCCTAACCATCTTTCCATCACTGCCGCGTACGGCAACTATACAGAACACGCAGTCCATTTCATACTCATGTCTCTGCAATTTACACTTGGAAAGTTTACTGGCGGCAAGCACTTGCCGTCACTGAACCTGTTAATTTTTTTGTGTATAGGTATAGTATTTTTAATACCCATTTAGAATAATTCCATTCTTATTCATCAACCACGAACTAGATGAAACAAAGAATTACCAACAAAAACGAACGTTGATTGCTAATACGTCAATTTCATGTACAAAAAGCATTGATACATATTTACCTATTGCGAAACAGTAAAAAATAAAATGACTCAAAGTAGGGTGTTCGCAGCTATAATGTTAAATATATGGCCCAATATTTGTCAATTAATTGGTCATTATTGTAGAAGTGAATGTAAATGCTCCTTTATTCGTGTTGATATATTTTCCTACGAGCGTGCGGAAAAGTTACTTTTCCGCACGATTTTTCGTTTTGAAAGTTGTACTTTTCCGCACGATTTTACTTTTCCGCACTATTTTTTTACTTTTCCGCACGATTTTTACTTTTACTGAAAAGTGTACCCATATTAAAGTTCGGGGGCCCCCTATTTGGGGGACGGAGCTCCGCGGTGACCCCTATTTCGGGGGCATAGTCCCGCGGGGGCCCCATTTTTGAGGGGCACAGTCCCGCAGGGCCCCTTTTTGGGGGCGAAGCCCTGGGTGCTCCTTTTGGGGGGGGCGGAGCCCCTTATTTGAGGGCACAGCCCCGCAGGGCCCCCTATTTTGGGTGGCATAGCCCCGCGAAGGTAGGGAATCCTAACAATTTGTTTGGCCAATTTAGGCCAAGGATCATGATAAAAAAATCCGGTTCCATTATTTTTTTTCTGTATAAAAAAATCGTGCGGAAAAGTAAAATCGTGCGGAAAAGTAAAATCGTGCTGAAAAAGTTACTTTTCCGCACGATTTTTTTATTGCTAAAAATGAAGATATTTAGGATCAAATAAATGATTTATGTTATATATTATTTTATATTATGTGCTATTTTGTACCATCATTATAAAATATTTGCGTATTGGAACATTTTTTTGATAAAAAGCATGGACAAAAGCACTCGTAGGAAAAATATTGTACCTAACTCTTGCGGAAATTGTCTTTTCCGCACGAGACGGCAGTTGCACGAACGACGCGGAGCGGAGTTCGGGCAAGCCACTTTCCGCACTTGTTAGGTAAATAACTATTACCTACGAGCGTGCGGTAAAGTGCACTTTACGCATAGTGTGCGGTAAAGTAGAATTTGATATTTATAATCAAAATTCCTTTCTTTTTCAGAAAATGGATTTTTGATCCTTTCTAAATTTGATCTTATTCCATTAATTAATCTGATTCATCAATTTATTTTATCAATGCTTTTTTTGGAGGTGTAGATGCTCATAGGTAAAATTTTGTACCTAACCACAGCCCTCTGCCGTTGCGTGCGGTAAAATATCACTTTCCGCATTTGTTAGGTAAATAACTATTTAAAAATTGACCATAGATAAGTATTTTTGTCCTACAATTTGCACTAGCGGTCGTAGTTAAGAATTTATGATGAAAAATATTATTTAAATTTGATTAACATAATAGACAAAGAGGAAGATGAAAACGAGATGTAAAAAAGAATTGTTTCAAACGCGCCATTCTGCTTATGAAACTAAAGTGAAGCCATAGAGAAATAATAGTAGTAAACTACGAGAGAAGTCATTCCCCTGTACTTAACTGGCACAATGTCGACGTTAGCGCCTCTGCTGGCTACGGACAGCAATAAAAGAGTGAACATTGTTTAAATGCAGGTTTCTTCTTTACCGACAGTGAAAAGGCGGCTTTTTTGAATTAATAAATTATTAACTTTGATTTTATTTAAGATTTATTAAAAATAAAGTACTGTAAACGCTCAAAACAGTTAATTGCAAGGCAAAACATTTGTTGAAGAAACTTGCTAAAATTTACCGAGCAACTGTTTAGAACGATAACAGAGCTTATTTTTAAAAAATCCAAATTAGATGCAATGAGATTCCTTAAGGGGGTCAAGGAGGTAATTGAACAATACAAAAATTGAGATATCTTCAAACAAACTTATTTTTTTATTCCAATTTTATGAATATACAGTAACTAAAAATGTTTGTATTATAAGCTTTGTGTTTACCTTTTTACTGCATCTCGCATCATGGCAAATTCGAAAACACACTATTATTGGTGTCGGTTTTGTCTAATTAATTAATATTTATGATCACATAATGTTTTCTCATTTCTGCTGTAATATAAATTATAGAAGAAATTTTAAGTTATGATGATGAGCATTCAGTTTTTGATTGATGGTCTTCGGATTTAAGGTTTAAAGTCAACCCCCATTTTCTGAACCTTGTGTTCAAAAATTCCAAAAAAAATATATGTTTTATGGTTATTGATATACTTTAATCCATAATTTTTTAAAGCAAATTTGACTCGCCATTTTTAAGATATATCGCAAAAACTGAAAAAAAAGTGGTTTTTCACCATTTATTTCAAAACGAATAGATGAAGTTTCCCGTTATTTTTATTACGAACTACTATTGCAATTCTACGCGACATATATTTTTTTCAAATTTTTTGAACTTGTAGTTTTCTCGCTACTGCAAGAATAGTTGGAAATACGCCTGTAGCTACACTGTTTAAACAAAAATCCGACGGATGAACGTTCAAAATTATTTGTGTTGGTCCAAACTACAACCCTGTTTATGTAAAACAGAATAATACTTCGAATTTCCGCAAAAAAAAGAAAAAACTTTGCATCACACAATTTAATCAAATGCAGATTTCTATTTTTTTTTGACTATCAAGTTAGGGCACACTATAGGGGCGACAGTACTGACATCTCGCGTTGCTGTAATAAACTATATGCCTGACTTTAAACCTTAATCATAGACGATTCAATAATTTGTCAAATTTTGACAATTTTGTATTTTATATGTGTTAAAAAAAGATAGAACATTTTCGGGCAAGTTGATGACAAAGACAAATTAAACCGAGTTATCAGAAACGATGGAAGTAATTAGTTCAATAATCTGACACACCATGCGAAATACGCTACGGGTATCTGCACAAACCTTAGGCACAAACACACTTCCAGATTGTTACATTAAACAAACGTCTCTCGTAGTTTACTACTATTATGGCCGAGTTCGTTTTTGTCATCGTTTTCGTCGATTTGCTCCGAAATTTTGAGAGGCACGTGACTGCATAAGACAGTTTCAATTTACAAAACACGTGCCTGTCAAAATTTCGGAGCAAATCGACGAAAAAGATGACAAAAACGAACTCGGCCTATATTTCTCTATGAGTGAAGCCAAGTTTTTGGCAGGCGTTTGGCACCAAAATATAGGTAAAGCATTGATTGCCTATACCGCCATTTTTTTGGTGCCAAAATACCTGGAAAAAAACGGTTCCATTTTCCAACTCCATGTTACTATATACCACAGAGGGGCGAGTTCAGGAATGACACACTCAGTGGGAGTGTGACACCGGTACGACGCACTAGCCGTTCATAAATGCTATAGGCACACCGAGTGCGCGCACTCTGTGCCGTTCAGAAAGTACTTTGGGCGCGCTCCAGGTGTCGCACCGGTCACACCATAATTTTTTGGTGTAGCTACGGTGTGATTGTGTCTTTATGTCAACAATGTCAACCATTCCTCCTAATCTCAATAATCCCACCAAATATAAACAAAACACAAATAAGAATTAAAGTTTTTCCTTCAAATTAAAAAAATGAACAAGAAAAAAAAGTAATCCTAATAGATTTTGTGAAATTTTTGAGATGTTCGATTGATCACACCAAGCGTTCAGAAATTCATACGAAAGTTGTCGCCTAAAGCCTGTTTTTTTTTTAAAGATAAAAGTCAAAATGACATTATGTTGGCAATACAATCACAATGTAATATTATCAATGCTTTCAAATTTTTTATGTAGAAAAGGCTTGTGTTGCCAACATAGTTACTAAATTTTTGACTTGGGGAATTATCTTTAAAAAAAAAATAAACTTTAGGAATTGTCATTTCAGTCACACCCATAAAATCGCACTCACACCCGGTGTGTTATTTCTGAACTCGCCCCAGCATATACAAAAACAATCAGCAGGCTAACTTGAATGACAGCCCGTGTAATAAAGGAATTCATAGCCGCTTTCCAGTATGCACATTGGCGCGCTCTAGAGCACCTCGGGGGCGCCACGCACTAGATTTGTACCGTTCCAGGGGCGAGTTCAGAAATAACACACCGGGTGTGAGTGCGATTTTATGGGTGTGACTAAAATGACAATTCTTTGGCGACAACTTTCGTATGAATTTCTGAACGCTTGGTGTGACCAATCGAGCATCTCCTCAAAAATTTCACCAAATCTATTAAGGGCCCCATACACTACGGTGAAACACGACGGTTTTCACCGCCGCGAGGAAACACGTCGTGCCAAAACCGAAGTGTGTGGTAGAAAACCGTCGTGTTTTTCTCAGACGTCCTCAAAGTTTTTATTTTATGGCATTTTCTTCAAATATATTTGTCAAATACGTGCAAAAATATATTTTGACAGGGCACCGAAGAAAATGCCATAAGATAAAAACTTTAAGGAGGTCTGACCCCCTTTTTGCAACGAACTAGACGTCTGACGATTTACATACGTTATCTGTGACCTTCAAACAGATAATGTGCAAAATTTCTATAAATTTTGAGCTTTGAGAAAACAGTTTAGATGCTTCTTAAAATTACAACTTTGCCCGCGTCCCAGAGCCAGCTGTCCCGGAACTGTGAGTGCTGACTGTACACTAGCATTCTAGCACTAAAGTACGACCTATTTTGAAAATATCCGCCTTGCGAAAACTCTTGCATGTTTTTGACGCCAGCTCCCCAACTATTAGTGTTGGTGTGCATTTTAAATCCAGAAAAATGTTTATTTAATTCAAAAAAAAAAAAAATCAGATCTTACACAAAACCCGCGAGTGGCTAAATTCAGCTGGTGTAGGTATCGGGTGGAATAAAGTAGAAAAAGCAGTGTTAAGTTGAACAGGATTTGCCAAACTACTGGGCATTGGCATTAGTGAATCGTAATCACCGCATCCGCGGCGGTGCAACATTTTAGTGAATTTAGCCACACGCGGGACACAAACACAAGAAGTTTTGGCCGTTTTTGCTCTACTCGGAAGTAGAAGCCGTCGAATCGAATTCGACTATAATGAGGAAAAATCATTGGGAAAAGTTAATATTGAAAAAATTGACATTGGGTGAACTATTTTGACAGTTTATTTGATTACAGGAACCTATATTATAAATAGTTCGGATCGCATCCACAGCGCCGTGACGGGCGTGACAGCGCATTGTTCCCCAAAATTTTATTAGGCAGTTTTCCTTCTATCTGTGAGGATATGTATTCTGTGCCCGAGATATAACAAGAAACAAATGAAGAAATAGCCACCCACGGATGTGACAACTGACAGGTTGACGGGTACGTACAGCTCAGGGGCTCAACCATAGATAAGGGATACAAAACTCTCTCGAACCTATAATATAGATAGGCAACTCAATACAAACATTTTGTTCCTGATTACAGCGCCCTCTCGCGTGTGTAGTCAGCAACTTGAGAGCGCGGGAAGCGCTCCTTTTTAAATTTAATTTTTTTTCTTTAGGATCCGTTTATCATTTTTTATCGACACTAGCACTAAACAATTTAATATGTTTCTAGTGGAAATAAAATTATGATAAACAGTTTCTTGATCGCATACCAAAGAGTTACATACTGATTAATCTATGCATTAAATACAAAAATAACAATTTTGAATTACTTTATTGACTACAGTATGATATCAATCCAATAATAGGTTCAATGAATAAGATTTTTTGATTGTAAACGTTTTGCAGGCATAAAATGAACTCCTAAAAAGAAAGAAAGTTACAGTGGTAAAATTACAGGAGATAAAATCCCGATTTCGGTATAATGTAGGGATTCAAACATACCTGTTCATCATTTTTCGGAATTCGATGAATTTTTACTCTGTTCCCTCGGCTTCCACACATTTCCACACAACAAGATAAAACCATTTTGCTTTGAACGGAGAAAATTTTCAATCTCTGATTCAAATTATTGAATAAAAATGGGATATGTCAAAATTTGTCAAAATATAATGAAAAAGTAAAAGTCAGAAAAGTGAAGCAATGCTGCCACATGTCAAAAGCATGGGATATTATTGGTTTTGAAAAATAAATGTAATTTCAAATCGTATTACTAGCAATTATATGTTAGCGAGGTACACGACTTTTTTTTTCCTATTGTTGGAAGCTTTTTAAAACAAATAAAGAATAATCTGGAGTTTTTATGTATAAATCTGACAACAGCATTGGACGACAGCGCCTCTGCCGTCTGTAGTCGCAAGCTTTTAGCGGAACAAATTGCGCCATAAGAGTTGCACATGCATGGGCTCAACGCCCCGAGTAGCTCCGGCAGGGATGTGCGTCTACACGTAGACTTTCATTGTCTACTTTACGTGTAGACAATGTAGACAATGAAGACAACGTGTCAACAATGTAAAATAATATAAATGACGTTGAATTCTAACCTCACACTTTCCTTTTCGAAAATTATTTTTATTTTATTATCGGTTTATAATCAGTGAATGCTGATATCAAAGTGATAGGTATAAGCTACTTAAGTATAAGTAGTAGTAATTTTGGAACTTTTTTTAAAATTTTCTAAGATAAGTTTATTGTTTACGTCACATGTAATGTCTGCCCAGCGACTCTGTGTCTACGGGGCAACGGTAAGGGGAATGCAGTTGTAAGAAAAAATGGCTGATTTCATTCATAAAATACCCAGCTGCGTGCGGAATTTTTTGGAAGTGTTATCGTATTGCAACTCCTACACGAAAATCGAAAATGACCAAACCCCCGCCACTGGATATTTCAATATAAATCGATATGCCAAGATGGGAGGATACAATGACAGAAGCCCTGGCCAATAGCAAGACGTAAGGTGACGTTTAGCCCATTGACAACGACATGGTTCCTCGTGGCAACGGCCATCCTGCCAAAAACTCCACCAATCAGCTTCATCCAGGCCGGATGCTTGCCAGATTGACAAAAACTGATGGTATCTTTAGAAAATGTTTATTTTTTACAATGGACAAAATTGAAGAAATCAGTTATTAGAATAAGAATAGATCTAACAACCACGTTGAAATATTTAGCGTTTTATTGGTATCTATATTTTGTTATTAAAAAATGGATTTTCAAATGAACTATACTTCATGCCTAGTATTTTCGCTTTTTTATAATTAAACGTGACAACATGGCACATTTACGTCCGAATTCCTTCCGTAGACTCAGATTTGCTGGGCAAACAATAGACAATGTGTAGACAATTCGAATTGTCTACACGTAGACAATCAATTGTTTACTTTGACATTGTCTACAGGCACATCACTGAGCTCCGGGCGTCACACTCCCATACTGAAAAGCGGCTCATGATCGGGATGTCACTAGCGGCCATTTTGGGATACGAGACAGGACCTGATTAACAATAATTTAGATTTTTTCTTTCGGGTCACAGAGTCATATTGGCTTTAAATAAACTAATTTAATATTACTTACATATAATATTTATCCTTACTAATTTATTATTATTTTTAAATATACAAGAATGATAACTGATAACGCCATAAATGACAACACGAATATACTAAAATGACTTTGAAAATCATAACTAAAATTCCGCTCTACGCCGCACGCCTATGACCTCCGTCAGTAAACAAATAAATTAAAATGTCGGCGTCACTGCCGTTTAATGACAGGATGGTATCCCCTAATGGCGGCGTGCGCAGAAAAGATGCGCGTGAGAGTTAGCCTGCTGATTGTTTTGTATATGTTACTACTCCTCTTTACCTTTACCTCTAAGGCATAAAGCAAAAGCCCGCCCGTCGAAATCATAACTATGCAAACAGCCTACGTCAAGGCGAGAAAGGACATGCTGCCTACGTCACAGTTGTTGATTTGGCGCGGTGGGGGGCTTGAGAATTGTTCCACATAGGCCTTATGAGGATAAGCTATCCTGTAGTAGTAGTGTGTATTATCCTTGAACTGAAAGTACCATCGTCACCAAAAGTAACTGGGACACAAATAATGCATAATAGGGCGCTTTTTTTTATTCAGCGGTGGATCCATCAGTAATCAGCCTTTCTTCGTCAGTCTAGCTAGCTCATAGAAAATAGGAATGTCTGTCTTATAAATGCTGGCAGCAGATGGATCCATTGCTGAATAAAAGAACGCGCCCATAATCTCCTTGTTTAATTTTTCTATTGATATTCATTCAAATGCATTTGATGCACAGTAGGACAAATATTTGATAATAAGGCCTAAGGGCCGAATTTATAGTCGGTCCTATTGAGATTTCCTCAGACCTTAAGGAAGCCTTGAACGTTTAGAATTGACATGACTAACTGGTCAAACAGTAGCAAGTGTCCATTCTAAACTCGCGACTTCGAGGAACGACTATAAATTCGGCCCTAAAACACACGGAGCGGTTTCTGCCGAGTCGACACCGATTCGGCGGAGGAGCGGCTCGGAACACACACAGCGTTACCGCGCCCGGCGGATCAACTAATGGCGATTTTCATTTGTCAATCAGTGCCCACTGAGTGTATCCGCATCTTTTTCTAAAAGCATGTAACATGTAAGGATAAGGAAACATTTTTTTTTGCACTGGTTCGACAAATTGAAAACGCCATAATTCAAAAATGCATAATCTCGCTGTTGCCAGTTGTTTGCGTGCAGTCACACCGTCCGTACGCAATGGCGTCTTCTATTGACGACGATTTTTTTGGATTTTGTTAGAATATTCCTCTGAGCGCATATCCCAAATCGCTGGCCTTATGTGAATTTCATTAATAAGCCTCTCAACGTTCAAATTTTCCATAATATTATTCTAACTGGCAACACTGATGTTCACGAAAATCAAAAAACCGTACCAAAACCGCCCGACGTGTGTTTCCTGCCATAAGCGAACAGAGAATAGGCGATTTCGGCAAGCTTTGGTTGGTATACCATTTGGTTAACCAATTGGTACCTGCAACGTCATAGTAATGACGTAAGATACCATTTGTTCCGAATTCGTTTGGTAGGTCATAGGAGAGGGGAAGAGACGAGCCTTAACCTAACTTTGTGTTGTTCTTCTAGTTTTGGGAGTGACTAGGTACTAACTGCACTGACTAAAATGTATAATCACTAATCAGCACTGTCTAGACAGTACCTTTGAGTAACTCAGCGTTTTCTGTAAATTTAAAGCTGTTAAAGTTACCTCATATCTGTCGTTCAGAGCCGTTTTTCAAATGATCGTCAAACATTATTTGGCAGTCAAAACATACGAGAAATCAGGAAGATGAAGGCGAAAAAACAAACATATTTGTTAAAAATTTCAAATTATTCAAATTCTAATGAACTTCCATTTATTTACATTTTCCAGAGCAGGACAAAACGAAAATAGACGTAGATAGCACTATACCAAATAGAAGAACCGTGCTGCTGACCACGGTATCCTATTTGACAGACCAAAAAGGATACCAAAGTCACGGTGACGACATCATTTTCGTATCCGAAATTGGTTGGTATGCATTTGACAGACCAAACAGGGTACCAAACCATGTACCAAAGCTTGCCGAAATCGCCTAATATGATGCGCCGAGCGTGTGCCGACAGAGTCGTAAAACCGCGCTCGGCACATGATTGCCACCGTCTGGTTCATACAATAGAAGTGTCATAAACGAGACACAGCTTGACCATGGGCGTCGTTTGGGGGGGCAAGGGGGGGCATTTGCTCCCCCTAGAAATAGTCTTTTAAACAAGAAAGCAGTAAAAGAGAGTTCGTATTGCTTTTTTCCATTTTTTCAAAATTTGTTAGGTACTTTGAAAAATTGGCAGTGGCGTATTTACCATAAGGCCATGGGGGCCATGGCCCGGGGCGGTAGGACTGCCAGGGGCGGCACAACCCGCGTCCCCATAGCACTTAGGAATGCTATCTTAACAACAAAGCAACAAAATGAGTTTGAGGCAACTCAACATTATTTAATAAGGAAAAGAATTTGGAGGAAGCATTTTCTTATACAGAAATTGTATTACGTATGATTCTATGCACTGCAGTAAACTTTGACCAGTGTTTCTTTTTTTTGTTAAAAAGTTTTTTCATTATTTAATTTTTTGTTAAAATTGGGGCTAGAGTTGCCAACCCTCCCGATTTAGGCGAGAGTTTCCCGCTTTTTTACTAAACCTCCCGCCTCCCGCGCACTCAAACAAAACTCCCGCTTTTCCCAAAAATAGAAATTACATGAAATATAATTCTGAATTAGGTGCCCTATTTATTTTTACCATAATTTTAATACTTCATTATAAATCTGGCAATCCAACGCAACTGGGAAGCTTCGATTGACGTCGAGCGACCGGCGCACTTTGAGAATATTATTTGCATCTTTTTTCATCTCCCATTCCAAACGAAGACAGAACTACTTTAGCCTGATAGTTTGGGCATCCAATCTGAACTGAAGGTATTGTGTTGTGACGCTGACTGTTGATTGTAAGGGGGGTTTGAGCTCCAAGAATTCTCTGCCAAGCTCCACTTTATTTAAGCTAGGTTCGGCTTATACGGTGCAAGTATACTTGGAGTTTTGGACACTGCGCACGCCTCACTTGGACGATACTTGGATAGTATCAACTGTTTATCCAACTCCAGAATAGCTCCTAACATCCAAGTAAGTAGGTTGGCTGCCAACTAACTTGGTCCAAGTATAAGTTGTCTAATCCAGTGCCGACAAAACTTTTCCTCTTGTAATAATAACTAAACTGCTGGAAAATTGCTTTCGAGCAAAAGGAAAATTTCGCTTCGATATGTTTGGAACCAAAATATTGACCTCTGGTTTTCATATAGTAATTTTTTTCAAGTCAATCTGTCAGCCCGTGAAAACCGGAGGGCGATATTTGGTCTGCTTCCAAAAATATTGAGCTTGAAAGTTGGGTGAAAAAATTTCCTTGCTCGAAAGCACTTGTCCAGAAGTTTATTATTGGTAAGGCTGGCAACAACGTCAATACAATTTTTGAATTCCTAAGATTTTGTTCATATTGCATCACTGGTTTCAGAGATAATGGATCGTCCCGTTACTTTTCGTACAATCTGTATAGTATACAGGGTGTCACGAAAGGTTTGTTACAAACTTCTAGGGATGGTAGATCTCGTAGAAATAAAACTTTTTTCTTAATAAACATGTGTCCGGAAATGCTTTGTTTTCCAGATATACAGGGTGGCCCAAATTTGAGACTCATCATTGGGATCTCGGTAACCGTAAGAGATACGGGGTCGGTTAAATTATGGCAAAGTTTTATGACCAATAGAATACCGTTTTGAAACTAGAAAGATTCCGAATACTTCCGGAGATATTCGGAAAAAACCAAAATTATGTAAAATCGTTTTTATTTTTTCCCGGGCTTATTTGAAAAGCAATTTTAAAATAAATATCACTTCATCTTTGTCACTTTTTCTCCTTTAGAAGATGGTGCTACTAAATTTAAAATTCGACGTTTCGTCTTCAGGCGGCCATCCTCAACTTCCTTTTTTTAAATACGGACCTGGATTTTTTATTTGCGATTTTGTCATCTTTGCGCATCCTAAAACCGATACTGTTTATAATTTTTCAATAACACAGCAAAAAAAGCAGGTCCGTATTTAAAAAAAAATTAATGATGATTTCAGAGGAACGAAACATTGGATTTTAAATTTAATACCGCCATCTTGTAGAGAAGAAAAAGTGACAATGGCAAGGTGAAATTAGTTTTCCACAATCTTTTTAAAATAAAATCAGGAAAAAATGAAAACATACGAAAAAAACATGAATTTCTCGTTTTTCTTAAATTTTTTCCTGATTTCATTTAAAAAGTTTTTGAAAAACTAATTTCACATTCCCATTGTCACTTTCTCTTCTTTACAAGATGGCAGTATAAAATTTGAAATCCGACGTTTTTCAAATACGGACCTGTTTTTTTACCGTGTTATTGAAAAATTATAAACAGTATCGGTTTTAGGATACCCAAAGATGACAAAATCGCAAATAAAAAATTACGGTTCGTATTTAAAAAAAGGTAAGTTAAGGATGGTCGCCTGAAGCCGAAACGTCGAATTTTAAATTTAGTACCACCATCTTCTAAAGGGGAAGAAGTGACAATGATGAAGTGACATCTATTTTAAAATTGCTTTTCAAATAAGTTCGGGAAAAAAAAAACGATTTTTCAAAATTTTGGTTTTTTCCGAATATCTCCGGAAGTATTCGGAATCTTTCTAGTTTCAAAACGGTATTCTATTGGTCATAAAATTGCGCAACTTTGCCATAATTTAACCGACCCCGTATCTCTTACGGTTACCGAGATCCCAATGATGAGGCTCAAATTTGGGCCACCCTGTATATCTGAAAAACGAAGCATTTCCGGACACATGTTTATCAAGAAAAAAGTTTTATTTTTACGAGATCTACCATCCCTAGAAGTTTGTAACAAACCTTTCGTGACACCCTGTATAATAAAATGTGACAAAATAGGGCGTG
Source organism: Ceutorhynchus assimilis (assembly GCA_917834065.1). Lineage (NCBI taxonomy): Eukaryota > Metazoa > Arthropoda > Insecta > Coleoptera > Curculionidae > Ceutorhynchus > Ceutorhynchus assimilis. The sequence goes on from OU892282.1 coordinate 16,719,112, forward strand.
GCACCTCAAAAAATTATTTTTCCCTCCCATTCACTACCTCCCGTTTTTTCAATTTTGAAAATTTGGCAACCCTAATTGGGGCAGCAAACCTTATAGGCCCAGGGCGCCAAATTTTAAAATACGCCACTGAAAATTGGCTGACATTTTCATTACATTCAACGGAATTGAATTTCACTTGACTTAGGGCCGGTATTATAAAACACTGAACCGATGGTATGTAGTGTTCCAACCTTCGGTTGAATCCTATCAATTTGCATGGAGTCAATCCAAGGTTGAAACTCAATCATCGATTCAGTGTTTTATAATACCGGCCATTAGAAAATTACCTAAACAAATGCAGTGGCGACGCCAGGGTTCTATGTTAGTGGGGCGGGGGGGGGGGGCAGACTGGGCCAGAAAAATTTAGGGGGGGCATTTGTTTTTATTTTACTGCTTTTCTTCTTTGGAATAAAAAATGGGAAGAACCTGTCGACACTATTATGTTTGATGTAATCCCAGGAAACCGGAAGCAGCACCGCAGTTGCCTGTGCCCAAGAACATTCAACCTAATAGGACTGCTTCTTAGCTGAAAATGTCTGCCATCTCAGCCGAACACCTCAACACTTGGCGTAAAATGCATTAGCCGAGTTTAAAACAGTCACAGGTCACAGTAATCGTTGCAATCTTGTTAAAATCACCTTTTCTACATTTAAAATTGACGAAAAAACAAGCACAACCTGAATCGCAAGCATCCTATCGAGGCCTGCGGGAACGTCATCATTATAAGCTGTTATGCTGCTAATTAGTAGTGACGTCACTCGCAGGCCCTGCCGACTCGAGAGTTGACGAACGTACGCCTTATGAGGATGAGAATTCCTGTTACTGTTTACGATTCTTGGCCTGTGCTCACCGAATACCGAATTAAGCAGGACGCGCACTGAATCGACTCGGACCGGTCGACTCGGCGAAGAGCATTCGGTAGTTTTTGATACTCATGCAATTAAATGAGACTCGAGTCGACCACGTCGAGTCGACTAGTCCGATGCCGTGCGCGGACTCTCATTTAATTGCATGAGTATCAAAAACTACCGAATGCTCTTCGCCGAGTCGACCGGTCCGAGTCGATTCAGTGCGCGTCCTGCTTTAACCGATAGAGGCTGCTGATATTATATTGCATTGTTGCCGACATGAGAGCAAGTTTTCAGGGGGGGCCGGCTAAATGTCAGTGGCGGCCCCGGCATCCTCTGGCTCCCCCTGGCGTCGCCACTGAACAAATGATGCGGACAGTGAATTTGTCATCAACTAAGTACCTTAAAATGCTCAAAAAGGGGCGTGGCACTAAAAGAATTAGCCTACGGCGGTTGCCTGCGGTGCTAATGGAAATCGTCTTATTATAATACTGCCCCCCCCTGAGAAATCTCGTAACGACGCCCATGAGCTTGACCTCGCTTCGGTGACCGACTCGACGGCCGACTCGACAAAAACCGCTCCGTCTGTTTTAGGCCTAAAATTCATCTAATAGGACAAGAGCTAATGTGATGCTGTCCCCTAGTCCCGGTTACTTTTGGTGACGATGGTACATCAGAGCCGTTTTCTCGAGTCAACTTTTTTGAAATTGGTTCAAAACCGGTTTGAAACAGTCAAAGGAAACACCATTGCCCGTTTCAAACCTGTTTTGAACCAATATGTCATAAAAGTAGACGCGAGCAAACGGCTCATCTGCTGTTTCCTCGCGGTGGAACTGGTGCGATCCGGTTCAATTAGGTTCGAATCTGTGGAATCTTGCGTTGAGCCAGTGACGTCACATTGAACCTGGCACATTGAACCTGGTTCAAAAAAGTTCGAACCGGACTCGTGGCTTGTTCTCCGTTGACATAAGACTGTGGTTCAAACCCAAGGTTCCTAAAGTTCATTAAAGGTTGCCTGGTAATGGGTAACCTGATGAGTGATGACGCATCTGGGGTGCCTTAATCCTAGTTCTCATGGAGCGGAAAATCGCGTTGCGGGTGCGGAATATCGCTTTCTGTTCAAGAAGTAATTTTTGGCGGTTCACATGAAGCGTCTTTCCGGAAGCAGATTTTTAGTTATATTCAGGGTATTTCACATTATATTTTAGTGATTTTTATCAAATGTCGTATCATACAGGTGACAGTAAAAAGGGGCAAAGGATAAAAACTCGCGCAAAAGTTAAAAATAGTCTAACTTTTTTGCGATATCGCAAAAAGTTGACATTTTCCCGCTGCGGGAAACATTTTAAAAATTTCGCGTCCGCAACGCGGTTTTCCGCTCCATGAGAACTATGCTTTATGGAGATTTGCATTATGTTGAGCCCCTCCAGATGACGTCATAAAGTTATCCAGGCAACTTACCATCGTCACCAAAAGTATCTGGGACACGAATAATGCATAATAATCTCCTGGACTAATTCTACTGTCATTCATTTCAATGCGTTTAATTGAGGTTTAATTCATAGTTTGACAAATATTTGACAATAAAATTCATATGATAGGACAAGAGCTAATGTAATGCTGTCCCAGTTACTTTTGGTGACGATGGTACCTCTCTCAAACAACCTTGGTTCAAACCTTCCATTTTCTCGCGTTCACAAGTGATGACGTCATCTACAAATGACCTCCGGGTTGGTTTTAACTCCAGGGTAAGCGTGTCCAGTTGCTATGTTTACCCTGGAGTTATCCTTAACCCGAGGGTGACCTGCTATTGAGAAACCGGCCCTAAGTCTAAAGGTTTAAACTGTAATCCAAGGTTTAAACCGTAGTTCGAACCATTCACCCCGCGAGAAGATGCCTATATTTTCAGTTTCCGTTTATAACACGGTTACAAACGGTTAGTCGCTAAAATATCCTTCAAGTATGCATAAGTGAAAGCTCGCGGAATCATCACCTGTGGTGCAAACACTCTACCGTCCGTCACGTCAAGGCGAAAAACGACACGCTGAGAAGTCATCACTGGCTCTTTGGCGTGGTGAACCATGATGGAAGGTTTTAGATTTGATCTACACAGGCCTTATGAGGATAAGCTATTAGTAGTAGTGTGTATTATCCTTGAGTGTTATGACATCGCGAACAGCGCATGACGCGTCGCATGTGTCAATGTGTCATCTCACTCATCCCTCATCTGCCAGAAAAGAAAAGATCCGCCATAATATTTGCGTGGTGGTGAATCAACCGGATTGCTTTTCGAGCACGTGGAAGTTAGAGACTGATTTTCTCGGTTTTTTTTTGTGAGAAACTGATCATTTTTGTGATTTCTTAGTGAAAACTTTTCGGAAAGGCGTTCGCGAACCGTACTAAGCAATTTCCTGCTACCAACAAACCGTAAGTAGATTAGTTATTTGCACAATCTGGCTAGCACTTCTAGACCACTCAGGCCGGCATTTTTTATTTTTTTTTTTAAGTCAAATTTTATTGTTTGTTGGGAGGAAAGAGCCCACCGCATATATTTGTATTATTATTTATTCAAAAACTGAATAATTCTCTTTTTGGCCGCGTGTCAGTGGCCTAGCCTTGGCCTAACTACAAGTTTCGAATTACTCCCGCTGGCCCCCTAAAAAAAAGTAAAACAAACAGCAATAGAGCATCTGCCCTGCCCAAATTGGGAATTTTCCCAGTTCAAATAGATTTATAGTATTATTTGACTTTGTTTATTTCTACCTGTTGTAACGTAACAATATGGAGAGATTTAAGAAGATTCTTTTTATCTCATTATGTGAACTATTAATTTTTTATTCACACAGAATTTATGTAGTTTCACTATACCTGTTAATAATAAAATAATCACTAGCAAAATAGCATTAACTAAATTATTAGATTTGAAAACTAAATATGTACTTTATTGAGTAAATGAATAACTACCCACCTTAAAAAAAAAATCCTACAAACATAAGTAGTTGTGTAGATAAGTGATTCTTGTAGAATGGTTTACCTACGAGCATGCAGAAAGTGCACTTTATCGCACTTCTTTGCAAGTGCAAAGAAGCACTTTACCGCATGTGCAGTAACGTAGATTCTAGTGAAGTTGTGCAGTAAAGTTACTTTACCACATAGTATGCAGTAAAGTAGACTTTGGTATTGATAGGTAATCAGAAATCCCTTGTCTTTCAACAATTTTAATAATGTTTTTTTTTGGGTTGTAGATGCTCATACGTAAAATTTTGTACATACCCTAACACATGCGGAAAGTGCCTTTACCTCCCCTAATTGCCCTTGCGTGCCATTAAGTATCACTTTCCGCATTTGTTAGGTAAATAACGATAAGGGGTTGAAGTAACATCGTGGTGCAACATTCTAACATTCATGTTAATGCATATTTAAATATAATCTGAGATATATTCCACTAATCCTCGCAATAATCTTAATAATTAATTGGGGTTTTTCACATTGAAAATGAACCATCGGAATAAAAAGTAAAAAATAAAAATATTTAGGCATCAATTTGGGCAATCTAATACCTATTATGTAAATTCATGAGGATTTATTCATAAAGTTTATTTCCTGAAGGCCTTGTTGAATATATCTACTTTAAGGAATTTAATAAGTCAAGGTGATCCCCATATTCATTTACAAGCCATCAAAATCTCATCTCATTCGACCATTGTAGAGCTGGCAACCAATAATTCAGAGGATTTTATAAAACAGGAAGACCATCTGTTTTTCTTTTTTTATTATCTGACATGCTTTATAATTTATTAAATATTAATGGTTTCTTTTTTTTTTTAATTTTAATTAGGATTACATTTCTCAAAATTTCAAAAAATGTTGAATGGAAGTGTGGTTACTTTTTCAGTTCTCTGCTCACCCACCAAATCTGTACAAATTCAGAAAACCTTGAATTACTAGGTGTATAAACCTAGCATTCCCATGGTGGAAACAATCTTTGGGAACTATATAATAATTAGGTGCTAATTAGGGCCTCTAATTTAAAATTAGGTGCTCCTTTAGTTTTTGAGAAAATCAAAAAAAAAAAAAAAAAAAGAAAAAGAACGAAGGGACTGCTAGGTTTATGGAAGCTAGCAGTCCCCTATAGTATTTATTTTTTTTTTATTTTTCTTTGGTATCAGAATATAGTGCTTTCTAGGTGCTCCTAAGAAGTCGAATCAGTTAATTATTAACTCAGTTACAGATTTTTTCCATTATTAGGGAAGTGCTGGTTTTATGTTTTTGTGCAACCATCCGCGAAATGAGTTTTCATAGCTGCTACACAGGCCGCGAAATTCAATTTCGTGGCCGCCACACCTCACGTGCAGAATGTGTCAAATCCATAAAGTCTTTCTGTAACTTTACATAATTTTTATAGTTGCATAAAAAATAGTGTGTATGCCATGACCGCGAAAATTTTTAGCGTCCTCGAGATTATCTTTCCTGGTCCTTTGACCTCTTGGATAACTTTTCTCTATGTACGCTAAAACAAAAACAATTTACTTAGCTTTCAATCCCATTGAGAAAAAAATAGCAAAAAATAGCTAAATTTTTAATAGGGATATCTGAGGGGATATCCATGATTACCCTACAAGGAATAATGATCATCTCTTTATTCCAAGAACAAATTTCAAGAGTACTATGAACTCATTGTTTTTAAAGGCTTTCAGGAATTTAACAGTGTTCCAAATGATATCAGGGGCCTTCCCTCAGTTCAGCGTTTCAAAGATGGACTGAGGGATTACATTCAGGCTAAAGATTATTTAATCTACTATTGCATTTACCATCTTGATGTGATTGGGTGAACCAGAGTAATGTGCTGCTATCTTAAGATTTTTACTTGTATTTTGTAGATAGTTACTTGTATGTCTAATAGGCATTTTTTTTCTTGTATTTTGTGTATTTTAGGTGTACCAACCTATTTAATAAAGATATATTTCATTTCACGCATTTTCATTATTTTTTTTTTCATTATTAGGGTATTGCTGGCTTTACGTTTACTTAAGGTGTAATTGCAACGAATCTGATGACAGTGTATTGAAATTAGGTGCTATTTAGTTGCTCCTGAATAGTCGAAGAAAAACTTGAGTTAGTTCATTATTCACTGATTCAAGTTTTTCTTTGACTATGTAGGAGCACTTAAATAACACCTAATTCCTATCTAAACATTTCAGCCTCTGACACACCACCAAGTAATTCAAGTAAATGTGAAGCCAACAATCCCCTAATAATGAGAAAAAATCTGTAACTCAGTTAATAATTAACTGATTCAATTCTTTCACAAAACACCCCCCATTCTTTCTCGATTTTGATGTGAGAATGTCATTATTCCCGCACGCAAAATCATTGAAGAATGAAGCTCATTCTTCAACGATTTTTAGTGACATTTAGTTTTCAAAGTATACCCATTGGTACCGTCAAAATTGTCAAACCTTTTAAAATAATGAAATCTATCTGTCAGTTGGTTGGTAAGTAAGTGTCACCAACTGACATATTTTGCAAAAAAAAAATTGCAACTAACAGCGACCACAAATTTTTGTTAGAAAATGAAAAATAAAATCCAAAATCGAGAAAATAGTATAAAACTCACGTTGCAGAAGGCTATTCCCGCACTCATTCGTTCGTCCACTTGCTCCTTCGTCGCTCGTATTCGTGCGGGAATATATGGCCTTCTGCAACTTGTATTTTAATATACTATTCTTCAACTACATATTTAGGAGCACCTAAAAAGCAGTTAATTCCGATACCAAAGAAAAATTTAAAAAAAAATACTGTTAATTAAGGATATATGAGGTTGGTTTGAAAATATCGTCCTACAAAGTTCTGAGTTTGAAGTGTTAAGAAGTGTTTAAAAATTTTGATATTTTGAGAGGTGGTGCATCTGGGGTGGTCACGTAAGATGAGCATTTTACTTAGCTTAAAAACTACTTAATTTTCATTAAAGCGCGTAAAACAACTAACACAAAGGATACTTAATAAACATAAACATTCATATCCATTATATTTTGTCCAATTTTTTTTCTTTTTTTTGTGCGTTTTTTGTCTATTGTAAACACTGATAGGAGCCAAGCCTTCTACGGGTCGACCGGGGCAAAGTTCCTTTCGCGGTGCCGTAAAACGAAACCAGGACAGGTTGGCGGAAGCGTCATTTATTCTGTTAAAGTGTAAAGCGTATAAAATAAAATCTTCAATACATCCAATAAGTCAGAACTCGGGTCAGAATGTCAGGCGAATGTTATAGATGCATAAAGAAGTGTGTGTTTAGGGAAGATAAAGGAAAGCTTTTTGGATACCCATGCGACTTTTGCAAAAAAACTGTGTGCAGCGAATGCACAGGATTGATGGCACAGGAGATTAGAGTGATCCCTAGTGTTTCAAGAGCAACTTTGTATTTCTGTCCCAGCTGTAAGGAGACCATTAAAAAAATGCCTCAAATGCAAGATATGGTGGAGAAGACCCAAGAAGAACTCAAAGAAACCAAAGAGCAGGGAGAGGAAACTAAGAAAAATTTGGCAAAACTTAAAAGCGAGGTGGATTCTCTTAAGGGCTCCATGGAGAGAAGAAGAAGGGAAAATGAAACAGTAAAAGGTGAATTAACAGAAATTAAGAAGGAAATACAGCAGGTAAAAGAAAGTACACCTACGGCTAGTTACGCAGAAGCTCTAAAAAAATTAGAAAAAAAAGTTGAAACAATCAAAGCCCCTGAGGATCACGGAATAGAGCTTACCTTAATGGAGCTTAAGGAGAGGGAACACCGGGCCACAAATATCTTATTGTTTGGGTTTGATGAGCCGGCAGGAAATGATCCCCAAGACAATGCTAAAAAAGATAAGGAAACTGTTGCAGGCATATTTTCCAGACTAAACCTAGTTCTGTCAGACACCTCCAAGGTTTTTAGGCTTGGCACTAGGGAGCAAAACAAAAGAAGACCTTTAAAAGTAGTACTTACGACAAAAACTGAAGCCATAAATGCCCTTAAATGCAAAAGAAAGTTGGAAGAAAACTTTCCTGGCAAGTATATGAAAAACGACCAAACAGAAAACCAAAGAAAGTACTTGAAACAAGTTCTCGCCGAGCTTGAAAAACAAAAAAGTGAAGGAAAAACAAACATTATCATCAAGTATGTCAAAGGCATTCCAACGATACTTGAAAATCCCTCAAAAAACTAAACAACAGCCAAGTAATTGAGATCTCCTTTTGGTACAGCAATCTTAGCTCAATCGTAAACAAAATAGACGAGTGGAAAGCTAGAGTATCTGCAACAAGCCCAACTATTATTATGTTGTCAGAGACCTGGCTTAGTACAGATATAGATACTGCAATTCTAAGCCTAGATGGTTACAACATCTACCGTAAAGATCGACAAAATCAAAGAGGAGGAGGGGTTTGTATTTGTATAAAGAGCCAGGTCGATGGACACAGCCTGATCTGTAGTACTTCTCAAGATTTTAATACGACCAATCCTGTTGATGGGCTTGGGCTGGATATACAAATAGATAAAATGAAGATTCATGTTGCATGTATTTACAGGCCAGGAAACACAACCAGTGAGGAAGCCAACACTCAAATGATTGCTGCTATCAAAGAAAGCTATTCAAAAAAGAATCCAACATTTATTTTAGGAGATTTCAATTACCCAAATATAAACTGGGACAATTTAACAGTTTCCCCACCAGATAAAAAGACCCAAGACTTTATGGACATGTATCAAGAAACAAATGCACATCAAATTATAAATTTTTCTACAAGGTACAGAAACGATCAGAGCTCTTTATTGGATCTATTTCTATGCAACGATCGTAAAAGTATTTTTGACTTAAAGCCAGAGGCGCCAGTTGGACGCAGTGACCACATCATTATCACTGCTAAATATCAACTAAAAATTCCTCCCAAACCAACAAAAACCATACTAAGGAGAAACTTTTACACTCCAAACTATGATCAAATAAACAGTTTTATCACCCAGCAAACTGTATGGGAAGAAGATACCAAGTTTGGAAGTTTCAACAAAAATGTGATGGAGGCTATAGAGCAGTATATACCAGTTAAGTCGGTTAAAATAAATCACCAGAAACCATGGATAAATCAACATTTGTTTGGAGAAATAAATAGAAAACGCAAATTATGGGATAAATACAGAAGTAACAGAACAATTGAAAATTATCAAGTATATACTGCTCAAAATAACAGACTGAAACAAAAGCTTACTCAAGCCAGAACAAAATTTGAACATGGACTGGTTAAAGATAAATCACAAAAGAAGATCTTTAAATACATCAGCAAAAACTTAAATTCAAAAGTGACAACTATATCTCTGAAAGATTTAACTACGCTTGAAGTGCTAGACAACGAAACCACAGCCAAGACCTTTGCAGAACAATTTAACAAAGCCTTTTCACAGGAAACCTTTGCAATGCCACCACTCCCTGTTTGCACTAGAGCCCAAAACTCAATTGATACAATGCACTTTACCGAGGAAAAAGTGAGTGGCGCATTAAAGAGAATGAAAACAGACTCAAGCCCAGGACCAGACAACATACCAACGATCTTCCTAAAAAATTGCAGCAATTCATTAAGCTCACATCTGGCAGAAGTGATGAATGAATGTATGGAAACCGGTGCTATCCCTAAGGAGTGGAAACAATCAATAGTAACACCAATTTTTAAAAAAGGAGATAGGCACAAACCAGAAAATTATCGTCCAGTCAGCTTAACATGTAACCCACTGAAGTGCATGGAAAAAATCATTGTTGAGGAACTAACAGCCTTTTTCCAAACTAATGATCTTATTCCCACATCCCAACATGGTTTTCTTCCAAGGCGCTCCACAACCACAAATTTGCTAGAATGCCTAGACGATTGGACAGCAAACCACGATAAATCGCAGCCTACTGATGTGGTGTATCTTGACTATGAAAAGGCGTTTGACAAAGTCCCACATAACTTACTTATTGGCAAATTAGAGCACTTTGGAGTACGAGGACAGCTGCTAACGTTAATAACAGATTCACTTAATGAAAGACACTACAAAGTCAGAGCTAATGGAGTATTGTCCAACCGGCATCCAGTGAGCAGCGGAGTTGTCCAGGGCTCGGTCCTGGGACCTTTACTCTTTACTGTTTACCTCTTCGATTTGGTTGACATCATACAGTGTCCAATGAAAAACTTTGCAGACGATGGAAAACTGTACATTAATCCACTTATTGGTGCCCATTTACTTAAAACAGACCTAGAAAATATTGAAAGCTGGTCCAGAACATGGGGGATGAAGCTAAACGCATCAAAATGTACAGTGCTTCGAATTGGGCCAAACAATCCAAACACACAGTATACTCTTAATAACACGACCCTCACATCAGTGAAAGAACAGAATGATCTAGGAGTCATTATAACATCTGATCTGAAATGGGAGACACATATAAAGAAAATAACGAAAAAAGCAAACTCTTTTGTATATCTCATAAAGCAAGCTTTTAGGGACCATTCAGTGGAAATGATAACGAAGCTGTACAAAAGTTACATAAGGCCAAAAGTTGAATATGCATTTACTGTGTGGAATCCCTATTATATAAAGGACATTGAACTCCTAGAAAGGGTTCAGAGAAGAGTTACAAAAATTCCTCTAGAACTTAGGTCCTTACCATATACAGAAAGGTTAGAAAGGCTCAATCTTACAACCCTTAGAGAGAGGAGACACAGGGGAGATCTAATAGAGACGTTTAAAATAACTAACGGCCACTATCAGTGCAATATTAAAAACCTTTTTCATCCAAGTCAAAATAACCAGCTTAGAGGCCATTCTAAAAAACTAGAGAAAGAAAAGACATCGAAAATGGTAAGAAGAAACTTCTTAGTGAATCGTGTTGTGTACTCCTGGAACGCTCTACAGGAAGAAACAATTTCCGTCGTTTCTATTAATGCATTTAAGAACAAAGTGGACTCTGAATTGAAACAGGACTTTAATAGGATGGTTCATTATGGTGTATAAACAGAAACAAACTCTCATATCAAAAGACACAATAGCTTCATCGGTTTCACCGCCTGCTATTGGTTAATTATAGAATTATAGAATTATAGGAGACTGCTAGCTTCCATAAACCTAGCAATCCGTTTGTTTTTTTTTTATGTTCCCAAAAACTAAAGGAGCAACTAATTTTTAATTATAGGCCCTAATTAGCACCTAAAAACACCTAATTAATAGTCCCCGAAGATTTTTTCCATGGGTCTGCTAGGTTTATAGACTTTGAATTACCCAATTTTAATGAAATTAATTTACTAATGACCGTTTCCACCAACTATTTTAGGGAAGCCTTACCGATAAGTATTTCCTAAACTGACATTTCTCCATGGAAAACTGTCAGTTTAGGGAATACTTATCGTTAAGGTTTCCCTAAAATAGTTGGTGGAAACGGCCATCAGAACCTCTGACCTGTGTAAGTGGCAAATGGATTTGCAATGTTTGGTTTATGGCATTTTTGTTTTAATCTACCCTTTAGTACTGCAAAGAAAATGTAGAGTGAATTTTGCTTTGAAATACTGGAACTAGATCTCAAACTAGAATACTTACATATTTGGAATTTTTCTGAATAAATCGGATAAAAACTTATTTCCAAAAAACCAAGCTTGTTTAAAGTTGTCTAAAATTGGCATTTGAGATGATAAATAAAAAAGAAAACTCTCTAAATAAAAACATGCACCATGCACCTTATTTTTAATAAGTCCCAAGTCGAAATTTGCAAAGCTTTTAATTTTAATTCTAAAATGTTGGCAAAATACCAAGAAAAATTGTTCAAATCAGTTAAATTACCATCCCTAATTTATTTTGTCTCGAAAATAAAGATCTGCTTGTAGCTATAATAGTCCATATTTGCCGTGTTTCTAGCTCAAAGGCCAGCTGCTGAAAATTTTATCAGCACAATGTGCATTCATTTATTTACATTTTTCTCCATTTTATAACTCCTCTTTAAAGTAACTGAAATTAAATGATATTATTTTATTTGTTATTTCCGGAAATATTCCATTACTTACCTAACTTGTTAAATAAATACCTTATCTTAAATAATATAATCAGTAGATATAAATACATAATTGATAAGGAATGGCCTAATTCTCGAGATATCCTGGATAATTTGACAAAAACAAATTTATCACAGTCATGAGTCAAGGACATTGCATAAAATTTATAAGTAGGATTTCAGAAAAAGTTCAATAATTTTATTCCAAAAAATTCTATTGATTTACCTATCTTACCAATTTTGACATATTTCTCTATCCTTGATGCAGGTCTTTTTTAGTCATAATTTGTTGTGAGGGTATTTAGTTTTATTATTATTTTTTTAATGTATCGTTTTCAGAATCATTCTAAACCATTCTCGCTTCCTGTTTTTATTTATACAGGATAAATTAAAACCGGAAGTGATATTTGATATTTGGTGGAAATAATAATAATTTTAAAATGCAACAATAGGTATTTTATAAGTAATTTACAACAAAACTAACAATGCATAATATGGTTTAAAAGTAATGATGACTGACAAAAACTACTAATAATGCCTTATCAGCAAATATTTATGTTTAAAAATACAATATTTCTGTAAGAAATAACTCACTTTGTTAAAACGCCTTGACATCAATAAATATCGCTCCCTCTTTTGAGGCAAATATCAAAAAACATAGGCCTCAATAATATCCCTTATTATTTAACTAATAGGACACATTTTTAATTAATTAGCTACAAAAGAAACTGCAATATCACTGCTATTGTTATTGCCAAATCTACCTCGCTTCTTCCCTCTTTCGTCGCATCTGGGCGCAAAATAGTATTGCAGTATCTTTCCAATAGAAAGACAAGAAAAAACTGCAAAAATCGATTTCATTTACAGGGTGTTCCATGAAAAAAGTTGAATTTGTCTACGTTTTTCCATTTTCCGATGCAATTTTGTTTCTTCTGATAACGTTAAAAAATAATATACTTAGAAAAAAACTTTCAAGTTTTGTGTTTGAATTTTTTTTCTATCTCAAATAGTGAAGGCTGTAGGTATGGGCTTAAAAATTATCAAAGACCCTGTACCTCGCCCTGTACAATATTTGGTGGTCCCATTTAACGGTTGTTCAGAACTAAATTATCTACATGTGAAAAAATTAGCCAAATCCATAGAAGGAAAGACTGAGACATTTCCTGATGTCAAGTCACATTCCAACTTTTTAATTTTGTTCTGAACGATATCCATGTCTTGGTGGTAACCTCCTGGCTCCTTCTACTTGATGTATGGTTCCAACTTCCTGATGAACTTTCACAACTTCCTGAAAAACAGTACCATCTTCTTCACATATCGTCATTGGCAATGTTGAATTTATTATCTTGGCCCTTCTAGCAGTTTCTCGAGTCTGGATTGTTCCTCCAAGATTACAGTTGGAGTCCATTCTCGTTGAAAATTAAAATTTTCCTGAATCCGGTCCTGTTCTTCGTATTCTTGTCTTTCTTTCTGTCTTTGGTGTCTCTATTATTGGTTTTCTTTCTGTCTTTGGTTTTCCACTTCTTGTCTTTTTTCTGACTTTGGTCTTCCTGGTTTTCTTTCTGTTTTCGGTTTTCTTGTTATAAAAGTGATGTACGCCGATCCTGCTCTTTTTGTTTTCGGTCTTCCTCTTCTTCTTGTCTCTTACCCATATTTTTTTGAGGTTCATCAACATTTCATCAACTTGATCCATTTCGGCGGTTTGCTATTGTGTATTCAAAATAGAACACTATGTTTATCTTTCATGAAACTTGATTTTAAATCTAACTTCTGTGGCAAAGTCGAATTTCCCAATAAAACAGGATGAAATGGTTATAAAAGTGATGTAAGCCGATCCTGTTCTTTTTGTTTTCGGTCTTCTTCTTCTTGTCTCTTGTCCAAATTTTTTTGAGGTTCATCAACATTTCATCAACTTGATCCATTTCGGCGGTTTGCTATCGTGTATTCAAAATAGAACACTCTGTTTATCTTTCATGAAACTTGATTTTAAATCTAACTTCTTTGGCAAAGTCGAATTTCCCAATAAAACAGGATGAAATGTAGAAAACTTACTCTGTCGATTTGTTTTTCGGTGTCAAAACCAGTACCTAATGAAGTCTTTCTACAAAAGTGTCTAGAATTTTCTAGAAATTCCGTTTGTGAGTTTTTTGATGTTGAAGCCGCTAATAAAGTCACTTATTTTTGTATCACTCACAGTTTCCAAATAGAACCCCATAGGAGATTCAGGATTTTTTCAGTAAATCTGCTTCTGAGTTTGTTTTTCGATTTCAAATCCGGTAAAGTGTCTCTATTTCAGTTCAATAAATTTTCATTGATTGGTCACACTAATTAGCTCAAATCCCACTAATTAGCTCAACTTCAATGCACCAACTGTCTTGCAAATAATCTCACTTCTGATACTAAATTATCACGGATTCGGGGTCCAATGAAAATCACTTTTCAAGCAGTAACATACTGTATTGTAAAAAAAACACCCTTACATGCTTAGTTTTAGTCTGGAAAATTAACTTTTACCTTATGGACTCCGGACTAGTCTTCAGTCCTTATTGTCCAAGAAATATTATAGCTACATTAAATTTTATTGACAACGCATAATATGGTAAAAGAACAAGACAATATCACTAACTAAGCTTGAAAAGCAACACGATTATTAAAATTAAATTAACAAAATAAACATGACCCACTGAATCAATCAACAGTAAAAGAGACCTTGCAAGAAAATTACAGTTAAGAAACAAAGACAGTTGACACTGCAAACAAATGCAGCATGCATAACAGAAAATCACTGGACAGCAAAAATCAATAGCCACAGATTAAGGGATTCACTCAACAACTATAATTATTTAGAATACAAGATATCTTGAACAGTCAAAGGTGTCCCTAGCGCTCAAAAAACTCATCTATGCTGTAATAGGCTTATTCAATCAAGAAACTCTCCAGGACCCGCTGAAAGGCCCTAAGCGATTGTATGCCTCTGGTCTATGGATCAGCATGATTTTAAATTTTCACACCACTGTGAATGAGCGACCTCTTTATCAGTGCTGAGTGAGGCATTGCCTGGCATTGGCCACTTAATAGCTTTATTCGGGTTCGAAAAAAGGACGATTCTAGAACGGTTCATAACAATCGCACAGTTTATTATTGAAATTTGTAATAGCCAAGCTGTTATTGTTTTGTTAGTCCTAGCGGTACATCAAAAAATCTTGCAAATTGTGATAAAAGCAACAAACTTGGTAAACATGTTTTTAAGACAAAAATAACACATTTTGCCCGCAGCACCCTTCAAAATTCTCATGTGGGCCCATTTATGGGTCCTTGATGGGCCCATAGTGGGTCATAATATGAAAAAAATTTTGACCAATTTCAATAGAAAAAAACTCATTTTCGAGTAATTTGGGGATGCTCAATTCAAATTTATAGCTATTAGTTCCAAATAACGGCGAACCTCGAACCCCTAGAGGCAGTTACCTGTATTTATTTTTTATGTTAACTTAAAATCAATATTGGTTAACGGTCTAATCTTCTGGATCCAGCTGCGATTCAAAAATAAAAACAAAATGAATATGGATTTTCGCAAAAAAAAAAATTGTACGGTCAGAAAGTTTACTTCTGGTTTGAGCATTTTGCCATACAAGTCTTGCATGCTGGAGTACATATCAAATTGTATCGTCTACAACAACAGCGCATCGTCCCACAATCTGTTTTGCACCCACATTTATCAAGCTTTCTGAGAGCCAACCAAACTGGCGATGGCGGAAGTTCAGACCGCAATAAAACCAGCAAATTCTCAAATGTCTTCCAACCCCATTCCATGGGAGACGGAGGCTCACAATCGATATTATGTGCTTGGCCCCATATATGGCCAGCTTGGTAAGATGCCCTTTTGATGTGCTCTTTTAGTGCTGAAGAGGACGGAAGAAGAGAAGAAAGGAAGAGAGAAAGGAATATTATACTGGGAGACTTTCAAGAGCCAAAAATAGTCAGAGGGCTGGTCTATAATCAATGACTTGTGCAACCGACAGAGGCATGGTTCTGATGGAATTGCTGTCGATTCAGAGACCTTGACTGCATTTTATTGTGCCATGGCTGGCATCTTGACACAAAATATACCAATGAGTACTGATCCAATTTCTTACCTTGATGACCTATCTTTTCCAGATTCGTTTTATTTTTTTCCAACGGATATCAATGATGTTAAAGAGGCTCTTTGTGACATCAAGAAGAGGAAATCCTCGGGTGACGACGGAATTTCTGTTGAGGTACTTTTTAAGTTACCTGATTGTGCTCTGGATGGTTTTGCTGATGCAATGAATGATTCATGGACAAGGGGCGTGTTGCCTTCGTTTTAATAATTGGCAATAGTGATTCCTTTGCATAAGGGTGGCGATCAACGAGAACCATCTAACTATCGACCAATTAGTTTGCTGTCTACTGTTTCAAAAGTTGTTGAGAAAATTGTGAAAAAGAGGGTTTGGCACTACCTCCAGGCGAATAATATAATTACTCTAAAGCAATTTGGGTTTCAGAGCTCCAAAGGTACTCATGATGCCATGTTCAATTTTTTGGAAACTGTTTATCACCACATTAATAAAGGAGATGCTACGGCAGCGGTTTTCTGTGATCTCTCCAAGGCCTTCGACTGTGTGGATCATGGAATTCTTCTGTCAAAGCTTGAGCGTTAGGGCTTTAGGGGATCTTCACTCGCATGGTTTCGTTCCTATCTAAATTGCTGAAGCCAATCTGTGATCGCATCGGGGGTAAGATTGTCGGCGAGAGTTGTTGGGTGCGGTGTTGCGCAGGGGTCTGTCTTGGGACCATTGCTGTTTTTAATATACAGGGTGAATCTGAAAGTGAGGCTTTTTTTTTAACAGGATGTATATCTCACCAAAATAAGTTGTTTGGCAGAAAATTGTTTATATAAAAAATTTAAGATAACGGAGGTACAGCTATTTTGAAGTTAAAGAAGACTTCCACTATAAATCACTTTGTTTACATTTTCTCAAAAAAAAAAGCCATTATTAGTCCAGCATAATGAGTCTTATTCCATAATAGGTACTCACCAAACTCAAAAATTTTCGTTTTAAAGTGAAACAGATAAACTTAAGATGGGAAATGAACCATCAGACAAATAATAATAATAATAATTACTTTATTGAATGTATAAATTATTCACAATATATAACATATCTATAATATTTTTAGTTAAGTTAACAAATACAATTGCTATACATTACAATGCAATTGATCTTGATTCACTATTCACTTCACAGAAATTGAAGTTGCAACACATAGATGATAAGTCATCTGTATGTATTGCGTTCAGTAGAAAAACTGGTACCTATGTATATATATAGCTTCAAAAAACGGTCAAAAAAAAAAGATCACAAACTATATTTACATAATGGCAACTATCTAACATGGACAGTGTAAGCTATCCTAGAAAAGAGCTTCAAATTTATTCCAATTTGTATCAACATACTTTTTACATTCATGCCTAAATATCTTAATTCTATTTATGCTTCTAATTTCTGTTGGTAAAATATTATAACACTTAGGTGCTAGACAATTTATAGATCTGATGCTTATATTTCTATTGCTAGTGGGAACAACTAGGTTTTTATTTAATTTACTTCGTGTGTCATACAAATGATTTACAAAGTTTTTCAAATAGTTTGTTTTATACACAAATACTGACGCTTCCAAAACATACAAAGAACGAACATTCATCACCTCGCGCGAGTACAATAAATTGGTGGAAAACATTTTATTTTTTCTAAACATTACTTTTAAAATGTAGTTTTGGGAAACATTTAATTGTTGCAAGGCATTCTTGTATAGGCCACCCCATATGGGTATCCTGTACCGAAGCACTGATTCAACTAAAGTCTTGTAAACAGTTATTAACATTTTTTTTGTCAGTATAGACCTCAATACATAAAACTTATAGATCATTTTCCTAATCTTATTTGAAAGGCTCAGCACATGCTGGTCCCATTTCAAATACTTATCAACAATCATTCCCAAATACTTAGTCTGAGCTACTTCACAAATACACTCCTCCAAATTATCGACCTTAATACAATTAAACTCCGGCATATTAACAGCAGTAATCGAGAAAGCTACATAATTGGTTTTTCGAACGTTTAGAGAGAGCTTACATGTGTCAAGCCAATTTTTAATTTTTGATATTCCGATGTTTACATAATGTTTAACTTCAGGCCAAGAGTTACCGAAAAATATCACCGATGTGTCGTCGGCATATGAGATAATGGGGATAATTGTGAACAATTTTTGTGATAATGTTTATCATATTTTCTCTACTAAATCTTAGATTATTGAAATTAGATTTTTAATGTACAAAACCCTAAAATACCTGTAACTCCGTTATCTTACATTTTTTATATAAACAATTTTTTGCCAAACAACTTATTTTGGCGAGATATATACCCTGTTAAAAAAAAAACTCACTTTCAGATTCACCCTGTATATAAATGATCTTGTCGGGGTGCGGATATCGGGCCAATTCACCATTTTTGCCGACAATACATCAATTGTATGGCGCAATAAACATGTGGAACAACTCAAGCAAGACATTGCATCTGACCTTATCATAATAATAAAACTAATGTTGTTGGTTTTGGATATGACATGACGGGTTTGCATCTGGGAGGAAATCGTCTCGAGGACCAGCCCTGTACAAAATTTTTGGGTTTATTTGTCGATGGTGGGTTACGTTTTGAGGACCATATACTTAGGTTTAGCAGAAAACTGTCGTCGGGATGCTTTGCGATTAGCATTGCACACAGGGAGCTTGGTTCGGCTGTGGCTCGAATGGTCTACTTTGCACTGTTTGAGTCTCATCTGAGGTATGGGATTTCCTTCTGGGGTGCAACTAGTCAATATCTTCTAATCATATTGTTTATTCTGCAGAAGAAAGCAGTACGCTTTATAACAAACATTGGCCGAAGGGACTCTTGTAGACCCCATTTCCGGTCGCAGAATATCCTGACATTATGCTCTTTGTTTATCCTTGAGACGGCCTCACTGATTTATAAAAACAGACTGAGCATCCAGTTTCAGGGTGTAACTACGCCTTATAACACTCGGCATTCAGCTGATCTGCCTCTGCCGATTCCAACAAAAAAACTGACCAAAAGGTCACTTATTTATAATGGTAGAAAAATTTTAAACCGTCTGCCAATTCACGTTAAGACTGCCAACAGTGTAAAGTGCTTTAGACAGTTACTTAAGGGCATTGTATTAACTAAGGCATATTATACCCGGGAAGAGTTTTTTACAGACAACCTTACGTGAGATATGAGGCTTTTTTATCACTACATATAATTATGTTATTTGCTTATTGTTTTATTTTTATTTTTTTTTGTGTTTTGTATTTTTATATTACTTGTTCTTTTACCTTTTTAGTTTTAATGATTTCATATTTTATCCTTTTGGTTTTGATGTTTTTTAGCTTTAGCAACAAATTTTTTGTTTTATAAACTTTTGTAATTTAGGAAATTTTTAATATCATGCTTTGTCAACAGAAATTTGATTTTCTTGGACAATAAAGTATTTAAAAAAAAAAAAAAATTAAACACTCTACTCCCTGCCGCGGGACAGCTTCCTGACTGTGTTCCTGACTGTCAATGGGCCACTTTCATGTGCCAGGAATATGGCAAATTATGATATTTTTTGACGCAGATACATCAATGTAACCGAGAATGAACAATATTTTGTTAGATTTTAGTCAGATTATTAAATAAATTAATAAATAAAAACTAAAAATTTAAACGAAAAATTACGT
Organism: Ceutorhynchus assimilis; assembly: GCA_917834065.1. Taxonomy (NCBI): domain Eukaryota; kingdom Metazoa; phylum Arthropoda; class Insecta; order Coleoptera; family Curculionidae; genus Ceutorhynchus; species Ceutorhynchus assimilis. Next base: position 16,738,845 of record OU892282.1, read on the forward strand.
GATTGAAAACGCTCTCTGATTGGCTAAAGCCGATCTTGATGTTTTTGTTGCCACATGGAGAAATGCGAAATTTAAATGAGTTAATAAGGATTATACCTATCGTTTATTTTTTTATAATGTAGTAAAGGACGAAAATAGTTTCTAGCTAGTGAAATATGTAATGATTTACTAATGTGAAATTTGGCATCCTCGCATTTTTGTTGATTTTCTGGTTTGTGACGTCACAAACCAAGTTCGTGTTTTCGCGCCAGTTTAAAAATCGATTTTTAAATAAAAAAAATTTCAAAAATAAGCGTTTTTTTTTCGGAAAAAAAGTATACAGATAATATTAGAATGATTAAAAGAATAATCCAAAAAATAATGAGTTAAACAACGATTCAAGTAATGGTGAATAGGGCGTCCACAAAAAATAATTAGAGCACAGATTTTAAACAAATTTTTTATTTTCTACTAGCAGTAGTAAAAAAAATTCTATATATTCCTCGGTAGAGAAAGTCATTATATACCTCACGCATTATAAACCTCGGCGCTGCGCGCCTCGGTTTATAAAAGCTTTCGGTATATAATGACCAACTTCTCTACCTAGGTATATAATATACTATTTTTTACTACTAACCTGAGAAATTGTCATTATTCAATCTATTTTTCTAGGAAAAAATTGAATTTCTCTCCCTAGGTGAATAATGAAAATAATGAAAAAATACCTAGGTTAATAATGAAAATGACGTCATGACGCAAGGATATTGTCATGTTTCTATTGGTTCAATTTCATTTCCATACGTCAATTTGAAAAAAAATACAGGTTTCTGTAGGTACATAGGAAGTTATCATAAGCTGTTGATAGAGGGCAGCACTTTCAAGAGGGCGTTCAAAAAAAAATAATTGGAGCACAGATTTTAAACAAATTTTTCATTTTCTACTAGCAGTAGTAAAAAAAATTCTATATATTCCTCGGTAGAGAAAGTCATTATATACCTCACTCATTATAAACCTCGGCGCGAGCGCCTCGGTTTATAAAAGCGCTCGGTATATAAGGACCAACTTCTCTACCTAGGTATATAATATACTATTTTTTTTTGTAATTCACTTTATTATTGTTACCTTAATACCTTTTAGTTGGAAAATATACCAGCTTTCGTGTAGGGATAATCAATTGCTTGTACGTATCGGATTGTTTGCAAAGTTTGGCAGTTAGCATATCAGTGGTACTTACAAGTGACTCACTGGAACAATTGTGGGTAGAAGTGAAGTATAGAAACAAAACATTGCTAATAGGTACATTATATAAACCCCCATTAGTTTTCTATCAATCTTTATCTAGTGTAGAAAATGTATTATCTAGTTTATATGCAACTTATAATCATGTTATCTTAATGGGAGATTTGAATATCAATTTCTTGTCTAACTTAGTGGAGTACAAATACTTGCAATCCCTGTTGCAAGTATTCAGTTTGAAACAAATTATTACTGACCCGACAAGGGTAAGTAGAAATAGTTCAACTTTAATAGAAATTATTTGTGTAAATGATAATATAGATGTTCTTAACAGTGGCACTATGGGTATGCTCAATATGACTGACCATCGACTAATTTATTCTCTAGTAAATATTGTAGCTACCAAACTAGTTAAAAAAACAATTACATATAGAGATTTTAAACATTTTAATAAACTCAAGTTTGAGCAAGATCTCCAGCATATAAATTATGACTTAATCATGCAACAGGAATCTGTAAATAGTATGGTGCTAGTACTCAACGAGCAGTTAACTGACATTTTCGATAGGCACGCTCCACTAAAATCCGCTGTGATAAAACATAAATATAAACCGTATATTACGGATACCATAAGGGAAATCATTAAATTAAAGGAAAAAGCATTTAAGAAATTTAGAAGAACGGGCCTAGTGGAGCATAAATCTTTTTATTTAGACATCAAAAACTACTTATCAATTGCAATTCGCAGTGAAAACAAGCATACATGAACTTTGAACTTAGTTAACACCAAAAAAACACAAAAAAATTATGGTCTGATGTGAGTAACTGGAACATCCACTCAAAAACTAATAGTGAGTTACCTGAACACTTAAAAAATGTTAACCAAATTAGTCAAGCTTTTGCCAGTGTGAGTCAGTTGCGGTTGATGATACTCTCCTCAATTTTTATAACTCTAACAGGTTTGGGAGACCTGATGATAATACACTTGATTTTGTAAAAATTTCCGAATATGATGTACTCAAATCGTTTAAGAGAATTAAGTCAAAAAGCATGGGCATAGATAAAATAAGCTACAATATGATACTTTTTAGCATAAATAGTGTTGCATATTATGTTGCTGAAATTGTCAACAGGTCTATGGAAACGGGAGAGTTTCCAACAATATGGAAAACCTCTTTGATTAGGCCTTTACCAAAAAACAACAAAATAGAAAATTTTTCTGAGCTGAGACCCATCTGTCTGCTGCCAGTGTTTGCAAAAATGTTTGAATTTATAGTATCAGATATTCTCTTGGAATTTGTTGATAAATATAGTATTATACCTGTAACACAGTCAGGCTTTCGAAAGAACCATGGTACTGCTACAGCCCTTACAAATGTCACCACTGAAATTGTTACAAACATTGATTCCTCGAAAGTGTCCTGCTTGGTCCTACTGGATTTCAGCAAGGCATTTGACCTAATCAATCATGATCTTTTAGTCGCGAAATTGAGGTACTATGGTTTTTCTGAGAGGGTCTGTCTGTGGTTTAGTAGTTATCTCCAACCAAGGACACAGGTTGTGGAGCTTGAGGGGGCAAGATCGGAGCCTGTTGAGACGTCACTTGGGGTCCCACAGGGAAGTGTACTTGGCCCCTTATTATTCAATATTTACACAAGTGATCTTCCACAGCAGGTTAGGACTTGCTCAGTCAACCTCTATACTGATGATACCCAGCTGTTGGTTGGTTTTCCTCAGGATTCATGTCTGACTATGCAGAGAGTAAATAATGATCTAGCGGAAATATATAAATGGTCAACAAAACATGGCTTGGTCCTGAATGCAACAAAAAGTCACTATATGATTATAGGTTCAAATAATAATAGGCCACAATTTCTCCAATATAACTTTACAACCTTACATATTAATGGATCTATTTTGCCCTCTGCAGAGTCAGCCAGGAATCTGGGAGTTACCTTTGATGAGAGGCTCGACTTTCAGCTACACGTGAACAAAAAGCTGTCATTTGTATATGCCAAGCTGCGAAGTCTATATCCATTTAAATTCATCCTACCTAGTGAGATTAAACTGATGCTGGTTGAAGCACTAATTTTTCCTCAGTTGGACTACTGTAGCGTAGTTTTTTACCATTATCTGAGCTCTGAATATAAAAACAAAATACAACTTGCTCAAAATTCTTGCATAAGATTTGTTTTCTGTGTAAGGAAGTTTGATCATGTGACTCCCACATATTTAGCAAACAGCATACTAAAATATGAGCAACGTGCTATCCTGCATTTTGGGCAATTTGTTTGTAAAATTTTTAAATTGGGCTGCCCGAGTTACTTGGTGAAGTATTTTATCGGGAGGCAAGACTTACACAATCTTAATCTAAGAAATATGGTTCGCTTTCACATACCCCAGCATAAAACAGCAAAATTTAAAAAAAAATCTCTTTTCAAGCAATACAACTTTTAAATTCAGATGTTTTTAACTTAATAACTTCAAGCACAATTGTTAATTTCAAAAAGAAATATAAGTCTTGTCTTCTACAGCAGGCACAACAAATAAACACATAAACTGTGAAAATTATTGTTTTCAAAAGCAAGGTAGCATGGAAGAACACTATGTGAATGTTTCCTTTTATGTAATGTAAACTTTTTGTTATGTTGCATAATAAACGTTTATTTATTTATTATATGTTTTTGAAAAATGTGAAAGTAGCCCATTGTGAGTAGCTCTTCTCCATCGACAAGAAAAGGGTTCTGATGCTGTAAATAGCTTTCTTTAAGAGCAACACAGTTTAGGTTAAACATTCGCTGAATATAGAAAGGACTTTACGTTAGAACGTGTGTTTAATAAGTTACAAAAATAGTATATTATGCAATGATCATGTAATGATAGCCATTAATACACAATCATGTTGTAGGAACGCCGAGGACCGCAGCGCAGCCATATGAATCAAATCCATGCAATTCATATGAAGAATACTTATACTCCGAATGAAATACAATATTTTTTTTTTCAAACAGTCTCTATTCCGAATAGTGCAGAATTTTTAATTTAAATTATGACATTCATATTTAGAAGGATCACCTTTATAAGCACCTATACCTGTATGTGCAGGTAGACTACCTTAAATCGCTATGGAGAAATATGTGTAACGGCGTATAAATGTTATACTCCGGCGGAGTATCACTTATACGCCGCTCAAGCAGAAAGTGACTTATACCTTGTCAAAATGATCATGTAAATTACTGTTATATGACGTTTGAAAATAAAAATACCTATCTGAGAAAATATCGTAGACTGTGATATTTTTACAGATTAGGGGCCCTGGGTGGACACTCATATTATTCCACCAGTTTTTTGGCAATCTATTTATTAGCTGCTTTCGTTTTACCGCCCACCTTACTTAACTATTAGCTAAGAATTTCAACTAATTTTTGTAAAAGAACGCTACAAACAATACTCCTGAGAAAAAAGACAGACAGGATATAACATAACTTCATGGGTTTGTTGATGTTTAGGCTTTTGGCGCATTTTGAAGTCTACCAAAATATTTATCTTTAATTTATGTAATTATTATTTCTTAACCACAACAGACACATCGATTTTTTTTTTTGAGGTAAGTTACATCGAAATCTTAACTTACCGTTGTTGAGAGGTAACCTTACCATCGGCAAGGAGGGTGGTAAAAATCTGAACAACCAGAATCTCGAAGTTAGCTAAGACGGCGTGTAAAACGAAAGCGACTATTATCGGTATAGGCAGGTAATTTTATTACCAAACAGTACAATATTCGTTTTTAAAAAAAAAACGATCAAATAAAACTTGTTATTTCAAACTTTTTCCTTATTTCCAATGCTAATTGATGATTCATCTGGTTCCTACCTGTACAAATTATTGTATAAAATCAAAAATGATGAATGGTGCTTTCCTTGCCTTGTGGCTGGGGCAGAGCGCGCGCAGGCACTCGCGAAATGAAATAATCAGGAAGTCGAAGACCTTGTCGGACGACGTCGTCTCCGTGGCTGCACTAGGTTATGATGTCCACGTGTTGTTAAAAATTCCACACTGTAGTCTTTCCGCTTTCCGTCGGTTCAGTCAGTCGGCTTCGAAAACGTGGTGCTAAAAACAGTTAAATTATTGCGTTTCGCAGTTTTACAAATTAAAAATTCATTGTTGATTGAAAAAATTCAAAATTTTGCCAAAAAGGATTTTGACTTTAGGTAATGCGTTTGTGACTTGAAAGGCCTACTATTTTTTTGGTTAGCACGTGGTGAACTATAACAGCTGTTGAAGTATTTTTGTTACTTTTTTCTATAATGGTATGTAGTTTTCTATTTTTTGGTAGTTGATTTTTAAATTATCTATTGATTTTTGTTCCTATTTTATCCCTTCGTAAAAAACAATAGGGACTTGAAATTTGGAATGGTACAATAATAAAAAAATCTGATGAAATTTTAAATTATCAATAAAAACTCTAAAACTAGTGAAACTATTTTGCTATTAGGTATTATTTTTTAAAAATTATAGCAAGTTTTGTTTTACAACAGGGTTTCTGAATAATATGCCACACTTCATTGTATTTTCATCAATTAAATATTAAATTGATAGGTACTTATTATAAGTCATACCAGGAATGTCCAAAGCAAGTATCTTAGGATCTAGATAAAAGCTTTCAGAATAGTTTGTGAAGTTCCTGGTCTATTTGCAAGCATTTTTTAATTGAAAATTATCTTTTCAAAAGTGATTGTTTGGTCACACCAAGGCCATTCCAATTTCCATTAACAACAACGCATTTTCTTTTGGAGATTATGTTTTTAAATATCATATTTATTTAAAATCATGTTTCAATAATACATTATATTACATTATGCTAGAAGTAAGGAAAGGTTGATTACCTTGCATTTTGCATTCCGTGCAGATTAGAATTTTCAATATTCAAATAATAAAATTAGAAACGGGTGTACAGAGTGTTTCCCCATATTTACGACCTAATACCTGCAGCCTTTACCTTTACAGGTAGAAGAAAGGGAGTTGTTGAGTTTTACCTGGATTTTTAGATTTCTCAGAAACCAAAATTGAATGCGGCAAAGATGAAATTTTTCGTATTTTTATTTATTTTTTTTTTAAATCGTGGCCAATCATTCGAATTTATCCAATAGGAGCAATCCACGTTTCAAGTGTTCAGACTGTTTCAATAAAATTTTCAAAATAATGTTTAAATATCTTCATAAAAAATGGCAGAATGATTATTTTATTATCTAAAGTGTCACACATGTAGGAATTTTCAATGGGAATTTTCAACTTTGAAACCTAAAATCGAATGAATTTTTCTTAATTGATCTTAGAGGCTTTTTATACTTGTCCTAACCGACGACACACCCCCTTCATTGGATACTAACGGGACACTAGTAAAGTTAATTGATCTTCTTAAGAATAGTAGGTTTTGTTGGTTTCTCTTAAAATAAATAAAGTTTTATCAGCTATTAACTCAAACCAAAAGTTCCTCTCTGTGTTAATATATTTTTCAGAAAGCTCTCCTAATCTTTTAATGAACTACCCACTTATGATAAAATTCTCGAAAAACATTTAAATATGCTAGAATATAATTTATATTTATCTACAATATCAAAATTATATAATTTTGTTCCTGATCATGAATTAAGTAGCTTTTTGTCTTTTAATATTAATTATTCCTCCAAATCCAGGTACAATATTTTTAAACGTAATTTGAGTTGGACGTGCTGTTATTAGAAACTTAGTGATACTTGGCTCTCCCTGGGGGATGGTGTATTTAGTTGATTTATGACAACGAGAATTCCTGTAAAGTAGGTACTAATAGGTTGCAAGTCTTGATAATACAAATATGTATTATGCTCTATCGCCCTAGATTTTTCGCGTTTAATTTACCGCACTTCTTTTGGTGGGGAAAATAGCTATTTCCGGCACTAGTTTGAACAAACTTTTCCGCACAGTTTTAGTTCATCGTGTTGTCCAATGAAATGAATGCCTCTGAATACCTTCACATTGAGAGAAACAGGAATGGATTTTAAAACGTGCATTTTTCCTACAAAAACGACAATTTTAAAGATAATGCTGGTTTTCATAATAAATGTGTCAAAATGTCAAAAATCCTAACAAAATCTATAGCATAGCAACAGCGATAAATTTCAGTAGGTACTGCAAATAAGTGTTCAATCACAACAAATTGTGATAATAATAATAATTAAATTTCGACATAGAGCATTACAGTAGTACTCATACTTAAAAAAAATAACCACCTACTTTTTTTTCTTGGTAACCTAGCCCACTCTTATCTTCTTGAAATAAATAAATCGTAATTACATATTAAAAACTATAATTTCCATTATATCAGCTGACAGCTATATCAGTTCAATATTCGCACTTGACCCATTTTTTTGAAAGTGAGGTACTTCATAAATTAGTTCGGCCTTTATCAAGTTTAATGCCGTTTGGGATTGGTTACCCAGGCAGAGCTAATTTGAAGGAATGTTGTTGATTTGAGTGAAGTTTTTCCGCAACGCCATCCGCTTCTTTCTGGGGTCGTATTTTCGAATTCATTGGAGTACATTTTGTACACGAAATTTGACTGACAGCAATGAAAATTATATGGGCAGCATTCGAAATCGTATCAAATTTCGTATGCGAGAATATTCGAAAATACTACTACCGTTGTTTGACCCTTCCACCTTTAGAAGTGGTTTGATTCAACTGCCCTGACTATTCCTGGGTCATTAGCAACTTTTATTGTATGAAGTATGAAAAAACATGATAAGTTGAACTTATTGGTTCATTCAAAACAAAAATAAAGTTTACTAAAGTGATATATTTTGCAGGATTGTCTCTTCACCAATAATTGTGGTCCCTCTAAGTCTTGGCCCCACACCTTCCTGTTTGCCAATTGTTGACGTGGAGTCCTCCTTCCGCAGCCATTCTTCTCAGCTACTTGTGATACAATTTTTTCCATTTAAATATTGTTCAACAAGACATCCTTTATAACATACTAAAATCTCAGCCAATTTAGCCAGTGGCCACCGCCCATGTTATTTGCGCCATCTCCTTTAATTGTAATAAGTCAGATTGATATGGGAAAAACGAAAAAATACTATCTAATAATATGTATCTGATTTTTAATGATTTATGACTGTTCAATATGTCCATCCACTATCAATTTTATCTATACTGTTACTGTTCTACTGGATACTGACAGGACACTAAGTAAAGTTAATTGATCTTCTTAAGAAGAAAGGACGCATTTCTAATGGGTTTTGTTGGTTTCGCCTAAAATAAATAAAGTGCCTCTCTGTAAACATATTTTCCGGAAAGCTCTCCTTATCTTTAAATGTGTGGTGGTTCATATCTCCTTTAGTAACGGAGATCGAAGAAAAAACTAAATACAAAACTTGTAGATAAACATGAGTACTACATTTCTAAATTATTTTCCAGTATACAGGGTGGCTCAATAACTAGTAGTGATAAAAAGTTATGTTTTTTAAAATGATTCCACCGGTATATTATGAGATTTCTGGATTCTGCGGAAAATTCTAGACATATTTCGTGTACAATGTCATATACCTATCTTCAACTGTTTTGGAAATATTGACAGTTGAAAATTGACTTTTTTGCATCTTTGACAGACTGTAAAACCTGAACGGTTAATTTTACAAAAAAACGGATTTAACATTCCTATCTTAGTTTTTCATAAACTATCATTTGACACCAACCTTGAATTTAATCCATGATTAAAAATTCCGCCTAAATTATTAATCTTCGGTTAAATTCAAAGTTGGTGTCAAATGATAGCTTATGAAAATCTAAGACAGGAATGTGAAATGTGTTTTCCTCTAAAATTAACCGTTTAGGTTTCACAGTCTGTCAAAGATGCAAAAAAGTCAATTTTCAACTGTCAATATTTCTGGAACAGTTGAAGATAGGTATATGACATTATGCATGAATAATGTTTAGAATTTTCCGCAGAATCCAGAAATAACATAATATACAGGGAGAGTCATTTAAAAAAAAACATAACTTTGTGTCACTACTAGTAATTGGGCCACCCTGTATACTGTATTCAGTTTTCTCTCCGATCTCCGTTAGTATAGGAGATATGGACCACCGAGCGCTTAGATTCCATCATGGTGGATGACGGCGATGAAAACGTCAAATCTAATGTTCCAAAAATTTATTGCAAATACTGTAAAAAAAGTGTAGAAAAATTGATTGCAGAGTGTATAACATGTGAAAAAGTGTTCCATACCTCTTGTGCTTTAAGAGTACAAGGCCTAATTGCGATGGGAAAGGATAATCTTGTGAATTGTTGTGTGAAGGTTGGTGACGTAACCACCCGAATATCAGAAAAAGATACTAGTGAGACCAAATTGGCAGAAGCAAATGCTAAAGAAGTAGCACATTTAGCAAATCTGCTGCAAGCTAAAGAAGAAATAATCAAGGAATTAAAGGAAAAACAAATTTTACTTTATAAAAACATAACCCTACTTGAAGAAAAGGTAAACAATAATATTCTTTCTCTTCAAGTTCAAAATCAAAACATGAGGCAAAAAAAACCCAGCATACCCCAAAATATCGTCCTAAATAGGGAAATTTCTAATAGCAGTACTAACACAGAAGAGAAAAACAAAACCTCAAGCAAAACCTATAACCAAATAGTAGGAACCGGCAAAGAAAAAGTCGCAAAAGAAATAACCCCAAACTGGAGAACACTAGAAAAAGAACAACGTAAAAAGATGGACCAATACATTAATTTGGCACAAAGAAGGGATGATCTACCTGATAATGCTCAAAGTGTACATGGAGATATAAGTGATGGCCCCGAAGAAGAGTTCGTACAAGTAAAAAGTCGACGACGTTATACTAAGAGACTGGGAACAGGAAAAATAGAGGAGAATGGACAAGAAAAAGGATTTAGTGGACAAGATAGAAAGGCATGGCTATTTATAAACCGAGTGCAGTTACATGTCACAGAAGCGATGGTGTTGAACCATATTAGAAAGAAACCAGACTTTCAAGATGAAAATATTACTGTTAAAGAAATAACTCACAGTAATAAAAACAATTGGAAATGTTTTGTGGTAACTGCTCCCCTAACCAGAAAGGATGAATTATACAATCCAGATTTCTGGCCAGCAAATGTAGGAATAAAACGATTTAATTATAATGTGTACAAAAAATCTAGGCCCTTAGGAAATTTTTAGAAATACAAGATAGCTCAATCTATTGCCCAAACGTTCATCCACAAACCAAAAAAATTGAAATTAATAAACAGAACATTTTTCCACAGGAAAAACATAGCATAAGTGTTATCCATCAGAATGTTCAGTCTCTTGGCAACGCTGTGGACAGAATCCAATATTTTTTGCAAAAAGAAAACAATTGTATGCTCTTTCTTGTAACAGAGCACTGGAAAACAGATGAGCAGTTGAGACTACTACCAATACAAAACTTTAATCTTGCAGCACAATGGTGTAGGGACGAAAACGAACATGGAGGTGCAGCTGTCTTTGTGAATTCAAGGCTTGAATATAAACCAAGGAAAAAAATTAGTGACTTCTCAGTAAAAGGTGAAATGGAATGTGCAGCAGTAGAATGCTCCATCAACAAAGAAGTATTTATAGCAATAGCAATGTACAGGCCATGTAAAGGTAACAAAGAAACATTTTTAGAACTGTTAGAAAAACTTTTAAATAGTATACAGGGTGAGAATAAAACAATTGTCTTGGGTGGTGATTTCAACATTGAACTTAAGACTGACAATAAATATAAAACAGAGTTTTTATCACTTCTTGATTCTTTCTCATTACATAAACATATAGAAGAGTACACAAGGATAACAAATAATACAAAAAGCAGCATAGATAATATATTTAGTAATATTAAGTACCATGTAAATAGTTTTATAATTTCAAATCATATTTCTGATCATTTTGCACAAAAAATTTCTTTTAACATACAAAACAACAAAACTATTCCAAGTAAATTAGTGAGAACATATTCAGAACAGTCAAAACTAGAGTTTGTAAATAAGCTAGGACAGGAAAACTGGGAATCAGTTTATAAAATAGAGGCTCACAATGTAGATAGTCAGTGGGATAATTTTTCTTCAATTTTTTTAAAACTTTTCAATGAGCACTTTCCAAAAAAAACTGTAAGACATAAATCGAAAAATAAGATGTTTTATTGCAACCCTGAACTGGCAGCATGTAAGCAAAATTTAGATTTATTGTTAGGATTAAGCAATTCTGATAGTAGTTTTAAAGAATTGTACAAAGCTGAAAAAAAAAGTTATGATAAAATCTTAGTTGAATCGAGAAAAAACCATTATAATAACAAAATAAGATCATCAGATAATAAAAATAAAGCAATGTGGACAGTATGCAACGACATTCAGGGCAACTCTCCCAGAAATGCAAACTGCCAAATCCGGGGGACACCTGAATCAATAGCCAATAATTACAATAACTTTCTAATCGAATTAATTCCAAATCTAATAAAGAACAGTAAAAATTTCAATTGTGACAACATAAAAAACAATGCTTCTTTATATATAAGACCTTTTATCCCAGAAGAAATAATAGAAATATCTCAAAAACTTAAAAATAAACTAAGTAGTGGCATTGATGAAATTCCCGTGAATATTGTTAAACTAAGCATTCCAAGTATAAAGATAGTTATTTGTTATGTTATAAATAATTCATTCAAATTTGGCATTTTTCCTAACCAGCTAAAGGTAACTCTCATAAAACCGATTTTTAAGTCAGGAGATCCAGAAAAATTAGAAAATTACAGACCCATAAGTTTGCTAAATAGCTTTTCAAAAATCTTTGAAATGGCAATGTCCCTTAGACTGTTAAGTTTTTTTAATGAATGTAATCTGGTTAGTTCATCACAACATGCATATCTAAAGGGTAAATCGACAAATACAGCAATTTTTCAATTTACATATAATATACTCAAATTTCTTGAAGAAAATAAATTAGCTGCTGGGCTATTCATCGACTTATCAAAGGCTTTTGACTGCCTAAACAGAAACTATTTAAAAGAAAAGCTAAAAAATTATGGTATAAAGGGAAGAGCTCTGAGTTGGCTGACCTCATACTTATCAGATCGCTGGCAATGTGTGGAAATTCATAGGAACAATAACTCATCTAGATCAGGATGGCTGCAAAATCAGGTGGGAGTACCCCAGGGGAGCATACTAGGGCCGATACTATTCCTGGTCATGATAAACGATCTGAGCTCGGTGTGCAGCGGATTGGAAGAGTCTGCAATAACAAATTATGCGGATGACACCAATCTGCTGGTCGCCGGAGTGGATCGGCATGACTTGGAAGAAAAAAGCAATGAGCTATATTCTCGAGCAGAGGATTGGTTTGAGAAAAATGAACTAGTTATAAACGAGAGCAAGACAAGCATTGTGATTTTTCGCACTAATAAACTAAAAGAGAAACCATCAGCAATAAGTATCCATAATCAGGAAATTGACATATCAGAGCACACTAAATTTTTAGGTGTTATAATTGATGAATTTCTAAAATGGTCAACACACATTGAAAGTTTAGTGAAAAAATTGAACGGTGTTTGTTTTGCACTCAGAGTACTAAACAGATATGTAGAAGACAAAGTTAAAAAAATCCTTTACTATGCAAATTTTGAGTCTCGGATGAGGTACGGTATCATTTTCTGGGGAGTCAGTTCTTCAACACAATCAGTCTTTGTAGTCCAAAAGCGAACTATCAGGTTATTGCTTAACATGAGCTTCAGAGACTCCTGTAGAGGCAAATTCAGGGAGTTGGGTATTTTAACAGTTTATGGTCTATACATACACGAGTGCCTCTTATATTTGCATAAAAACAAAAATGAATTTTTAATACATAACACTAACACCACATACAATACAAGGACCACAGATATTTATTATCCTATTCATAGATTAACTTTAAGTGAAAAAAATCCATCTTATAACTGTATTAAAATATTTAATAAATTACCAAACGACTTTAAAATAATAGAAAACTACAAGGAATTTAAAAATAAAACCAAGAAATTGTTAATAGACATAGAACCATATTGTGTGAAAGATTACTTGGATATGTAATTTAAGTATATTGTTTTGTGACGCCATTTCATTTCATGTTATTTTGTAATGCTGTAATATGTATTGTAAAAACTTAATTTGAAATAAAGCTACTATTCTATTCTATTCTATTCTATTCTTAGTAACTCACCCTGTACATTTGATTTTTTTTTAAAAATTATTATAAGCCGCGACTAATTAGTAGATCGTGATGCATCTTCATCATGGGTTGACCAATTAAGCAACCATTGCTATTCCTGAATATATTTCATGTAGACTTTTTTCTCACATTCGATTTTTTTTTTAAATTCAACATCTAATTGGCATTACCTTTATTCCCTTTTCTTCTATAACTTCCTCCTTCTGAAGCATTTTGGATTTGTCGGTTTTCGCACCTCTGCTTGTCTTGGGTGTAGCTGAGATAGTTGGACTAGTAACAGAAGTAGCAGCCTTTTCAACAGAAATAGATGCAGTTGGACTAACAGTAGTTATTGAGGTAGAACAAATATTTTTTTTAGTCGGCGAATGCTCAAAAGATTCCTTTCTGATCACCGAATCGGGTGAAGAAGCAGAAGATCCTGTAGACTTTTGAGATTCCAACTTGACAGGAGATGGTGTTTTGGCTGATATGGTGCTGGGCGAAATGTTGTATTGTTTCCTCATAGAAGATAGGTATATGACATTGTACATGAAATATATCTAGAATTTTCCGCAGAATCTAGAAATGTCATAATATACAGGGAGATTCATTTAAAAAAACATAACTTTGTGTCACTTCTAGTTATTGGGCCACCCTGTATACTGGAAAATAATTTAGGGATGTAGTACTCATGTTTATCTACAAGTTTTGTATTTAGTTTTTTCTTCGATCTCCGTTAGTAAAGGAGATATGGACGACCGCGCGCTTAGTAACTCACCCTGTATATTATGGTCTATCGTCCTAGATTTTTCTATGAGCGTTTTGATTCTCCGCACTGCTTCTGGTGGAGAAAATTAATTTTCTCGCATTCCCGCACTAGTGCGAACAAACTTTTCCGCACAGTGCGGCAGAATTATTACGGCACCAAAATGTCAAATTTGAAAAACAAAAAAACGGTTGCTGTAAGTTTTAGTTCATCGTGTTGTCCAATGAAATGAATGTCTCTGAATTTTTATTTATTTATTTATTTATTCATCATTCAGATATCAACAGCCAGGGGCCAATTACAGACATCCACTTAGGAAGACTAACAGTAACATAAAGCTAAACTAAAACTAAACAATATGTGATTAAAATGACTGGTTGAAATTAATTTTGTACACAACACAAACGCCCTAAATCTCATCACGCAGTTTACTATCAAGTTTTACAAATTTTTTAAGATTTATTATCTTTATGTCAATCAGACCTATGATGTATCCTGTCCTGTTATTTTAACGGCTCTGTTAAGGCTCAACATCTATTTCCGTCCCTATTTTGACGTATAGGATAAACAGTGACAGATAACTTAACGCTGCTGTTAAAATAACAGAAAATGATACATCATAGGCCTGATTATCTGAAGCATATTGATTAAAAACTGAACACATTCTAAATATGGGTGAGTTACAGATTGGTTCTGGGAAACGCTAAATGGAAACTGTTTGAATTCCGTGAATTAATTCGATTTATCGCAATTCGTAACTGGCCAAGAATATCAGGTTCATCTATTTCAGCAACCTAAACAGTGTGCAAAGAATTATTTTGAATCTTCTTTTCTCCAATGACACTCTTCCAAAGGCACCCAACAAATATTCATTATTACATCCTCTTTGTGGGTAGAATTCATGCTTTCTATAATAGATTTTAGAAATTTCCTTCGTACATCATATTGAGGAGACCAAATTACGGAACCATATTCCAATACATATAGGCAAAACCAATATGTTAAAAAGATGCAGACTCATGTGAATGTGATCAGTGAAAGTGAAATTCACGTCAAAGATCAGACCTAATCTTCTTGTTTATCAACTCTTTCGATTTTAGTATTATTGTAAGTGTAATCATACTGATAAGAGTTTTTATTAAGGGTAAATGACATACACTTACATTTACTCATATTGAGATTAAAGCTGTTCGCAATACTCCAATTAGATACATTACAAAAGTCATTTTGAGGAATTTCACAATCCTCCATAGAATTTATTAAGTGAAAACATTTGAGATCATCAGCAAACAGTGAGCCTTTGACGTTTTCAAGATTACCTATAATACTATTTATAGCTGCTAGAAACAGAAGTCGGAGGTTAGAGCCCTGAAGTATCCCTGATGTGCTCTTGTACATCACTGATTTAGATCCTTTGATTTCTATATATTGAAATCAGTGAAATCTATGGCTAAGATAGGATTGTATTGAGTAAAATAGATAAGATGATACATCCATATCGTTTAGGGGTTTTAAAATGACGCAGTGCCTCACCCTATCAAAAGCCTTCTCATATCTGTGTATATCACGTTAACTTGTGACTTGCTATTTATTGTGTCATGAATATATTCACAAAATGTGATTAAGTTAGTAAAATTCGACTTTTTAGGAAAAAAACCATGTTGGTATGATGTTATTTTGCCCGAAATTTCACTAAACAATCGATCAAAAATAATTATCTGAAAAACATTAGAGACTGCACATATAATTGAGATAGGACACTATTTTTTGATGTCTTTTTTGGCACCAGCTTTGTAGGCAGGTATAACTTTGCTTGTGTTCCATTTATCAGCGTACACAGACGTTTTTAAAATAATGTTAAATAGAAATTCAAGAGGCAACGCCAAATATACAGTGTAGGGCTTTATGATATAAGCAGGTACTCCATCAGGACTTATTGCTTTGTTACCCTTAATCTTTATAATAGCCTTTTCAGTATCAGTCTTGCTAATCAAATTATTGCAGAAGTGCGACTTTACAGGAAATTTACTGCAAGTTTCGTCAACATCATCAATAAAAACTGATTTAAAAAAATCAGCAAAGCCGTTAGCAATGTTTTGTGGTCCAGTGTACGTTTTGCCATCATGTTTTGAATACCTTTATATTGAGAGAAACAGGAATGGATTTTAAAACGTGCATTTTACCTAGAATAATGACTGTTTTAAAGATAATGCTGCTTTTCATAATAAATGTGTTAAAATGTCCAAAATCCCAACAAAATCTATAGCATAGCAACAGCAATAAATTTCAGTAGGTACTGCAAATAAGTGTTCAATCCCAATAAATTGTAATAATAATAAAAAGTAAATTTCGACATGAAACATTACAGTTCGTGGTTGGTTTATTTTCCTCAAAAAATAATCACCTACCTTTTTTTCTGGGTAACCTAGTTTCACTCCTTATCTTCTTGAAATAAATAAATTGTAATTACATATTAGGAAGTGAGGTACTTTCATAAATTTGTGTTTGACGCCATTTGGGATTGGTTACCTAGGCAGAGCTAATTTGAAGGAATGTTGTTGATGTGAGTGAAGGTTTTTCGCAACTCCATCCACTTCTTTCTGTTCTGTTTGACCCTTCCACCTTTATATATTGTTTGATTCAACATCCCTGACTATTCCTGGGTTCTCAGCAACTTTTAGTGTATGGAGTATGAGAAAACATGATTAGTTAAACTTATTGGTTCATTCAAAACAAAATTAAGGTTTACTAAAGTGATATATTTTGCAGGATTGTCTCTTCACCAATAACCGTGGACCCACTAAGTCATGGCCCCACACCTTCCTGTTCGCCAATTGTTGACGTGGAGTCTTCCTTCCGTAGCCATTCTTCTCAGCTACTTGTGGTACAAAAAGAGGAGAATTGGAGCTCCAAGTGACAGTGGCGGAGGCTCAGAAGAGCAGAAAGTTAATAATACTGTGTCAGATCAGACTCTAATAGAAGAAGAAGAAGAAGAGGTAAGTGTTTATTCGATAAAGTTCAAGCACTGTTAGATTATAGGTGGCAAAATTCTAGGTTGCTAAATGTAAATTATAAAGTTTTCACTTGTGACACTGTTTCTTTGGTTGGTTGCAAGTTGCAACAAAGAATAATTATTAGAAAACTGATCAAATATTTATAATATGTACTATATTAAAGAGACAAGAATATTATTTTATTAACGGTAGGACACGCCGCAGGTCCTCTGATTGGTGATTTCCAGAGGCGAAATTTTGTTAGGAAGGAATTATTGTGTTTTCAAATTAGTCTAAGGCTCGGTTCATTCATCTTTAGATCAACTTGCTGGTAACTATCTCCAAGAAATTTAGCTATCTAATCCTATTGGTCGGCGGATAACTGGCCACCCAATGAGATTATATATTGCGTTTTTATCCGTCAGTTTATCAGAAGGTGAATAAACCGGCTCTTAGATCTTAACCCTTTATAGGATACCGGTCGATATATCAACCGGTGCGAAAAATTATATATTTTGAAGGAATACCGGTCTAAATATCTGCCAGTTAATAAAATGCGCCTTGTTTAACGCACACTGGTGGATTTTTCGACCAGATCACCAAAATTTAAAAAAATAGTTAGGAAACGGTTGAAATATCAACCAGTGTGTTTCCATATAATTCATATTGTGTTGTTGCTCCGCACGTTATTATTAATTTTTACCCATTCATTGTTTATATAAATGCCTGATATTTTGCAGGTGAGTTAGCTACTAATATAAGATTGTTATTATATAATTGTTTTGTTTATAAGGTTTGTCGCAGGGAAAATATTTGTACATTAGTTCTGACCTAACATCAAAATATATTTAAAAAAAAAATAGAAGTGATCATTTTAGTTTAGATTTTCCTGATTTTTAAATATTTTTGGGATAAACGATAGATAAAAAATTGTGTTTGGAAAAAATGGCAGATTTGGAGCCAAATGACCTGTTTGATATGAGATGTCCACTGTCATTTCGATATTCCGGAATGGACTCTGGTTGAAAAATCAACCACCTCAAAAAAACACAAAAAAACAGTAACAAAATCAAAATAACGAACAATACCTCTTTTCTAGACCGTAATAAACTCAAACACATTCTTATTTGGTTCAAAACCAAACTGCAATATTCTGCCCTATAAAGGGTTAAACTGGTTAAAGTCTATTCCAAGGTCTATTCTAAAAAAATTCTCAATAATTTGTTTCCTACAGACATTTTTAAAAATATAAATTTTGTTATATTACAATGATTTATTTGATATACTTCGTAACCCAGTCTACCTATTTATCAAAACCTAGTGAACATTCACTAGATACTTCAACTTGGATCTCAGTCATAGTTTTAAATACAGTCTATTTTTTCTGAGTCTCAAAAGGTTCAAATGTTTCGATGGCTCTATAGCTTTGTTCGGGTTCGAAAAAAGGACGTTTCTAAATTGGTTTAAAACAATGGCACAGTTTATTATTGAAATTTGTGATAGCCAAGCCGTTCTCATTTTGTTGTTTGATTTACTGTGCGATTGTTTTTAACCATTTTAGAACCGTCCTTTTTTCTAATCCGAACAAAGCTTTTGTTGTAAACTATTAGTCAGATATTAGTTAATTTTGTTTCCAAAATTTCAGTCAGGAATTACAACTACCCCGCAGAAGTTGACAAGATCCTTGAGTGGAGTCGAAACAACGCCAATTAATATCGTTTATCCACAGAAGCAACTCAAACACTCAAAATCCCATAGCCCCCCTGCAGTTATTTCAGACGAAGACCTCGATGTGGAAATTGAGAAGGTATATATTATTGAGGAAACTTTTGAGAAAACTTTTTTCAATAATTAAACGAAAGGACTTGAAAAACTAAAGAATTAATTTTGTAGATTAAATCTATGAGGAACCAATACAACATTTCGCCCAGCACCATATCAGCCAAAACACCATCTCCTGTCAAGTTGGAATCTCAAAAGTCTACAGGATCTTCTGCCTCTTCACCCGATTCGGTGATCAGAAAGGAATCTTTTGAGCATTCGCCGACTAAAAAAAATATTTGTTCTACCTCAATAACTACTGTTAGTCCAACTGCATCTATTTCTGTTGAAAAGGCTGCTACTTCTGTTACTAGTCCAACTATCTCAGCTACACCCAAGACAAGCAAAGGGGCGAAAACCGACAAATCCAAAATGCTTCAGAAGGAGGAGGTTATAGAAGAAAAGGCGATAAAGGTAATACTAATTGAAGGTGTTTGTTCCTTTGTGTTTTGGAATGCTTTCTACACTATTTTTTGACGGGAAACGCCCTTGCTGGTAAAAATAGCCCTCAAAGACCAAATATATGTTTGAAACGTCAGCATACTTTTTGAAGAAAGGGAGCTTTATTTCCAAAGTCCTAAACCCATTATCTCCACTCTATATTCATTGCTTTATTATTTCTAATCAGTTGTATGAACCAAAATAAAAATACCCTTGCTTCCAGTTGGCTTTAAAATGTCCTATTTTTTTAATAAATAATTTTTAAAAATGCTGTTTTCATACCACATATTTAAATGCCTACTGGAATGGCGCCAGTATGACGTAGATACCTATCCGACCAATAAGAATCGTTCGTTGGAAGACTGCTGAATCTATATTTTTTTTTATAAAAAATAAATAGTGTTGATATACTTCGTTTGTGTTCTAGAAGTAGAAAAAAAAATTAAAAAATCACTAAATTTCCCCATTTATGGTCTGTTTTAGATGACAAAAGAAAAAGATATCTCATCTCCGCCTAAAACCAATGAAAAGGAAGAAACTCAAGATCAAATCCGCAGAAGAAATTCTTCAGGACGAGACTCGGCCAATCACAGTCCATGCGATTTGTTGGTGACTGCCAGTCCCAGTCTTAGTTTTATTTCAGATAATCATAGTGAAGTAAGAATATAATTATGTATTAATTAAGGATTATTTAATATGTTGAAAACTTGAAGAGAATCTTGTATTAAAAAAAAAAACATTAAATTCTAGGGTTCCAATGACAGCGGCAAAGGTTGCAGCGACGCAGCTACCCCACCGCCATCTTCGCAAGCTGACAATGTTTCCATCAATTATGAATTCGTTATTCCTCAAAATCTGGTTGGAAAATTGATCGGACGTCAAGGAGTTTTCGTACAGAGAATCAAAGAGAAATGTAATGCTGAAGTTTATGTCAGCGATCATCCCACCAATACAAGATTAAAGGTGATAACTATCATTTTACTTGTTTTTTTTTTAACATATACTTACAGACCAGGAGATAAGGTACTGTTGAGTGGAGTAATTTTTGTTGTCTGGCATTTTGAGGTACGACTATGGCTAGTTAGCTGATGAGAATATGGGTGATTTTAATTATGGCTCTGAAAAACGCTGAAAAATCACCAGACGGTAAACACAGTTTGAAATCGAGTTTTTCGCGGAAAATTCTGTGGAAATTTCGAATAGGGAGCAGGCATTAAAACCACTCAATGGTACCCCCTATCTCATGGTTTATTATTTTATAAATAAAATTAGTCGTTTAGTTTATGTTTGATGACTGGAGGACTAATTTTTCGTCATATTTTTTCAGCTGTGTAGCATTGAAGGAACTCATGCTGAAATTGACAAGGCTCTGAAAATGATACGAGACAAATTTCCATTGAAAAAATATTCCGAAGTCAGTTTAGAGAAAGTTGAATTGGCTCCAATCGTACAAACAGTTTCTCTTATTCCGGACCACTTATATGTAAGTACACGTTATAGCTCTTTGTTCCAACAAAGCAGGAAACCGTACAATGTACTATCAAGAGTCTGCGCAAAGCCTTAAATTTGTGTGTAGAATCCGAAATTCGTAGACAGAGTCGTTTCCAAACCGTTCATGGCACGGTTTTGGACGTGTTGGAACAGACCTTATAAATTATGAAATATTATTAGGCTCGCCAGTTGGACATAATTTTTCCTGAAATGGAAAAATATTTAATTCCAAATACTTATGTGACGCGCGACGCGCATGGAAGTTTGCACGCCGAGCGTAGCGAGACGAATCAAATCCATGCAAGCCACATAAAGAATACTTATACTCTGAATGAAATACAATATTTTATTTTCAAACCAAAGCCATACTAAGTAAAAATACGAATAAACAAAGAATATACAATGGAAAATACTATTTATCTATAGTAATAAAATATTCTGCTGTATTCGAATGTAACTCATATATAAATTGTCTAAAAACACTAGCCACATTAATTAAAAAAGGACATCGAGTTTCCAATGTGGAATGCAATGTTTCTGACTATTTGATTAAATTGCAGATTTTGTTTTGAGAAATACAGTCAGAATTAAGTAATTAATTACCTTTTTTACAGTTAAAACTTATTGAAGGCATCAACAACGACACAATCCTAAGCTGTATGGTAGCACCGGATCATCTCTTCATGCAACAGCCTACACATCCTGCCTTCCAAAGTCTAGCCATGCTCAGTAATTGTATGAATCATTGCTATGAAAGTCAGCCTGATTCGCCATTATTGCCAACTCCTATACCAGGTAATTACTTATAATTTCACTACATGTAGATGAGTCCACATAATTTGTTCTTCAAGAGAGTTTTATTGTTTGACTTAGTAAAAACATTGATATAAATTTTGTTTCAGAAAACACTGTTTGTGTAGCTTACTCAGAAGGCGCCTGGTACAGAGCTGTAGTCTTGTCCTCAGATAAAGAAACTGAGTCGTCCTATATAAAATTTTTAGACTATGGTGGCTATTGCTATGTTGAAAACGACAAATTAAGACAAATCAGACAAGATTTCATGCTGTTGCCATTCCAGGCTGCCGAATGCTTTTTGGCCAACGTTAAACCGAAAACTGGTAAGAAAACAATAATTAATATTGAGAATATGTGAAATTAGAACTATTGATCCTTATCTCATGTTCTGCCAAATCTACAGTTCAATCTTAAATAATTACTGATTTTAAATTTTTCCATGATCAAACAAAATGATGTCAGATAGTTTTAAACTTTGACACAAGTTTAAGCTTGATGAAAAAATGGTAAATATCCATTTGCAAATGCATTTAAAGTTGCAAATGTGTTTAACCCAATGAAATGTATTACTTTTCATTTGCAACCTTTTCATAATACTGAACTATAATTGTTCAACTGACTAGTGGGTGACTAATTGATTTTTGAAATTTTTTTGGTGATTGACTTTGATATATACAATGTCTCCAAGATAAGGTGGGCCAGTACAGGGATCTTTGAAACGCTAAGAGATACGACATCGCTTAAATTTTAAAAAAAGTTTGTACTCATTGAAATGGCGCGTTGATGTTTTAAAAATTCCTAGTGCTATAGGAGATATCCGGGAAAAACCAAAATTTTACAAAATCGATTTTATTTTTTTTTTTGTAAGCTTATTTGAGGAGATATTTCAAAATAAATGTCACTTCATCGTAACAACTTTTTCTACTCTACAAGATGACATTTTCATCTGACATTTCGTCTTTCGGCCACCATAAACTTCATTTTCTTAAATACGGCCCTTGATTTTCTATTTCAGATTTTAAGAACTATAGGTATACCTATGACGTATCGCATTTAGTCGAAAAATTTTTTTTTTTCACTTTCTAAGTTTTTAGTAATTACCGAGGTAATTACCTACCAAAATTCTCTTCTCTGTCTCTCTCTAACACATTAAGTTCTTATGAAAAGTGCTAATACAGGGTGTCCCACGGTGGATGGCGTATTAGACGTTTATGGAGAACTAAAAAGCGAATCATTTTGAAAATTTGGCAACCCGGATAAACGACCATGATCTACACTTTAAAAATATTTTTGACCATGCGGTGTTGCCGCTTCTACTCTAAACTAGTGGCAACATCACTATTTTAAATGGAACACCCCGTATTTAATTGCATATTTGGATTCTACGTAAAATTCTGAGCAGATTTCATGTGATATACCCTATACCTAAGTTCAACTGTTTTGGAAATATTGACAGTTGAAAATTGACTTTTTGCAACTTTGACAGGCTGTAAAACCTGATTGGTTAATTTTAGAGGAAAACCGATTTCACATTCCTATCTTAGATTTTGATAAACTATCATTTAACACCAACTTTGAACTTAACCAGAGATTAAATTTAACTGAAATTTTTAATCATGGATTTAATTCTAAGTTGGTGTCAAATGATAGTTTATAAAAATCTAAGATAGGAATTTAAAATCGGTTTTCCTCTAAAATTAACAGTTCAGGTTCTAAAGCCTGTCAAAGTTGCAAAAAGTCAATTTTCAACTGTCAATATTTCCAAAACAGTTGAACTTTGGTATAGGGTATATCACATGAAATCTGCTTAGAATTTTACGTAGAATCCAAATATGCAATTTAATACGGGGTGTTCTATTTAAAATAGTGATGTTGCCACTAGAAGAGTAGAAGCGGCAACACCGCATGGTCAAAAATATTTTTAAAGTGTAGATCATGGTCGTTTATCCCGGTTGCCAAATTTTCAAAATGATCCGCTTTTTAGTTCTCCATAAACGTCTAATACGCCATCCACCGTGGGACACCCTGTATAGTTATTTTCCTAACAAGTGCGCAAAGTGATACTTTCCCGCACGAAAAAGCAGTTAGAGGACGACGCGAAGCGGAGTTCGGATAAGCTTTGAGTGCGGGAAAGACACTTGGCGCTAGTTAGGAACAATATTTTTTTTACGAGTATCTTAAAAAAGTAGACTTTGAATTGTTAAAATATTAGAAAAATCAATGAAATCAAAATCTTCAAAGATCGTTTAAAATCTATTGGAATTCCTCAGAATGTCTTTTAAATATACAGGGTGAGTTACTAAGCGCGCGGTGGTCCATATCTCCTATACTAACGGGGATAGAAGAAAAAATTAAATACAGAACTTGTAGATAAACATAAGTACTACATTCCTAAATTATTTTCCAGTATACAGGGTGGCCCAATAACTAGTAGTGATACTAAGTTATGTTTTTTTAAATAACTCTCCCTGTATATTATGACATTTCTGGATTCTGCGGAAAATTCTAGACATATTTCATGTACAATGTCATATACCCATCTTTAGGACTATATATCTGTAAGGAAACTGAGAAAAGTCTCTTTCTAACTCATTGTTTCTTATGACAAAAACCGAAATAGTTTTTTTTCTTGAAAACTGTTAGAGATAAACCTATTGAAATTTGTATCATTGAAATCAGCAAAAGCAGAGCTTTCTAATGAGCTATTAATATACAGGGTGTATATTTTAAGTGATACCACTATTGCTATATCCGAAACGGTAAGAGGTACAAGGTCGGGTAAATTGGAAAAAAGTTGCCTTTTTTGATGTCCATTTAAGATTATTTTACAGTGTTGCCAAATTCCTTTTAGTTTCTGAAATACAAGTTAATAACTAGGGCCGAATTTAGGTGAAATTTTGGTACAAATCACTGATGATCATTTTTAGATCTGAAACGTCGCCCAATCATACTCAATAGGTGTATTGTTGAAAAGGGGATAAAGGGTGCAATGGTGCTTTCTAAAAATGACATAAAAAATTCAGGTCCGTGTTTAAAAATATGAAGTTGATGATGGTAGCTCAATCACGAAACGTCGGATTCAAAATTTGAAGATGCCATGTTGTAGAGCGAAAAAAATTATAAAACTTTCAAATTTAAATTGTGTTTCAAAATTTAATAGTTATCGAAATAATTGATGAAATATTTATAGGCATTTCTTAGAAATCACCCTGTATTTCAACTAAAAGGAATTTGGCAACACTGTGAAAGAGTCTTGAATGGGCATCAAAAAAGGCAACTTTTTTCTAATTTGACCGACCTTGTAGCTTTTACCGTTTCGGATATAGCAATAGTGGTATCACTTAAAATATACACCCTGTATAGGGTGTCCCATTGAAAAAAATCGGATTTTGGTCATTATCTTGAAATCCAGGCCCAATAGAAAAAAACTGAAAACGTCACTGGATTCTGCTTGAAAAAGTGCTTCTAGGAAGTTTTTACGGAAATCAGTTATTTTTATAAACAAAAAAGTTATGAAGATTTCACAGTATTGCTCAAAATCGAGAATCGCCCTCTAGCGGCTAAACGGTTGAAGATATCAAAATGCGGTTTGCACCAATCAAAATTTCAAGAAATCTGAGCCTCGGAGTGGGGGGTTCATTTTTTTGTATCTCGCTCAGAAATTGATGTTTCCTATTAAAATCATCCAAATTCGGACACCCTGTACATGTCCGAACCAAATCAGCTGTTTGTCCTTTATATCATCTATTATTGTGTGTTTTACGTCCATAATCTCCCTAATTCTCAGATTTGTTATCCTCTCCATTTTTGACCTGCCTGCCGATCTCCTCCAAAAGTCCATTTCAGTTGCTTCCAGCATTTTTGCGGTTCTGTTCTTTTGTGGCCAGACTTCTGAACTATATGTGACTATGCTTTTGACTATGGTGTTGTATATTGGTGACCTGTTTGATCAAGGAGAGCAAGTCCGACATTAATATTGCTCCTCATTTGTGCCAAGTTTTATTGTGGAAAAGTTACTCAAAAATTCTGAAATTTTGGTGAAGTGTCTGTTAAGATGTTGTGCAACTGTCCTGCAAATTTGATAAAGATTGGCTAAGTAGAACTTTGATAAAAATAAAAACTATTACACTAACAAATGCGGCTAGTTCGAATTAAAATTTATTCAGAGTTTCTTATCTGCAACAGTAAACTTTTTGTGTGCCTGACCTTCTTCTTTTATTTATTTATTTTTACCTATTGGGTGATTCTCGCAGAAACAACTGTTCCTTGCAGTTCAGCTTGTTTTGAACTATTTTTGAACAATTTTACTAAAACAAATGGCTACTTTTTTTGAATGTTGTAAAAAAAAGGCTCATACCAATTTAATATGTTTACAATGCCACAGTGTTTTTCACAATAGCTGTCTTAAAAGACGCCGAGGGGTCGAAATCATTCGCGACAATCTTATTTACTGCTCAACAGACTGCTCAGAACTGGCAAACCATGGAGACCCAGATGCTCATTCTGTATTTCGGCAAATTTTAAATGAGCTTGAAACAGACCTTAACGATAAGACAAATTATATAGACAGGCTAAAACGAGAAAAAGAAAGTCTCTTAAAAGAGGCAGAAACTCTAGAACTTGAACTTATGGCTGAAAATAACCTCTTGAAAGGTGAACTGAACACACTTAAAGCAAAAAGTTGTTTGCCTACACAAATTCAAATTTCTACAGAGACACAAACTCACCACAATAAAATCCTCATGTTGAATAGTTCGTGTCATACTCAGGAATACCTAGAGGACACTGAAGCCAAGATCGCTGAACTGGGGTTCTCTAGACATGCCTTGGAGGTCCAGTCTCAGTTAAACAAAAGCGAGCTACTTAAATCAGCTGAAGAAATATCTGAGTTTCAAACTATAAACTCTCAAATGCGCACTACAATTGAAACTCTCAATCAAGACAATAACTTTCTCACTAAAGAATTGGAGAGTCTAAAGCTAGTTTTCTCAGAATCATACCCTTCTGATGGAAGATCTGTCATCGGGGCTGCTTCGGGGAACACCTTATCCAGCGAACTTTCTGCAGCCAATTCTATGACACAAAAAGCGCAGAAATTGGACCTAGAGGACACTGAGGCCAAGATCGCTGAATTAAGGTTCTCTAGACATGCCTTGGAGGTCCAGTCTCAGTTAAACAAAAGCGAGCTACTTAAATCAGCTGAAGAAATATCTGAGCTTCAAACTATAAACTCTCAAATGCGCACTACAATTGAAACTCTCAATCATGACAATAACTTTCTCACTAAAGAATTAGAGAGTCTAAAGCTAGTTTTCTCAGAATCATACCCTTCTGATGGAAGATCTGTCATCGGGGCTGCTTTGGGGAACACCTTATCCAGCGAACTTTCTGCAGCCAATTCTATGACACAAAAAGCGCAGAAATTGGACCATGGTCAAACCGACATTAGAAAGATCAAGGTTCTTGTACTTGGTGACATTAGTTCAAGGGGTGTAGCCACAGGGCTGCTCAATCAATTGAACAGGGAGGAGTATTGTGTTTATGGAGAAAGTCATCCTGGATTCACCTTATTGCAGATTGCAAATAGAGCTTTTGAGCTTACAACTGATTTTCATTATTTCGACAGCGTTGTCATCTGTCTTAATTTAAGTTTTATTAGTAATATAGGCAATTATTATTTGAGGTCATTATTTTCAATAGGAAGGTATACAAATCTGATTTTTTCATTGACATATTCCTTAACAAATAAAATTTATGAGTATCAAAGGTATGTGTCTTTTTGCAACAATGCTCTTGATTGTAGAAATACCTCGGTTCGTATTTTAGATAACACTATTGTATATGGTAAATTTAGAATATCAAAGGATTCCCTATGTAAAACTTTGGCGCTATACATCGGAGCGAGTTGCAAAATGAGACATATTTTTTCCTTATCATGCATTAAGTATGCTGACTCAGCTAATTTTAATGATTTTAATAATTTAAGTGACACGTCTGATTTGACTTTTTTAGAATAAGTTCTGACAATTGCATAAGTATGTTGTTGTTAAACATTCAGTCAGTGCGTAATAAGATTGATCAACTAATGGTTTTCTTGGACAGTATAAATTTTCCTAATATTTTACTACTCACTGAGCATTGGCTTAATGTAGACGAGCCGCTGGTTGTACCAGGGTATATTGCTGTTTCAAAGTATTGTCGAACCATAAGCCAACATGGAGGTACTGCCGTCCTAATCAACCAAAATGCTTATGATATATTGGACTTTAAATCATGTAATCATCTTGATCAACTTTTGCAAGAAAAACAATTCGAATTCTCAGTAATTTTCTCGAAAAAACTAAACCTGTGTGTGGTATGCATTTACAGATCACCTAATTCAGATATATTCGGTTTCCTAAATAAACTAGAACAACTGCTTGTTAAACTTCCATCCAAGTGCCATGTAGTACTGGCTGGTGATATAAATGTTGATTACTGTGATGCTGACTCTAATGTAGCTGCTTCTGTCTCTAACCTCTTAACCTCATTTAACCTCACCATGCACGTTCACTCATTTACTCGAATAACTGAATATTCTGCCACTACAATTGACTATTTTTGCTCAAATATACAGGGTGACGTAGCGTGTGAGTCCCTTGATGCAGCCATTTCTGACCATAATGCTATTGTAGCGAAACTTCCTCTATTTTTTACTTCAAAGAAGGCTAAACACAGGGTTCGAAAACGCATTTTTAGTCGTCATAACTACCAAATGTTTCATCTAGAATGTGACAGGCAAAATTGGAACTTCCTAGAATATGAAAATGATCCTCTAACAGCTTTTCATTCAGTTGTTTGCACTTTAATAAACAAATGTTTTCCTCTCAGAAACGTAAAAATAAGAACTAACTCAAAGTCTTGGTTAACTAAAGGAATTAGAACTTCTGCTGCAAATCTACGTTGCCTTAACTCCTTGCGCAAACACTTTTCTGATAACCACTTCATAAAAAACCACTACTATCGATATCGCAAAATATACAGAAAACTTATAGAAAAGGCAAAGCAGAATTTTTACTCTTTAAGACTTCAAACATCCACGAATGTGTCTCGAACAGCATGGAATATTGTTAATGAAATAACAGGACGCACAGAAACCATCTCTCGAGACATTCCTTTGGACCCAAACGATCTTAACAATTTCTATTGCTCAATAGCTGAAAATCTTACTAAAAATCTACAAAGTAATAAAGATCCACTTGAATACCTACGAGTTGTAAGAGTTCCAAATGTATTCTCTTTTCTTCCAACTAATCGAGATGAAATAAGGCAGACCCTTAACACAATGAAGAATCTAAATGCAACTGGATATAATGGTATCTCCCTTAAAATCCTAAGGGAACTCTCCCTCAGCTCCATTGCTGCTCTGGCTGATGCCATAAATTCATCTTTTAGAAGTGGACATTTTCCTGCATGTTTGAAGCCTGCCACTGTCAAACCCATACATAAGGGGGGGGATACAACATCTCTCTCGAACTATAGACCAATTTCCCTGCTCTCCACTCTCTCAAAAGTCATAGAAACTCTGGTCAGCAAACGTATAGTAGACTTTTTCAATGAAAACAACCTCTTAAATAAAAGTCAATTTGGTTTTCAACATCAAAAAAGCACAGCTGATGCTGTCTTGTATTTTATGGAGGGCCTCTTGGGTTCGTTGAATGAACAAAGGTCATCTGCGGCAGTTTTCTGTGATTTGTCAAAAGCCTTTGACTGCGTTAATCACGGATTGCTGCTGCGGAAGCTTAACATATACGGATTTCAGGGGAGCGAGCTCGGGTGGATGCGGTCATACTTAACGGGACGCACGCAGTGGGTCTCTTCAAATGGCACTACTTCAGAAGAAAAACTCATCCAGAATGGTGTACCTCAAGGCTCTGTCCTGGGACCCATTCTCTTCCTCATTTATATAAATGACCTCTTGAGCCTTGACCTCTCGGGTGATATTGGGGCTTTTGCCGATGATTGTACTGCTTGTTGGTCGCATAAGGATCCAATTATCCTTCATAACATGATAGCAACTGATATAAAGAAGATCAAGACCTGGTGTGATGCTAATCACCTATCCCTCAACCTTTCAAAAACACATATGATGACTTTCAGAAACTGTACTCTTAATAACATATCTATTGAAGACCATATTCTTGACATCGTAGACTCATCCAAGTTTCTAGGGTTGAATATAGATTATAGGCTTAAATTTGACGCCCACATAAAATCATTAAATAAAAAAATATCCTCAGGTTGTTACTGTGTTAGGGTCACTGCTCGGGAACTTGGTAAATCTGTAGCGAGAACCACCTACTTTGCTTTGGTTGAATCACACCTAAGGTACTGCATTGCGTTTTGGGGTTTTTGTAGTCAGTATTTATTTAATTCCACCTTCATCCTACAAAAAAGAGCCATTAGATTCATGTGTCAATCCCATTCACGGGCACACTGTAAACCACTTTTTATTGAAAATAAAATCCTTACCTTGCCTTGCATCCTCATCTTAGAAACAGTGTGTCTCATTCATAAACATCTTTCTCATTTTTCAAACAGCAGAGTTTATCAGACTCGAAATTCACACGATCTTTGCCTACCCATCCCCAACTTGGAATTAGTCAAGAACTCTATCATTTACAATGGTCTGAAAATGTATAACCGCATACCACTGGAGATTCGAGAAATCAGTGACCTCAAAAAATTTCGACATAGTTGTAAAACTCTTCTTGTTGATTTGGCTTTCTATTCGTATGATGAATTTTTTATGCATAATTTGTAGTAAAACTTATTTGTTGTGTTGAGTGTGACGGTTTTTCTTGTGTGGCTAATTTTAATCTGTTTCTAACTGGAATATATAGGTGTCAAGCCACATACTTTTGTTAATTGTACCTGATTTTTTGTTTTTACTGCCTACTCCTTTTTAAATTATAAATGTATTCATTTTAAGATTTTCAAATGTTCCTCGCTCTGTGCTTTTTATATTTTATTATTTAAATGTGTCCCATTTCATTGGTCTTAGTCGTACATTGTTCTCTCTTTCAGATACTTATTACTAGTTTAATTAGTTCTAAGTAGGTTTTAGTTAGGTACTAAGAATATGTTTACAACCTAAGCTTGGACAATAAGATTTCCATTTATATGTACTTCTTGGTCAATAAAGTATGTTCTCTCTCTCTCTCTCTATTCTCGTTTTGTTAGTTTTGTTGATATTTTGATCCCACAGTACACCATTTAGTAGGGATATTGCCTTGCGTCCTTGTATATTCCTATCTTTATTTAATTGCTTCGTCTAGGCTTCCCTCGTGTGAGATTTTCATGCCCAAATATTTGTATTCAGAACATTGTTTTATTTCTTGTCCGTTATTCAATTTCAGATTTCGTTGTTCACCTCCTATAGTAATATATTCTGTTTTCGTTAGATTTACTTCCAAACCCCATTTCTCGTATTCCTCTATCAATTTTCGTGTCATGTACTCTAGGTCATCATAGTCCTGTGCAATTAATAGTTGATCATCTGCAAAGCCTAAAGTATAAAGATTGTATTCATTGAGCGGTATTCTCATGTGTCTGCATTTGTTTTTCCACCCTTTGAGCGCTTGTTCTAAGTATATTTTAAAAAGTGTTGGTGATATGCAGCATCCCTGTTTAAGTCCTTTAGTTGCTATAAAGCCTTTACTGATTAAGTTTCCCTGTTTAATCTTGGTCTTTGCATCACTATAGAGCGTTTTTACTGCCTTTATTAGTTCTAAGTTGATATTGGTCTTTTCCAGTGCTTCCCAAAGCTTTTTCAGCGGAACATTGTCGTATGCTTTCTTTAGATCGACAAAAAGTAAATGGAGTTCTTGGTTATAGGCTAGTTTCTTTTCCATTACCTGGGTCAGACTGAATAAATGGTCTACAGTTGATCTTCCTGCTCTAAAACCGGCCTGTTCTTCTGCCTCACTATCTTTGTACTCGTTCTTTATTCTGGCTTTTATGAGTTTTCCATACACTCTGCTCAGCGTATTTGTTACTGCAATTCCTCGGTGGTTCTCGCATTTGTTTCTGTCTCCTTTCTTATATATCGTTGTTAAATAGCTTATTTTCCACTCTTCCAGTACTTCTTGTTTATCTATGCATGTTTGAAATAGTTTTGTTAAATGTTTGAAGTATGTAATATCAAAAATTCTACAAATTCCTTGCAGTACATGCTAGTCCCATTTTATAGGAAACATCATGTTAACTAAGCGCTAATTTCAACTAAAACCCTTCATTTTGAGTATTAGTTTATTCAGAAACCATCAAAAATAGTCGAGCTACCCCTTTTTTTTTAACTGCTATATTTTTTCATTCTTTTGCTATATTTATTTCTTCATCATTTTTACTAATAAAATATTGTATTTACAGAGGATGGTACCTGGCCACAAGGGGCTTACGACCTGGTAGCCAATACCACCAAAAGTTCAGTAATCTACACCCAAATTGCTGATTATACTCCTGACAGAGTACCCTTAGTTTTGTGTTATGTTATTCTTAATTCAAAGGTGAGCTTAATCTTAGAAAACTTCCTTAAAAAATTAATTATTTATATGAAATAAGTTACTACTGTTGTGACCACAACTAGAGATAGGCTGGTACTTTTTTTTTTGACTGATCCAACTTTTAGATTAAATAAAGATTTCAACCAAATCTGGGGACTTTATTTTTATTTTATCTTGAAAAACTACTGATTTAGAATTTTATTTATTCTGGTTGGCAATCCTTAACATTCATCAAATACTGCCAAATAAAATTATAAAATGGCCTCAAGATAAATAAAATATAATCTAATTAGTTATTACTATTAAATATTTCTATTCCTAATTCTTATTACTTTATATTTCAGAACGTGATATTTATTAACCAAAAACTGGTAGATGAAGGCTACGCAGATTGGGTTGAGTTTGACGAGACTGCCTTGGCATAAGC
This sequence comes from Ceutorhynchus assimilis, assembly GCA_917834065.1. Classification (NCBI taxonomy): domain Eukaryota; kingdom Metazoa; phylum Arthropoda; class Insecta; order Coleoptera; family Curculionidae; genus Ceutorhynchus; species Ceutorhynchus assimilis. The sequence goes on from OU892282.1 coordinate 16,771,577, forward strand.
GCAGAAAGTAGCTGGTGAAGTATGATCCTTCACAGGCGTAATTTTGTTGATTTTCCTATTTTTGTTTTAATTTATTAATTGCTTAATCATATTACGATGATACGATAGGGTGTTTATCAACATTGAGGGTAATTCTTACGTTAAAAATTTCCAGAAGTTTGATATATACCCTGTGTAATATGATTTTGTTTTGTGCTAGGGGGTAGTGGAAGGGTGGATATTTGGTGTATTATTTCAAAGGTTTCTGACTCAATAGCATATCTAGCACACTAGCCATGTTTTAAGGTTAAAAAAAATTGTTGAAAATATGCCAGCTTACCCTGGTTCTGAAAATAGACTCGACTAGTTTTTTTTTAAACTGATTCAAGTTGTTTTCCATGAATTTCATGTGCTCCTGTTTTTTAATGGGAGGGTCTGTAATAAGAATAAACATGCATCATTTTGATTGGGATATGTCTACATATTTCATATAATATGAGTTTTGTATGTTTGTTACTTATTTAACTATGAGTTCCTAAGTATCGAAAAAAAGAATATATAAATTGAAACAGAATCAAAAACAATTACTTTTTTTTTATTATATTTCTGATCTACACTATTTCTCTTGTTTTCCAAATTCCTTTTTTCCCTAGCTATTCTCGGTTTTTGTACATTCTCAGTAACAATTCCCCATAATTTTTACTAATAGTTCCCAAAATTACTACTAATTGTTTTTCAAAATTCCCACTAATATTCTCCTCAAAATTCCCACTAACGTTTTCCATAAATTTATATTAACATTAGGAGCTTAGGAACTTATAAATCTATCCACAGATCCACACCATACAATTTAATTTGACACCGGGTTCCACAACTGTAATTTGTTAAACTTGAACTGATCGCACTGTTGATTTTAACTGTGAATTTTTTTTTTGGCTGGTTACAGTTCTGAGTCGGAAAGGTTTGAAATGAATATGTATATTGCTTTATGTGCACAAAGTTTTATGTGTGGTGTGTCCTGAAAAGCTTTACCCAAGTGAAGTTTTTTTGTAAATAATTTTAAGGCTTTTTTGAGCTGGTGCATGTATATTTACAGGCAAAAAAAATTTTTAATAAAAATTATCCTTTGGTAATTTTTTTTAGGTGCACTGTACATATTTTTTTACTGCGGATTAGCAACAACTAGTTTTATGTAGGTATTTATTAAGTTTTTTTTAATATTTTATAATTAAAATTGATAGATTTTAGTTTAACGACTGATGATAATTGATCCTATTATACTGGTGTGTCCCAGATATTAATAAGGCTTTCAGCTCGGTTTTTAACTAAAACTATTTCTCCCATTATCATTTACCTTAGCTTAACAGAAAAAAATAGGAAATACTTAGACATTTGCATGATGTATCCTTTATGTGACTCTGATGGGGTTTTTTATGTTTTATTTTTGTTTGACTTTATACTTTGGTTCAAAATTGTATTATACTTTATTTGAAAAAAAAAATTAACCTATAATTTTGAGTATTTTTTGCCCATAGATTAGTAAGGACTTTGTTTTCCTGAATTGCAACAGTTTTTCAAATATGTAAACAAAATATTAGTTTTTTTTTTTGCCTCAACATCAAATAGGTGAAACTAGCTTTGGAAACAAAAATTAAAATCAAGACAATAAATTCGCCCAATTTACAGTGTCCACCATGATGTTGGCTACATATAGAACAACTTTTTATTTGTAGGATTATTTTATGTGCGACCAATCCTGCATGTTGGATAAAAGTGGGACTGGATCGCAAAATATGCAAAAAAGGCATTTGAAAAACTTGTTTAGAAAGATATTTTAGGGTTGTCTACAAGCAAATACAGCAAAAAATTTAATTCCTTATTTTTCGCCATGGAAATAAAAGTTTTTTTAGTTAAGTCCAAAGTGACAGCATCTTTCTTCTTGGACAATTCATCCAGTTTTTGTGTTTTATAAATTTCCAATTGTAGATTTCTAACTTCGTAAGTTAGTGTGTGCAATGCTTTGTTGCCGCGTCCAACCTCGATAATGCCGCTCTTTCTGCTCAGGGACAAATATGAGAACTTATATGTGTAGAGTTTCATAAATTCTGAAGTTACTATGTTCCCTAGAATATGATTCGGAAACGTCTCTTGAAATTGTCCATTGTCCATTATATTCTCAAGTCGTTTTTGCGGGTATACCAAAAATAAACTAAAGCTCATATCTTGCGACTGTGAAGCGAACGCAGCACAGCTAGTTTCCTATATTATTCGATTGAAAATTACCTACCGCACTGGGGACTCGATCGGAACAGAAAAAAGAAAGTTCTCGAAGCGTTCTGAATTACTATCACCTGCAAGAACCAGAAAAATATTAAATCTAAAATCGACAGAGACACCAAGCTACCAGAAAATGATTCTTATACATTGTTTTATGTAGTGAACATTATGGTGGACACTGTCTAACATCATCGCACCTTTTTATTTATGTACATACACTGCTTGTATACGTTATAATAAATGTGTTATTCTATAAGATTTCTTGGGAGATTTTTTTTTTATTGAGACTTAATGGTTTTACTGTGAATTACTTTTAGTTTTTGTTGTAAAATATCTCGTATTTTTGGTTATATTGAATATTTTGTTTAGTATTTTATTAGGAAGTTATTTTAGTTATATTTTTTTGTAATTTTTTTTTGGGCGGTCTTATTTTTTGTACAGAATGATTGAAATGGGTAGGTGTTTTCTAAGTATAAGGAAAGTTTGCATAATTCATTATTTATAGGATATTGTGACATCGAAACGAATGTCGATAATGGGCTCTTTCACTAAAATTTAAATACGTAATTTAAGTATAAAATCCCAAAGGAGGGACTATTTCAGGCATATATACCAAAAAAAAAAAGTTCTACAAGGTTAAATAAGTTTTTTACAGGCATTTTAAACTACCAAAATTTAAATTAATGAAAAACGCGCCGATTTGCTGACGTCGCATAAATATTTTTCATTTGGCTTGTTGTCGCAAAGAGCTGACCGCCACGGCTGTATTTACCCTGTAGTAAATGCAGGTAAAGGTTCCAATGCGCTGTTGTCGGTGGTGACTAAATGTAGTGCAACGTAAAATAAATAAATAAAACTAAACATAAAAAATTATAATAAATTGTGTTTAAGCATAATTTCAATAAAAATGTTACAAAATCTTGAATCCATAACTAATTAATTTAACTACTTTTCATGATATTTTGCGAACATTTCAGAATTAAATCTATTACAAATTTTCAATGTTGACAATTAGTGGCAACACGGTCAAATTGCGAGCTGCGACGTCATAGAAATAAATTCTGGGTTTTTATTTGGAGGTATTTCTTTTTTTTTCTGTTTTCTCAAGAAGTACTATGAATTTTTCAAAAGTAAAAATACAGAAAATTCTGTTTTTAGTTGCTTTATCCAAATATGCCAATTTCAAAAATTAGTGAAAGAGCCCATTATTTTTTTCTGCTAATAATTATTAAAACGCATTTTTGATTTGATTTCGAATACCACAATCCGCTACGCTTCTTTAGGGTGACGTCATAAATTGACATTCTGTATCTGAACAAACTTTCAGTCTGTTTTAATTTACACTTCTCTCTAACATTGTAATGGTTGCATCCACTCGATGCCTGATGCTTGATGACTGAATTAATTCGCTTTAAGTAATGTTTAGCTTTTTTAATTTGACACTTTTTGTACGAGGAGCTAGGCAAAGTATAATACAGCAAAAACAGCTCACATTCCTTTGGAGTATCAGATTATGAAAGTCGGACTGTACTGAGAGTTGTCAGTAAACAAACACTTGCGTCTTCGCGGGCATTTTTGGATTCCGCATGATCCATATAGGTATTCATATTCAATTTAAAAGTTGGGAATTTTTTAAAATATTTTTGAGTTTTATCGTCTGTTATACAATTTACAGTGTGGTAAATTTTAATGGCATGCAAACGTTTCAATTAAAATTGATGAAAAATTTCCTTGAAACATCTGAAAATATGTCATTAAAATTGAACACACTGTAAATTTTTTTTAAGGTCTGCAAAACAAAATTTTGGGCTAACTCTGTGAAATATACTAATTACATATTTCATTTCTTGGGTAAAACACCCATTTTGTGTACATACATAGTCTAATAATTCTAGCAATAGTAATTCTGCTGTTTGGCTATATGTATTTTTAGTGGGTTTAATTTATAAAATCTATATTATATATGTATGTAATAACTAGCTAATTTTTTTGTATATAATATGCGTAATAAATACATGAGCAAGGTTAATTATTGTATTATAACAGTTTTGGATTTTTTGTGTTTATTCTATTAATAAAACTCATTTTTAAACATATATTCTCTTTGTTTCCTTTATAGCTAGTATAATCAAATTAATTGTTCATAAGCTCATGTAAACTCCATTTACTTTTGGGTGTTATTTGGTTTGTTAGCTTCTTGTCCTTGGGAATTTGACAGAGTGACAATACAAGTAACATATAATATGATCTCTCATTCTGAAAGCACATTGGTTAAAAGATAGGCAATACCTTTGGCCAGACCATCCATGAGCTTGCTATAGTTTGGTAGATCGCACGACATTTTATTTTATTATATCCATAACGATCCTGTTTATGCTCCTTTTCTCTGAACCTTGTACTTTTAACCTGTTTTGTTTAAAATATAAATAAGAAAATTTTCCATTTTTTACTTTTTTGACCTTTTCGAAGTAATATTAAAGGGGGTGTGCGCCAAAAATTAAAGTTTTAGTGTGAAAAAATCTAAGAATAACTGTTCAAACCTCGTTATTCTACGATAAACCATCGCTGAGATATACCGCTTTAAAGTGTGGACGACGCTCTCGTGACGTAACGAGAACTTCGTCCAGCCGCGCTCCGCATTGTTAATTTGATTGTTCCCGGCAAGCGTGAGTGGTTTTTGTTTAGATTATTGCAGGTAACACAGGAAAAACATATGTAAATTTAATTAACTCCACTTTCTCCTGCGTCGCTTGAGCTTTCGTGACGTCATAGGGTGAGGTGCGGTACCTTCATAGAGCCATATCTCCGGTATTATTTGTCATAGAGGGGTGCGGATTTCACTGTTATTCTTAGATTTTTTTTCTCTTTTTTTTGAGATGAAGTTATTTTTTTGGCGCACACCCCCTTTAATATGGCAACTATCTCTTGCCTATAATTAACTTTCTTCTAGACCGGTCTATATCTCTTCTGCCAATGCTGCATTTTCTCATGCTATACCTACCTTCATCTCTTCTTTAGCTCTTTTGCTGTGCTAGCATTGCGAAATTGCTTAGTATCTACAGAATTTCTAAATTCTGAGCTGAGTGACCAAGAATCTTGACAAACAAGGAATAAAGGAATTCCTAACCAAACTGGAATAAGGCAGACATAATGCAACAACATGCAAGACTGCACTATTTAAAGTATTACCATTATCAATTGAAAATCGCATCTCTATGGTGACTACTCAAAATTAGAAAAATACTCCTTATAATAATATAAAATAATTTTTATATTTTTATGTCATACCAGTACATTATTGTGTTTTTATACCTTAGATACCATCTATATAATTCATTACTTTATGCCCGTGCGGGCATAAAGTACACATTATGGCCCGCGCGGGCATAAAGTACACATTATGGCCCGCGCAGGCATGACATAAAAGTTTGTATGCACCACGGGTACTAATAGATATATACCCTCGGGCAACTTACGAACCCTCGGGCCAGAGGCCCTCGGCTTTGTAAGACTGTCGCCCTCGGGGCATAATCATCTACTTAGTACCCTTGATACATAAATAACTATTATGTCATACCAATACATTATTGTGTTTTTACACCTTAGATACCATTTACATAATTCATTACTTTATGCCCGTGCGGGCATCAACTATTAAAACCATATAATACCTTGGTTACGCAAAAAACAGTTTTCGATTAACTTATTCTTTGTTAACAAAATATAAATTTACGCTTATAAACATATTATTTTTGTCAAAAAATGATGATGTTTGCACACTGATGACAATTTGCGAAGTGACACTTTTTTCCCAGGTATTTATTATTCACAACCAATGAACAACTATAGTCAAAAACTGGAATGCGCACACATTGCCATATCTGCCAAAAAAATGTAGCCGTGAAAGACAGATGCCACAAAGGGGAATGTTGTTTTTTTCTGTTGCTCGCTGACATATGGCGTTTTGGAAAGTTTTGTCATATTTACCTTCACAGGTTTCATCAATTGGAATACGTATTGGAAGCAATTTCCGCCATTTAACATAATGAGTGCGACAAAAACAGGTATCCCCTCCGCAGCAGCGGCACTAGGCTTCACGTTCGTCAACATAGGCGGTTCTAGGTGGGGGCTTGGGGGGGCTAAGCCCCCCCAAATCTGGAATTAGCCCCCCCAAATTTAAATTAGTGATGAGTGGCAAAAGTTCGCAGTCCCTAAATAAAAAATATTCAAGCGTTAGGATTAATTAACTACATAATTTCAATAATTTCACGATAATCGCGGTTCTTTAAAATTAAGATTTTCTGAACAGAGCGAAGAATTAGCTTTGGCAGTCGACCAGTTTTTAGGTTTCAATTACCAAGATTCCTCGTACTTCATAGAATTTTATAGTTCCTCACTAAATATTAATAAAGACTCATTGAAAGCCGATATGACTGTCGCTAAAAACTCAATTAATAGTGTAGATATTACCCTAGAACAGCTACAAAAATCGGTTAACCAATCCACGTTTCCTAATGTGTATAAATTGATTCAAATAGCAATTATATTAGCAGTTTCATCTGCAACCTGCGAATTATCTTTTTTAACGATGCGTAGAGTCAAAATTTGGCTACGAATGTCGATGTTGCAGGATATAGCTTTATAAAAACCTTATTTTTGTAAAGAGTTTTTGTTTTTGTAAATTTAGTATATTTTTTTTAATGGAAAAGTAGTTATTATTGGCGCCAGTGGGATTTGAAACCATTTCTTTGGAAGAATATTGAAAATGTAACAGCGATTGTAGTTTCGAATCCCACTGATATCAAACATTTTTAAATTTAACTCTTTTTCTATTTCATAAATAGGTAAATCAAAAACAATTTTGACTAAATATTTATTAAAATATAAGGTTTTTGGGCGTGGCAGCCACCTCAGAGCGACCTTGGAGCACGGGCTTCAGCCCCCCCAGCACAGATGGGCTAGAACCGCCTATGTTCGTCAATATGTGTTAGCATTCCAATCTCTGGTTATAGTTCATTGGATAAAACCGAAAAACATCATTTGCACTCCCCAGAATGGCAGCTTCTAACATTTCTTCCATTACAATTGAGTGAACAATGCGACACTGACGCGAAAAATTGTCAAAACAGTGGAAATTTAACACGTTGTGCCATAATTCTTTTATATCCTACTGAACTATTAAAACCATATAATACCTTGGTTACGATAATCATAAACAGGGTCTTAACTCCCAAGGGAGTTAAGGAAGGGAGTTAAGGATATCATAACTCCCAAGGGAGTTAAGGATTTCCATAACTCCCGCTTTTACCTTGAATAGGTAACACTTTGACAAAAAATAGAAATTTTGATTTATGGCTTATTCCTTTATAAAAATAGACAGAATACAGTAAATTCAGTAGGATATAAAAATATCTATGTACCACGGGAATTATCAGGAGTTAATACCCACGGGCAATTGGTGTCCCTCGGGCCAGAGGCCCTCGGGACACAAACGTTGCCCTGGGGTATTAACACCTGCATAATTCCCTTGATACATAAATAACTATTAATTCATAAGAAATAGTGACTGTCAGTAATTAAATAAGGCCGATCAGTGATAAAATCGATCACTATTTGGGAAGTGCCATAATTCTCTATTAATTTGCTCATTAATTCTTCTTTTTGGTATCGTGTACACATTTAGGCCCAAATAAGAGAAAGAAGATTAAAAAAATTCATTACAATGTTATTCGAAAGTATCTGTTCCTTGTTGACCTGGTATTAATGTCACGAAGCCTCAGCGGAGAGATATTCTGAGTTCTAAATAATATTTTGTATCAAAACAGCAAAATGTAAAAATCTTCTTTCTTTCATCTTGAGCATTTCACTGTTAGTAATGTAAGGAGTAACATGTTCTCGGTTACTTATGTTCAATCTGTGGTTCAGTATATACCTATCGTACACAATTGTTCTGAATCTTTTGTAGTCTATATCTACACACAATAGGAAATTGGTCAGCAACAAAAAAATTACAGCTCAAAAACAAAATTCCGGTTTTTTGAGCCCACCCTATATATTAATAAATTCCTTGTTATTTCTCAAAAAAAAAACAAATAAAAAAAGGTCATATACAGTGTGTTATTCAAAAATGTGAAACGTGGCCTTCTTTTTGGATTTTTCGATGTTCCACAACTATACAAATAGTGAAAAAGACGTTCTCCTAAATTAAAATTAGTGTCCGAGGTTTTTCGAGAAATCTCTTTTATTGTTTTTATCTGCTAAATTACGAACGCACAGTATAATTTAGAATAATTTAACAATAATAATTATATTTTGCACTTATATACTCATGTTTTAAAATTTCAATGCCCTAAAATAATTATTTACAAGATGGTAATAGTAAATAGGCTTATCTAACACCGAGGGTAAGTAACACCCGATAAAGCGCACATCCATGCAACTACGGGTGTTACATTTAAAAAACCGAACCGTTGTCGAACGGATTGCCGAATGCTAAACTGGGTGTTACTTACCTCCATGCAGCCGGGACGGATTTTCTAGCGCCCGCGTTCGGCAGGCATAAGTTGCCCGTAGTCCTCGTAGAACTAACGAAATGCGTTACTCATTCGATATAACTTGCCCGAATATCAGAATGTTTGAATTTCATTAATTTCAATTTTCATATTATTGTTTTATTGGTTTTCTGTATGAAGTATTTTTGGGGTTTCAAGAAAAACAAAAATAATTCATTTTTCATTTACTGCAGGGAGGGCGGCGCCCCAGAGCCCTTTATTACGAGCCGCCACTGGCACTGAGTGTATCCGTATCTTTTTCTAAAGCATGTAACATGTAAGGATAAGGATACATTTTTTTTGCACTGGTTCGACAAATGTGAAAAGCTATAAATAATAGAGTACTTGGAGCGCGCGGACACAGTTGAAAAATAGGTCGACAACTCGAAATTACCGTTCCAGAACAGTTCTCATGTCGGTTGGAACGTTGGAACAGAGCTGATATTCCGATCGCTCTATTTCGAGTTGACCGGTCCGAGTCGATCCGCGCGTCCTGGGCCCTTATTCTGTAAAAACGAACCTTTCGATTCGGTGGAATTTCTTCGATTGTGACGTCATTTTTGGTTTGGTTTTCGCACTACCAAACCAAAAATGACGTCACAATCGAAGAAATTCTACCGAATCGAACGGTTCGTTTACAGAATAAGGCCCCTGGGCGGGATCACGACAAGTAGAATTCTTCTTTCTTGACGTCAGAGTTGCCTAGCAATCGTCATCATCGCCTGTATATTTGGCCAAACATAAAACTGGTACAGGAAATATACATATATTTTCTAAATTTGCAAAGTGTGAGTCAGGTTCAACAACAAAAAGTCTCTTCTGAAAAACTTAGGTCAGACAGTTTTTGTCAACGTCAAAGCTGAACAAAGGTAAATGCCAATGAACTATAGCCAAAAACTGGAATGCGCACACATTGCCATATCTGCCAAAAAAATGTAGCCATGAAAGACAGATGCCACAAAGGGGAATATTGTTTTTTTCTGTTGCTTGCTGACATATGACGTTTTCGAAAGTTTTGTCATATTTACCTTCACAGGTTTCATCAATTGGAATACGTGTTGGAAGCAATTTCCACCATTTAACTTAATGAGTGTGACAAAAACAGGTATCCCCTCCGCAGTACAGTGGCTAAATAAACCTTTACATACAGTGGCGACATAATGGTCCCGCCGCCATCTTGTTCCCAACCTCTTGTTACTTTTAAATATTAATAAATAGGATTTAAATGGACATCTATTATAAAAAATTGGAATCGATGTATTTGATGACCATTATTAGGTCCATTAAATACGTTGTTTTTCATGATTTATGATGGATGTTCACCTAAATCCCATATATACATATTTAAAAGTAACAATAGAGGTTGGGAACAAGATGGCGGCGTTTTCAATATAAATATATGGGATTTTAGAACCAATCAAAAATAAGACAGCAATTGTCGTCACTGTGGTAATAGAGTCACTGTACTCCGCAGCAGCGGCACAAGGCTTCACGTTCCTCAATATGTGTTCGCATTCCAGTCTTTGGTTATAGTTCATTGGTAAATGCAACATGTTTTTATGTTATGATTGGTTTAAATATGACACTGACTTGACTCATAATATCTTATGGCGATTTCCATTTGTCAGTCAGTACGCACTGAGTGTATCTGCATATTTTTCTAAAAGAGGTGGAAAAAAATGTTTCGCCGCTGACCAAAAATTTTTTTTTGGGGTGCTACGCCTAATTGTGCCACATTTTATCGTATATTATAATACCACTAGAGAAAGCGTACCTATGTTTCCTAAACTAGTGTGGAAAGTGGAAAGTAGCACTTTCCGCAGTTTCCGCACGAGCTAAGAACACAATTTTTTCTACGAGATGAAAGTTAATATTTGTAGGTACTTATATACCCATCAATTTTGGTTATTCATACTTTTCTGCACTAGATAGTGCGGAAAAGTAATGTTTTGATGACCTAAAATACGTGCGGAAAAGTGGGGTTTCACGCATGCTCGTAGAAAAAAATTCTGTCGGCAAAATTTTTGACTGGTATGAAAGTTTGTTGCTTTTTTCTTTTTTTTTGTTTTTTTTTTTTTTTTTGTTTTTTTTTTACGGATATGCGCATTCGCAAGGAAATGTCCTATCACGCTCGAGAAGCGGCAGGTGCGCGGAAATGTCGGTGTATGTTGGTCTTGAAACGGTTCAGGTTGTAACCTGCAGGGAAAACCGTCGCAGGGAGTTTATTCCACAGCGATGCTGTTCTCCAGAGATATGAATTCTGATATAATGAGGTTCTTGGTGCCTCTAGTTTGACAGTAAATTCATGGTTACCGTCTGTTTGACGGGTTCGCCTGGTAGGCGCTACTCTCGGTGGAATCATACGTGCCAACTCTTCAGAGCATTTTCCGTGATAGTACCTGTAGAAGAGAGATAAATCGCCCACAGATCTGCGATGTTCGAGACCATCCAAGTTACGAGTAAGTGCGGGGTCATTGATCAGCTTGATAGCTCGTTTTTGCACGGTGTTCAAAAGCATTAAGGTATGTTTGGGTGCTGCACTCCATATATGTGAGCAGTACTCCATAGTTGGTCGAATCTGGGCTTTGTAGAGTGTCAGCAATTGGCTTGGTGTGTACAGATGTCTTGTACGAAATAGCACCCCCAGCTTTTGGGACGCCCTTTTAGCAATATCTGCCACGTGATTGTGCCAAGACATGTTGGTCTCTGCAGTAACCCCCAAGATGTTCAACTGACTCTGTAATGTGACAGCACTTCCAGATAGCATGATGTTTGGCTCACCGGTGCTGTTCTTTTTTGAAAACAGAGCTGCTTGGGTTTTCTGTGCGTTGAACTGTACAAGGTTTTTGTTACCCCAGTCCTCTATTATCTCCAGGTCGTTATTTATCTGCGATATTTGAGTTAGTCTAAGATGATGGAATTCACGTGCGGAAAGACCTGTGGGTGGTATGAGTGAGGAGACTACATTGCCATCGTCTGCAAAGCAATAAAGTGGATTTACTGTTTTATCTATGAGGTCATTTATGTAAATCAGAAAAAGAGTTGGCGAAAGGATTGCTCCCTGTGGCACACCAGCATTTATTTGGTAAGAGTTGGAGTTCTGGCCATCCAGTGCAACATAAATGGATCTGTCCTTTAGGTAACTTTCAAACCAAGTGCAAAGTTTCGGCGATAATCCCATTGCTTTGAGCTTGTTGAGCAGATTTTCATGCCAAACTTTGTCGAATGCTTTAGATATATCTAAGGCAATTGTTCTTGTCTCACCCCGCAACTCAATCGCTTTTTGCCATAAGTGAGTGACGTATGTAAGTAAATCGCCAGTTGACCTATATTTTCGAAATCCGTATTGCTTATCGTTGATAATTTTGTACTTTTCCAAGTACTTGGTTAGGTGATTGTTCACAACTGCTTGGCAATAGACCTATCTATTTTTACCTGTATGCGCGCGCAACACGAGGCAATGCATTTTTATTGGCTAACTAGTACAGGTGTGAAGTAATCCTTTTGCACGCTGGGCATCTTCTTGTCCTTGTTCATTGTCCGTTGTCTGACAAGGATAAAATTATGCTTGATATTCAACTTGACGTAGCTTGACAAGTGATCGATTTTCAATTGTTTGTGTTTTTGATTGACAAATACGTTGCATGTCACACGGTTTTCCTCCTTCCTTCTTTATCTCGTGCAAATAATAAGAACGGATTGCTATACGTAAGTCTAACATAATTTGGTAGGTTTTGCCTCGTCTTGCGCAATAAGCGTTATGCGTCTTTTTCTATCTAATAAAGTTTCGTATTATTACCTCTTTGTCTGATAGGTCTATTGACCAATTGACGTGTCTCGTAATACCTGGTGTGCGCGCGCAACTCGTAGGTTGCAGGTGAGCGTCCAATGAAAGTCAAGTTTGTTACGGGCTTGCGTCATATTCGTATTCATTCAGGGAAGAGTTAGAATTAATCGTTTCTTCTTTCTTTGTAGCGTGTAATTTGACAATTAAGGTTTATGTTAGATTATACTTGACGTATTTTCATTGTGCGATGTTGCCGGTTGGAACATTTATCAAAATAAAAGTGCCATCGATGTTAACATACACTTTAAAGCTCTTCTTTTGTCTGATCTGATTTAAGGCGTTGTAAAACGCTTGACAATATATCATCACTTCTTTTATGTTATAATATTCGATTTGTATTGTGTATTGTCTACATTTGTTCTGCAACAATACAATCTGGCTACACTGCAGCCACGAGTTGCGCACGCATGTCATTTTTTATTACTTTCTAGCTTGTATTTATTACAATTAAGCTCTCTTTTTCTATTTCTGCGAGACACGTCAATTTCGAGAATGGCGCACTTATTTTCCAAAAGAAAAAATCATAAATAAAGTGGAGTAGTCGAGCTCAAAGACAAAGCAGAGTCGAATCTCAACGCTCAAACTCCCTAAAGAATCTTACAGTCGGTGTCACAATCAGACGCCCGATCCAGCTAGATACGCTATCCGGCTTGAGTAGTTCTCTCTCTGTCTTCGTTTGGAATTCGAAGTACAAAAAGGATGCAACTAAAATTATCATAGATTTATAATGAAGTAGGCTCCGAAGTAGGTACTAAAATTATGGTAAAAATTAATAAGGACTCCTAATTTAAAATTTTATTTCCTTCTGAACTATTATAACCATATAATACCTTGGTTCAATTCAATTCAATTCAATTTTTATTGTTTCCAGAAAGTATTTTCTATAACAATGAGTGCTCTAAATCTAGTAAACGTAGTGGTTTGAATTACAAAAGCAAAAATAAACTTATAAAGGAGGGAATATAATTTGTTTTGAATTTGGATACGTATTTGTTATTAGAAACGAACAAAAAAATAATAATAATCTAAATAATCTTAATCTAATTACAAAGCGAAAGATAAAGTTACTTGTATTTCTATGTATAAACTAAAAACCAGAAGGGTTCACATTTTGGTGCCTAATAAAAGTACCTATGGAAGGGGTCTATACAACAAAAAAAAGAGAGAAAGTTGATATTTCTAACAAATTCTAATCCTGCGATATCAAAAAGGATCGAAGCCTGAGGAATGACATTATGGTGGAAGCAAATGTTTTGGCAGATACTGGAGCTAAGGTTTCAAGTAAATTGAGAAATGAGTCAGGGCTCGACCATATTAATGGTCTGACTTCTCTATACATTGGACATCTGAAAAGAATGTGGTCTAATGTCTCTAGTTCAGAGGTGTTACAAACTGTACATATTATGCGGGGGTCAAGTTTATAGAGGATAGAATTAAAGGTAAAAGCACATAGGTATTTGTTGGCAAGTCTTGTTTGCGCTATGAGTTTCAAAACAAATGTTTGTACTCTAAATGTTAAATAAGTAGCTGGATTTTTTGTTATTGATAAAAATGGATAAAAGGTCATATAACTGGAATCTCTAGCCAAAGCAATATCTTTCCGAAAGGATAGCTCTCGGTATTTGTCAATTATTTGATCGATTTTTCGTCTAGTTACAAATCTTGGTGTTAAATTATTAATCAAAATATTATCAAAACCTGTTCCAGTAAGTACCAATTTGAGTTGCGATAGCCAGTTATATGCTAGCGGCGAGTCGATAAGCTGTAGTTGCCTTTTAAGGCAAATTAAGGGTAATCTGCTTTCATCCATAGAGAGCAACCTTTTGAGAAAGTTGAGAGTCCATTTAAGTATAGTTGTCGCTATAGGAGAAACGCCAAACTCCAGGCGAAGTATGGCTGAAGAGGTGCTTTTAGGCAGGGAAAGAGATTTTTTGAGAAATGATGTTTGTATCTGTTCAAGGACGTCTAGATATCTTAGGGCCCAGATGGGTGCGGACCCAGACATTATGTTAAGTACACACGTTTCAAATATTTTAAGTCTTGAAGTAATTGAAAATGATTTAGACTTTGATAGATGTGAAACTGCCGCGCCAATGGCCTGTTTCCATTTTGAGACAGATTTGTCTGCCATAATTCGAAATTTAGAAGATGCAGTGAAAGTGACTCCAATATATTCATTGACAATTTCAAGGGGTTCGTTTTTGAAAATAAATCTTTTGGTGTAACTAGCCTGAAAACCCCCTCTCCTGAAACACATTATTTTGGACTTTGCAACATTGACTGCCAAATTGTTCTCCTGTACATACTCAGCCAGGATATTCAGGTTGCATTGTAGATCTCGTTCTGAAAGCCCGAAAACAATTAGGTCGTCACAATAGAGCAGCATAAAAAGTTCATTAACACCATCAATATTAATTAGCCTAGCTCCCTTACCCTCAAAAAACTGTATGATATCAGAGAGAAACAGTAAAAACAGAAAAGGGGATAGTGGTTCTCCCTGAAGTACGCCTTCACTTATTCCAATTGGGTCTGAAAGTCCGTCAGAGCATTTTACTTTAGCTGAAGCGTTACAGTAAATCTGAATTAAGATGTTTATATAGGAGGGAGGAACCCCAAAACTATGGAGTTTTCTCCAAAGTAGTGAGTGTTTAACGCTATCAAAAGCACGCTTGAAATCAATAAAGGCAACAAAAACCTTTCTACCCGGGAGTCTTAAATGAAACTGTAATAAAGAAGTCAAGATAAAAATGTTATCGGCGCAGGCGCGTCCTCTTTGGAAACCCGACTGTTCTTCAGGTATTACGCTAAAATTGTTTTCCCAAGTTTCAAGCCTAGAAAGAAGCAGTTGAGTGAAAATCTTAGCTAAACAGTTAACCAGGGGTCGTATTTTCGAAACCATTCGAATGCCGTTCGTATACGAAATAAGGCAAAATTCGCATGAAAATTGAGGTTCCGTATTTTCGAATCACTTTCGAACGGTCCGTACACGATTTAGTTCGTGTACGTTTACTCGAGTGGGTCTCCACCAGTCGAATATCACATTTCGCATGCGATTTTACGTGATTTTACTTGATTCTGCGCATTGTTTAGAATTTTGAAATGCTAATTATTTTGTTTATATACGTTATATTTGTTATTTGTTGTTTATGTACCTACCTAAATACGTTGTGCAAATTGAAAATTGTGTTTGATGTTCGTTGTTTTTTTGACTTTTCGTTCGTTTTCAAATAATTTGCGGATTAAATTGTCCTGCTTCATCAAAAGACAGTTTTTGGAATGGCTGGCTTGGATTATTTAATCGAAAGAAATGTTATTGATGCCCTCGAAGAACTTTGGTTGACGTGCTTACTTTGCGCAAATGCTTCTAATTTTCTTTGGCTCCTGAAAGCTGAATTTTCCTAATTTTTAGTTCTAGATGCTCCTCCATGAAGCTAATCAAATCTTTCTTTTGTTCAGCAGACACAAACCCTCCAAAAACCATGATTGTTAGTTAACGTTATAAAAAACAAGGACGTTCAAGGAAATCCCAACGATTAGGTGCACAAAATTTATTTCAACAAGATTTATACCAACAGAATAGACTAAATAATACTTGATAAACTCAATAAACAGCTACAAAATACAAAAAAGAATACCTATCCAAAACACGGAACTTTGACAAGCAAAATATGGCCGGCAGGAGGAACACGAACTACTGTGTACACTATTTTTAACATAAATGCAACAGTTTTAAATATAACAACGTAGATAATTCACAATAAGCACTATTTAAAACTCATAACTCCATTTGATAACACCTACACCTTGACAGACATTTTCATTTAAGTTTGACAGCATCTTGGATAGTCTATAGGTTAACAGCAAAAGTAGGGAGTGTTATGGTATTTTTAAAAAGCCAAATTTCAAAAAATACCTCTTCGTTTTTGTATCGGTCGAAATGGCCATTACCCAATACTCGAATTTGCGACGTTGCCAACGCAAACGATACTCGTATACGATATCATTTTCGAAGGGTCTTCAAAAATACGCATTTTAGTTCGTACACGAATTTTTTCATTCGAATTAGATCGCATGCGAAATAATTCGCATGGTTTCGAAAATACGACCCCAGAGCTATTGAACGGTAATTATTGGGATCGTTAATATCACCTTTTTTATGTAACATTGAAAACACAATTTCAGACCAAGATGAAGGAGTATTTCCGGTTTCCAATATTTTGTTAAAAAATGTACATATATACAGAAGCCAATTGCTCGGAAGGTTCTTTAGAAATTCGTAGGGGACCCCGTCCACACCAGGCGATTTCCCATTCTTACATTTGCCTATGGCATTTTTCAACTCTGTAAGTGAGAATTCTCGGTCAAGGACACCATCACGCACACCGTAAAACTGAAAAGGTTCGGAGAATTGCTGTGTATACACGGTTGCCAAATAATCTTGCCAGAATTCGCGAGAGTGTAATGTCTGTTTTCTGTGACCGCCAAGTCTTTTATAAGTTAGCCAGAATTCTTTAGAATTTTTCGTGTTTGCAAGCGAGTCTGAAATATGAGTTTCAAATTGACGTTTCTTTTGATTTATGGTGTTACGATAAAGTTTTTTTGTCTCCATAAATCTTAGTTTTGCTTCTCCGAAAAAATTTTGGGCCCGGCAATGTCTTAGCTCAGTGTTCACTCTTTTTTTCAAACTAAAACATTCCTTATCAAACCACGGTTTATTAACGCGACCCGTGTTTTTACTTAAGTTTTGTGACGAGGGCCTTATAAGATCAAGAGACTTGGCAACCGTGAATATTGTGGTGCAAAGATTCTCGTGAGATTCATTCATATCTGCGAGGAAACGACAGTCTTGGGAGAAATGCAAGAATCGTAAACTCTACAGGATTGCTCAATCGGCTAAATTTGTTCACAATTGCTGTGACGTCACGCGCATGCCGGATTTTCAAGATGGCCGCTGATACGAATGATGTTTAGTTTGTGCTGACAACTATTTTATCGTAAATTCGGATTTATCTAGTGTTATAAGTGTAAATTTAAAGTTTCATTTAATGTGTGTAAGCATAAAAGACTCGTGGCTGAAAATACACGCGAAAACCCCAAGCATTTTCTGGTTTTATAATACTGGATTTGTTGTATCAGGACATCGCTCTTTTATTTGTGTGTACTGCTAGTTAGTATTTCCTAGTCAAGCATTTGTTTTGCTTTTTTTTTATAAATCAAATATCTACTTAGTTGTAAGTTTCCTTTGCATGTAATTACTAATAAAAATTAGGGTTTGTGAAGAGTGAATAAATAAATATGTAAATAAATTCCTTTACTGGCGCGTTTACTATGAAAATGCATGGAAAATATGGGAAACTTGCAATGTTTTTCTGGAATATGATTATGAGAATCTAAATTAGGTATCACTATTTGGCTTTGTGAAATAAGCTCACTTTGAATGTCCATATTAAATCGTTCTAGTACCTATTAAATTAATGAATAATAATTGAGAAGTACCTAGGTAGGGTCAGTAAAAAATAAAGCACACTATTGCAACCCCGTTTCGCTTATATTTTGATATTGAAATGCAAAAATTAAACCGGCTCGGCACTCCACATTTGGTTTTCTACTGTTTCTCAACTGCAGTCAATTGTGCCCGTTTTGTGCTCAATTGTGCCAGTATTTATGCGAATTGTGCTCATTTTCATACACAAAAAAAACATTGAAACGAATCCGGGGGCCAGCTTGACTCCAGCCCTTCGTTTTTTTGACTTTTTGGCAATATGTTTGGCTAATTGATAAACAAAAGCAAACAAACTCGTCTTTTTAATTAGCCAACCACTCAAGGATCAACACAAGCTTTTGAAGTCTGCTAATTTTAAAATCAATAAATTAATTACAAAATACAGTTTTCAAAGGAAATAACCTCAAAATAACAATTTTTCACGTTTGAAAATGCAAGGATAGTGCACTGTCATAAAAAACACAAACCGATCAAGGACTGCGTGACGTCATTCGCATACCGCCATCTTCGATGTTTTTATGAACGTTTGTCTTATGGGATTGAGCAATCCTGTAGAGTTTACGATTCTTGGGAGAAATGCATCAACGCTTTGTATTGCTGAGAAACCTCATCAGACCACGCAAGGGACGGGGCAGACCGCACGACTGGTGTGGGTAGAGAAAGATTTGGAAAACTCTTTGATTTTAGTCGGATAGTTATTGGAAAGTGATCAGATGTATATTCACTATTACACACGTAAAAATCATTCAGCATTGAGAGGCAAGGCAAATTAATAAAACATAAATCCACAGTACTTGTACCCCCATTATCTCCCATAAAAGTAAATTGTCCTATGTAGTCGTCGTCACAACGACCGTTCAGTAGGAAAAACCCGTTTAAGTCCATAATGTCAATCAAACTTCGACCCCTTGCGTTAATTAGCCTGTCTAAACTAGACCTAGCGGGACGCAGCCCCGAACCCTCCAGGACCTCTGGGCAGACATCGCCAAGATTACCAACTCTGCTATTAAAATCACCTGAAATAATCCAGGGGCTTTGCGGGTCAAACGCTGCGTCCTCGAATAAAGTTTCCTGGAATAAAGGTAATGCATACTCGAAATCCAAATTTGGCTTAAAATAGATACTGCACAAGTATAGCGAGCATAAATTAAAACTAACTCTACAGATTATCCACCAAGGGGTAAGGTTAAGTAGATCCAAACTTAAAGAATTCTTATAAATAACACATAAGCCTCCGCTATAACGACCGCGAGATGCTTCTCTCAAAGCATGAGATGAGAGGACGTTGTATTGCGATAAATAGTCGGGAAGAATAATGTCGTCCTTCTCCCATGTTTCAGAGAAACAGATTATGTCGTAGTTGTGAATGGCCTCTGCAAAGTGATGAATGCGATTAAACCCCTTGATGTTCCAAAAAACAATGTTCAATGGTTGCTACAATGCGTTAGAGCCGTTTGGTCCTGTATGTTTTTTGTGGATTCCAGGGGATGCGCTCTCTTCACGTTCTCTCTTTCCATCGCTGCGTAATGACACAATACGAGGTACTCCTCGTATATATTTGATTGTCAGGTTGTCCTCACCTTCATCTGTACGTTTATGCAGTTCCTTTCGAAGCGTACTCAGATGTTGAACCTGACGTGGGGTCAAGTCCGATTTCATGGTGACAGACTTGTATTGAGGAGACGTTAGGCGAGACTTGGCTTTCAAAACTTCCATGACATCAGAACTCGATGAAAATATGACCTTAAGTGGTTTGGGACCAGTGTTTGCTTTACCAAAACGGAACGTCAGTTTTGGAGATATATTCTGTAGGCCAATTTCGGTTAGAATCTTTTGGACTTCGGCTTTATCATCTACCACTTGTCTAAGGCCCGAGACTATGACATTGCATTCTCGACGCGTACGATCTCGAGATTCTTCAAAGAAGTCTTCAAAGTTTTGCACCTTTGATTGTAAGTTATCGAATTCCTTGCGAAGAGAACAAGTCTCAGTTTTCAAATTGGTAATTTCGGTCTCACAATTGGCAATGGATACAGCCTGGGATGCAATATGCTGGTTTAACGTTTCGATTTTAGCGTCGCAAGCAGTAATTTTGCCTTCGCAGGCATTTACGGTTATTTTTAGAGAGGAAAATTCGGCCATTATTGCTTGGAAATGCTCCGTAGTTAATGGTTTTGGCGCATTCGTGCTCGAAGTGCATTTCAGACATTTGAATTGTGCAGGCGATCCCGCCCCGGCATCAGCGAGTTGACCACATGTTTCATGAACCGTAGCTGCGCACATCGAACATGTCCGAGTTGATTGATTTTTGGTGAATGAATTTTTGCAGCACTGGCATATAGCCATATTTTAGTACGTTTTTGTTTACGAAAGATTTAGCCAAAGATAATGTTTGGTGCAGGGAATAAAGGCACAATACGTTACTGGTGACTTACTCTTTTAAAGCAGGTAACTTTTGGCTATTTTCCCTCTTGATTAAACGGGATAACTTCAACTTTTTGGAGTGAGAGATAAAATGTGTACACTACTTTTAAACAACCAATGCGCACTGAATACCTTGGTTACGATAATCATAAACAGGGGCTTAACTCCCAAGTGAGTTAAGGATATCATAACTCCCAAGGGAGTTAAGGATTTCCATAACTCCCGCTTTTACCTTGAATAGGTGAAACTTTGACAAAAAATAGAAATTTTGGTTTATGGTTTATTTCCTTATAAAAATGGACAAAATACAGTAAATTCAGTAGGAAATAAAATTATCTATGTACCTACCACGGGAATTATCAGGTGTTAATACCTACGGGTAATTGGTGTCTTTCGGGCCAAAGGCCCTCGGGACGCAAACTTTGCCCTGGGGTATTGACACCCTCATAATTCCCTTGATTCATAAATAAAATAACTATTATTCCATGTAATTTCTATTTTGGGGAAAAGCGGGAGTTTGTTTAAATGCGCGGGAGGCGGGAGGTTTAGTAGAAAAGCCGGAGACTCCCGCCTAAATCGTGAGGGTTGGCAACCCTACAAGTGTACTGTACGGCTACGCGATAAATAGGTCGCGGGTGACGTCATGAAAGTAGAATTCTACTTGTGATCCCAGCCCTGCTCCGGTTGCATTCCATTCCGAGTTCAGCCAGTGGTAAATGCTAGGGCATATATAGGAACCATAGAAAAGTGGTTTGAGATAGGACACCGATGGTAGGCAGTGCGTCGTTTCCAAAATACAGGGTGTTCGTGTGGAAATTTAAACAACCCCCTTTCATATCATCTGAAGGGCTAATAGGCTGTTCAAATTTTCAGGGATTATTGATTTGGGAATGATATTTAAGAATTCGTATAATGCACTGCCATTTTCTACCTGGAACCAACTCAAAAAAAAAAAATTGGAAGAAATTGCTTTTTTTTTCAAAACTAACGCTGTGACTAGAGTCCCGACTCGGGATCCACATCCAGTCCCGAATAACATCAATAAATGACGTTATTAATAGTTTTGTCGGCACTGGATGGATATAGGTGCCGAATCGGGACTCGCATAATATTAGTTGTATTCCTTTCAAGAGTTTGAAACACTCGAGCTACTCGCTCCGTTGCTCAGTCGCCCGCCATTTACAGGAAACAGATGCGTGGTGCAACAAACACTTTCCGAAAGGAATAAGCGCGTGAAGCCCTGGAGCTGTTCCGGAGCTCCTCCTAGGTGTGAAAGGAATACAACTAATATGGTTCCTAAATCCGAAATCCCTAAAGAAGAATCCTCGGAAGAATCACAATATGTAATTCCTTCAACAAGCAAAACCCACTGATCTATAAACAAAAAACGCTTCTAATGCTGCTAATTTACGAGGTCAAAATCTAAACAAAAACAAAGGACTGGGACAGCTGTGAACGTGCGCAGTAGATACATGTACTGTGCGTGCACAAAATCTGGCCAATGAAAATGAAGGAATTTCAAAACTTAGAACAGTTGTTTGAAAGATAAGACACTGCGCAGGCGTTAGGCTGTTCCGTTGCACAACTGTTCGTAGAATATTGACCCTAAATTTTCGCACAAATTTTGCCAATCAAGCCGTATGAATTGTTTATCCATTTTTTTTTTAGATCAGTGGCAAAACCATATTAATCAATTCAAATAAATAAGACAATCTTATATTTCCAAAGCGTAAATTTTATTTCAAAAACTTTTTTACAGAAAATAGAGTATGTAGTTTACATTGATTGATGAAATTTTTCACATCAGTACCTATAAATGCTAAACTTTTTTGCCCATTTCCAACCTTTAAATTCAAGAGAAATTGTGATAGCTCGAGCCTCGGAAATTGAAAGCATGCTCACGAATACATTTCTGGTTTTTCTACCTGAACTTCTGGGATCTGGGTAGCGTTTTTTGCCGCTTCTATCTGTGTCATCGTCATCCAGTTTCACCACTTTCGCTTCAGTTTCGGTCAAGTAGTGACATCAGTTTTAGGGTAAAATCTTGTGGGACACCGTGTAATAAAGGAATTCATCGTCGAAATGTCACTAGCGGCCATTTTGGGATACGAAACAGGGCCTGATTAACGATAATTTAGATTTTTTCTTTCCTGTCACAAAGTCGTATTGGCCTTAAATAAACTAATTTATGTCCGATTGACCAATAAAGTGCTATTTATAGAACAGTTTTGCGTCAATAAAGTAGCACTTTATTGTACTAGTAAAATAAAGTGCTACTTTATTTTACTAGTAAAATAAAGTGCTACTTTATTGCCTACCTGGACTACCTGACAAGGTTGAACAGGTCCTGACAACCTGCCAAGGTGAAACAGGTCCTGACAACCTGGCAAGGTGAAACCGGTATACCTACGCGAATTTTACTTTTTTCATTAGATTTATTTAATTTTTAACGAAAACCAGTCGTAATCGTACATAAAATCATGTATGTAACGCTTACATAAACAGGCTTTATTCACTCATTATTTAATAGCCTCGCTCGCAAGCCCGCTCGGCCATAAAATTATTCGTACAATAAAGCCTCACTTTATGTAGTTGTTATATAAATAGCTATTATTATTACTTACATATTGTTTGCCCAGCGGATCTGAGTCAGTCTACGGAAGGAATTCGGACGTAAATATGCCATGTTGCCACGTTTAATTATAAAAAAGCGAAAATACTAGGCATGTGTTGAAGTTAATTTGAAAATCCATTTTTTAAAAACAAAATATTGATAACAATAATAAAACGCTAAATATTTTAACGTGGTTGTTAGATCTATCCTTATTTTAATCCTGATTTCTTCAATTTGGTCTATTGTAAAAAATAAACATTTTCTAAAGATACCATCAGCTTTTGACAATTTGGCAAGCATCCGTCCTGGATGAACCTGATTGGTGGAGTTTTTGGCAGGATCGCCGTTGTCATGCGGAACCATAAACCCTTTAGTTCTTTTCACGTGGCTCCGGTTTAACTAATCGGGTTACAAAACGGTTAGAGAAATGACATACCGTTTTCTAACCCGGTTACAAAGTGACGTGATGGATACCTACCACTCGTATTTGAGCGGTATGTTGCGGTTTGTTAAACTGGAGCCACGTGAAAAGGGTTTTTGCACGTAGCTCCGGTTTAACAAACCGCAACATACCGCTCAGATTCGAGTGGTATCGATCACTTCACTTTGTAACCGGGTTAGAAAATGGTATGTCATACTTGACATACCGCTACTAACCGTTTTGTAGCCCGGTCAGTTTAAACCGGACCACGTGAAAAGGACTATAGTGTTGTCAATGAGCTAACGTCACCTTACGTCTCGCTATTGGCCAGGGCTCACGTCATTTTATCCTCCCATCTTGGAATATCGATTTATATTGAAATGTCCAGTGGCGGAGATTTGGTCATTGCTGATTTTCGTGTACGAGTTGCAATACGATAACACTTCCAAAAAGTTCCGCACGCAGCTGGGTATTTTATGAATGAAATCAGCCATTTTTTTTTACAACTGCATTCCCCTTACCGTTGCCCCGTAGACACAGAGTCGCTGGGCAGACAATAGGTTTGTTCAAACCGGCAGTAATTTTAATTGACAGTTCGTCGTTCCAACCGGAGTTACGGATAGTAAAATTACGGTTCAAACGATTCTTGCTTGAAAGGAAGAACTGTTGGTTCTAAAATTAGACGCATGCGTAGGGAGGTCGAAAACGGGTCAGTGGTTGAACAACAACGAACATAAATAATAATGCATAACCCAGAACCTCAGTTTTTTGTTTTATTTAAATTATTTATTTGAAAATGACTGCAATAGAAGTTAAGTAATTTTATTTTATTTGTTCTCAGAGTTAATAAATCTGATTTTTGTCTTATATTAGGTTTAGAAGAATTCTTTATTGTGGTGGAAGATGATTCACCTGCAAGTATGCAAGTTATGTTGATTTTGTTATTTTCATCTTGTGTTGTGAGTACTACTAGTTCAAAAAACGTTCCAACAAGTTTTTAAGTTATTCAGTATAATATTACTGTTTTTGATTGCGCAGTCGCATTAGCGCGGTTACGGACGATAATATTACAGTAATATTATTGCAGGTTGGAACAAACCTATTAGTTACCTACATGTAATAATATTTATAATTACTAATTTATTATTAATAATATTATTAAATATTAAAATTAAATTAAATAACAGACGATAAAAACTCTAAAAAATTATTAAATATACAACAATGATAACAGATAACACTATAAATGACAACACGAATGTACCAAAATCACTTCGAAAATCATAACTAAAATTCTGCTCTACACCGCACGCCTATGACCTTCGTCAGAAATCAATAACCCTTTTCACGTGGCTCCGGTTTAACAAACCGCAACATACCGCTTAAATTCGAGTGGTAGGTATCCATCACGTCACTTTAGTTCTTTTCACGTCGCTCCGGTTTAACTAACCGGGTTACAAAACGGTTAGAGAAATGACATACCGTTTTCTAACCCGGTTACAAAGTGACGTGATGGATACCTACCACTCGAATTTCAGCGGTATGTTGCGGTTTGTTAAACCGGAGCCACGTGAAAAGGGTTTTTGTAACCGGGTTAGAAAACGGTATGTCATTTCTCTAACCGTTTTGTAACCCGGTTAGTTAAACCGGAGCCACGTGAAAAGAACTAATGGTCAGAAATGAACAAATAAAATAAAATTTCGGCGCCCCTGCCATTTAATGACAGAAGTTCCAGGTAGAAAATGGGAATGAATTTTCAAATATCATTCCTACATCAATAATTCCTGAAAAATTTGAACAGCCTAGCATTAGCCCTTCAGATGATAGGCAATTCAATCCATCTGTCAAAAAGGAAAATTCAATGTGGCGTGGCGGCCAAGCAAGTTTGTTTTGAATATATTTTTATGCGTATTTTAAATTATTCTGCATACAGTTTTGCTTACAATAAAATATTTGTTGACTAGGTACCTAAACTATTAATTCGGGCAGAAACTAGATATTTTTTTATGTTTTTTGGTCCATGTGTGGCCGCCACGCCATCTTGAATGTCACGTGGTTTGAATAGGGAACTATCATATTTTTCAAAGTATTTTTTTTCTTATTGCTCATGTTTTCAAATATAAAATGTATACGTTTTTTTTTGTTTTATGTCCTCATTGAAATAAAAAAATTATTTCGAATTTCAAATTATTTTCGTTGGCGCGAAAACGATTAGCTTCAAGATGGTGGCATTTGTGACGTCAACTGTCTGTAAACACAACGTTAAGGTCTGTTCTCACAAGTCTATGATACTTTGCAAACTGTCGGAAAGAATCGCTTAGCTTGAACTTTCGACTGCATCGAAACTTGAAAGCGGTTATTTATGCGGTATTTCCATATTTAGTGCCATATTGTGACATTTTGTGTTTCAAATAGTTCATCATGGTTGATGACAGGATTTACAAAAGTGCAGTCTGACAATCTTTCCTCTATAGACCCGTTTATGGTGGTTCAATATCAATCGTGGCGTGACGTGAGCTGATCGTGGACCAATCGTTACACAATTCAAGAGTGAACCACGAAAGTGTGGACCGTGGATTTTCGATCAGTGTAAACTACCCTTAACCTTAAATTACGAACAGTTGACGTGACTGGAAGCCAAGCGGCCATGTTAAACGTAACTTTTTCGCGCCAAACTTTTCAATTTAAAACTTATAATTGCCATATGACTATAATACGAAGGCGTAGAAGGGACACCCAACTTTTTTTTTTCTCAATTTTTAAAATTTCGACTTATAACTCGAAATTTTATAGTAAAATTTCGTGATATAACTCGAAATTTTAAAATTTCGACTTATAACTCGAAATTTTATAGTAAAATTTCGTGATATAAGTCGAAATTTTAAAATTTCGAGTTATAAGTCGAAATTTTAAATTTTCGACTTATATCACGAAATTTTAAAATTTCGACTTATAACTCGAAATTTTAAAATTTCGACTTATATCACGAAATTTTACTATAAAATTTCGCCTTATAACTCGAAATTTTGTAGTAAAATTTCGTGATATAACTCGAAATTTTAAAATTTCGACTTATAACTCGAAATTTTGTAGTAAAATTTCGTGATATAAGTCGAAATTTTAAAATTTCGAGTTATAAGTCGAAATTTTAAAATTTCGTGATATAAGTCGAAAATTTAAAATTTCGACTTATAACTCGAAATTTTAAAATTTCGACTTATATCACGAAATTTTACTACAAAATTTCGAGTTATAAGGCGAAATTTTATAGTAAAATTTCGTGATATAAGTCGAAATTTTAAAATTTCGAGTTATAAGTCGAAATTTTAAAATTTCGTGATATAAGTCGAAAATTTAAAATTTCGACTTATAACTCGAAATTTTAAAATTTCGACTTATATCACGAAATTTTACTACAAAATTTCGAGTTATAAGTCGAAATTTTAAAATTTCGAGTTATATCACGAAATTTTACTATAAAATTTCGAGTTATAAGTCGAAATTTTAAAACTTGAGAAAAAAAAAAGTTGGGTGTCCCTTCTACGCCTTCGTACTATAATGTCCATAAATTTAATACAAAACTGCTCATATTCAATATTTTACACAAAAATGTGCACCATAAACACAAAATAAGCCATATTTATTTCTTATGAAAATTCCCTATTGCCTAATATTTGTGAAAAAAAACACCAAGTATCGTTCACAAATATTATTTGAACACAGGTCTCCTTGAGCTATGAACTATTTTTTCGAATTCCTCCATATACCCCAGAATTTTTGACCAGTTGAACGGGGACACCCTGTATATGCATTTTCGAACAGCTTTGGTGCACACTGGCACCGGGTAACGCCCGGTGCTTCTTCGAACGTACCCTAGAGATTGTGAAATTCCATAAATGAGTCAACTGTCATAATAAAATAATAAAAATAAAAGGTGGAAAGTTTCTATGAGCCCGCCTCCGCCTGGCTCTATTTTTTATTTTTATGATAGTTCAGTGATTTAATAATGGTAAACCCAGTAGAAGCTAGTTTCTTCACCATAGTATAGTAAAACTAATTAACGCCGTATTGTAAAATATTAAATAGGAAAATGTCAGTGCAATTTTAAATTTGTGATTCAGGGGCAAATTTGAAAACTTTAAAAGACGAGCAATAAAATGTCTCATAATACTGGGGTGTTACCCTTCGTAAGAGGCATAGACTTCACTAGGAATGATTTTAGTGTAAGTACTAAGTAGCAGTAACTGCCTAAGTAGGTACTAAGTAGTTTTTAAGTCGGGAGTTAGGTTAGAAATACATCTGTTTGAGTTTATCACTATTTCTCTATAAAAAAATAATCAATTTGGAATTTGGGTATAAACTAGGTTCAGGCTCATTCTAATCCAACTGCATTCGATCCCCTCTTCAACCATTTTCATTTTTTTTAACTCTAGTTTTTATTGTTTACTCCTGCCACTAAACAATGAGCAGAGTTCGAGATCAATCCAGATTATGATAATCTGATTATATTGAGAATGTGTTTTTTTATCTTCGATATCATTTTGATCACCTGTATGGTATGTATGTACAGGGTGTCCCTATTTGGACGCTTTTAATAGGAAACATCGAGGGGTGTTTCACTCATGCAGTAAGTGTACAAATATCATACCTCGTATCATACATTCATGTATATGCAGTCCATTGTCCATACATTCTTCTGCAGTCAATGAAATACATGGACTCATGCAGTCATAATAATAGTTGCTTGTAATCGTTATAAATTCCGTGCAGTCACATGCAGTAGCGAACAGGGTATTTGATTATATTTGGACCCATACCTACAGCCTTTACTATTTGAGATAGAAAAATACTTTAAATACAAAACTTGACTTGATTTATTCACCAGTACTTCTAAAGGGTAAGACAACTCAGACAACTAAGACAACTCAGAACAGACCCTCTTTACCACACTGGTATTTATTCCATCAGGGCCATAACTTGTTTTGTTTTTGAGACTCATGATGATGTCGGTAATTTCTGCTGGTGTCACTGGATGGAGGAAGATGGTGTTTTCGACCAGATGCGAGGTGGTTGGAAGATTCGAAACGGTGGCACCAAAATGGCTTGATATTTTTATTTCTGCAACATTCGAAAAAAATCTACCGAAGTGGTTTGAGATTTCTTTATCATTTTTGATAAGGTTACCATCGATCTTGAGGTCGATTTTCTTGGAATGCTTAACTCTGCCCAGCTCGTCATTCACAATATTCCATATTTCTTTTGATTTGTTAGATGACTGTATAATCTTTTGCTCGTTAAAATGTATTTTCGCCTGTCTAATATTTTGCCTATACTTTTTTTTCTCCTTATTGTAATATTCTTGACCTGCCCCAGAGTTCGTTTCCCTTGCTAGATTATAAAGTTGCTTTAGTTCTTGCTTTTGATTCTTTAGTTCTTCAGTGATCCAGTGTGTTTTTTCGTCTTTTTTATTATTTATATTTATTCTTTTTATGGGACATGTGGTATCGTAATGCCATTGGAGTGTTTGTAGAAAATTATCAAATGCGGTTTCCAGTTCTGGCATATGAATATTTTCCCAGGTTTCCAGTTTCAGGTTGTTTTTGAACCTGTTCAAATTGTCATGGCATTTTATTCTGATATTTTTAAATATTGGAGTTATTTCGTTTGCAATCTTTGCTGATAGATTAACTTCAAGTCGCTGTAGAAGATGGTCTGATATGTGGGCTTGAGATGACTCGCAAGCTAGAACATTCTCTGGAAAGTTAGTTGCCATGTAGTCGATTGATGATATAGATAATCCGTTTTGTGCAGGAAATATTCGTGTTGGACCTAGACAGTGGTTGGTGAGTTGATGTGAGTCGAACATATCTTGCAATATCTTGTATTTTGGATCCTCTTTTTTCATGCTATTTATATTTAAGTCGCCGCAAAGTATAATGTAGTTGAATTTTTTTGCCATTTCTGACAGTATTGCAGTCATTTGACAAATGAAGATATCCAACATACCATTTGGTGGTCTATACGCTGCTATTATCGCAGTGGGTGTCGCTTTGATTTTTGTTTGAATAGCACAGCATTCAACCTCCATTTCGATGCTATAATTTTTAATCTCCGGGATAGGCTTTCCCTTCAGCGAGTCTTTGGCGTAGATTGCTGTTCCCCCATGTATATGTAACTTCCTGCAATAGTAGGATAGTAGATTGTATCCCCTGAGGCCCAAGTTCACGGCTCCTTCTTCAGCTGACCATGTTTCTGTTATGCATAAAAAGTCCGTTTTCTGCTCTATTGTTGTTAATTCTAAGAGGTTGAGCTTGTTACTTAAGTTTTGGGCGTTTATGTGGTTTATTACGATTGTATCTGTTTTTATTTGTTTTGGTATTGGTTTTGGCAATGGCGTAGTTCTGGGTGGGATAAAAAATGTAACTGGGATGAAAAATGTGACTGGTTTTGGTTCGGTGCTGTACCATCTGTAGGTTGATTGCGGACTGCTTGTCGAGGTCTTGACCATGTTTGTCTTTGTTTCTCTAGCTGGTTTACTGTTTCCTTGGGGTTAGGATGTTCCTCGGTCTGTGTGGATGTTGTCGTTGTATTTATGTAGTGCTTGTAGATATAATTAATCAGTAGCCACTTGCCACGATAGTCCAATTCGTCATTGTTATCAATGTTAAATGGTTTAATCACCCTGTTGATGTCGATATAGGTAGCGTTTCTCGTCTTTACGCAGTTTTGTATATCTTGATTCTGTTTGTTTATGAACCCATTTAGAATTGGCCTATCTGGCACATAAGGTGCACCAATAAATATGAGGTTTGTATTTTTTGAAGATTCAATTACCAATTTTATCACATCTTCCTTTATTTGCTTTCCACGTCTTGCGTTTTCCGAGTGTGTGAAAATAATCTTGAAGTCATTCATATCTAGACGCTGCGACAGTTTTTCATGATGTTCCAGTATATCTCCATTCATGTTGCTCGTTGCATATTGACAGTTTATGTCGTATTTGTTTTCAGAGATTTTCTTGCAAACTTTGCCATAGTTATATCCATTTTTTCCTGTCAATATTAGTATTTGAGCCTTTCTTTTTCGCTCATTTACCAGCATAGGAACTATTTGTTTATCAGCTTCTACTATTTTTTCGTTGGAATCGGAGTTTAGTTGGTTGGTTTTGTTTCCAGTTGTATTATTTTTGAAATTTTTAGCATTGTTCCTAAGTGTCTTGGCTGTTTCATTTATGTTTGTATTTGTTAGAATTAGACTTTCAATTTTCTGGTTAAGCTTAGCTATATCTTCTCTGTATTTTGCTATATCCTCGCTATATGCTTGACGTTCTATTTTCCTTTTGCCATCGATGTCCTTGATTTTGTCTTCCAGGTTTTTTATGGTGGCTTTTAAATTTGAGATCTCGCAGCCGTTTTCTGGCGTGTATTGATTTGTTTGGTTTAATTGATTTATTTGTATTTTTTCAGTTTGCTGCAGAAGTTCCTTATTTTTATTTTCCAGCTTTGTGTTCTGGTTTTTTTGTTCTGCTATTTCCCGCAGATAGCGACTTTCATTTTCTCTAAGTGTCCTTATGTCTTCTTCTTTTTTTAATATATCTTGATGGAGCTGAGTTTTAAGTTGTAAGGATGATTTTTGTTCTTCGATCAGCTGATTCTTTGTTTCTACTAGATTTTTCTCCAGGTTATCATTTGAAGCCTTAAATTGTTCGCTCAACTTTGTCAAGTTTTCGTTTGAACTCTCAGTTACCTTCTTTCTTTGTTTACAATTTCCCAAAAAAATGTTTTGTTCCCCTTATTATTCAAGATGCAATCAATAAATATCAGTAGCCTTTTATTTCATGTATTTGGTTTGGATGTTTAATATAAAAACTTCCAAAAAGACAATATTTCTTTTTTATTTTAAGTCCTTAAAAATAGGTGTGGTGTTTACATTTACCCATAACATTGGGGGTAAATGTAAACACTCCATATCTGTACATTTCATTTTAATATGGTTACAAAAGGGAAAATGTGAACAAATCGATAATCCGTTTTTTTCGTTAGAAGTATAAATATCTCGAACGATGTTTACAATTACCCCAGAATTAAATTCAAATTCAAATTCAAATATGCTTTATTGTCAGAAAATTATAGTACATTCTATTGACAAAGCAACATCCTTAATAATATAAAATATAAGAACAGATAACAAGTAAAAAAGACACTACAGCAGTGGCACTAGCAAGTGGTAAAATGACTAACAATAAAAGAAAAATTCAGTACTTATTAGTAAATTTGTAACATTTTTAAAATTTAGAACACATCAGTTATTATGGCATTGTGAATCTATTACTAAATCAGGTAGACCCTGTCCTACAAGTAGTACAAAACATAAAACATAAAACATAAAACATAAAGTTGAGTTTTAGACACTTACATCACGATACAGACACAAGATCCTGTTAAAGGTTGTCATCAAAATACTCGTCAAGAGAATAAAATGTTTTATCTGCCAATAAACTTTTAACCTTATATCTAAAAGATTTATAATTTTGATCCGTTCTTAAATTTAATGGTAGTTTATTGTACATTTGTATACTTTTATAAATCAGAGAATCCTGAGTTAGAGAGAACCTTGGTATAGGCAAAGGTATCAGGTTGTAGTTCCTTGTTGGATAGGAGTGCGCATGTGTAGTACCCTGGTACCTCTTGTGAACTAAACAGACAGTCTCTAAGATAAAGAGATCCACTAAGGTTAACATTCCCCCCCTCCTAAATAATTCTCGGCAGTGATCTCTGAGACCTGCTCCAAAAATATACCTAACAGAACGTTTCTGAAGAGTAAACACTGATTGAAACAAACACTTACTGCAGTTCCCCCAAAAAGCAATTCCATAGCGCAAGTGGGACTCAACAAGAGCAAAATAAGTGGCCTTAGCCATAGACTGACCCAATTCATAGCACGTTTGGCGTACAGCATAGCCTCCCGCTGCAATTTTTTTATTTAAGTTGATTATATGCTGGAAAAATTTTAAATTGCAGTCAATATTAATTCCAAGAAATTTAGTATCCTGACTGAGACCGATTGACTGATTTCCAAGTTGAAGATTATCAAATGTAAATTTAAAACTGAGAACTTTGGTTTTTTCAATATTAAAACTTAGAAAATTTGAATCACACCATGCTTTTATTTGATGGAGGTCATTAGAAACAATCTCTTTCAAGAGCAGTGGGTCCTTATGGTGCCAAAGGGGCGTAATATCGTCAGCAAAACCAGTGAACATACACTCAAGTGGTAATTCAAAAAGGTCATTAACATACATCAAAAACAAAATAGGTCCCAGGACAGAACCTTGTGGAACTCCTGTGTCAATTGCTAAGGCTGATGATATGGAACTCCTGTTATTAACCATTTGGGTCCTTTTTGATAAATATGAGGTAAAGAATTTCAATGAAGTGTCCCGAATTCCATAAATATACATTTTATTCAAGAGTATGTCATGTCTAACGCAATCGAACGCTTTAGAGAGATCGCAGAAAACCGCAGCTGCAACCTCTCTATCGTTCAGTTTCAAATGCAATTGCTCCAGGAAACAGAATACAGCATCACTAGTACTTTTAGATGACTGAAATCCAAATTGACAATCGCTAATTATATTGTTACGTGATAAAAACACAGTCAGTCTATTCTTCACCACCTTCTCCACTATTTTTGACAGGGTATTTAAAAGTGAAATGGGTCTAAAGTTAGCTGGGTCCTTGAAGGAGCCACCTTTATGTATGGGGACCACCAAGGCAACCTTAAGTGAGTCGGGGAATTCACCAACCTCAAAACATTTGTTGATGGCCTGTGACAGCACATAGAGAATATTATCATTTAAGTTTTGAAAGATTTTGACAGACATCTCGTCTATTCCAGCAGAGTTTTTATTTTTTATGTCTCTTATTAGGATTTTAAGTTCCTCTACAGTTGTTTCTGTTAAAGTGAATGTTTCATCGATGTGTGAATGGCTAAGATAACTGAGGGGATCTAAGGCGGGTTCTATCTTGTCTGAAATTTTTTTCGCAATTGAACAGTAGAATTCATTTAGAATGTTTGGCTGAATATCAGCTGACTTTTCTGCATGGCTATGCTTGCCCCTTAGGTCGTTCACAATGGACCATGCCTCTTTTGAAGGGTTTTTTGCATTAGAGATTCTATTTTGATAGTATTGTAATTTTGCTGATCCGATAACTTTCCTATAAATTTTCCGATATTCACTATAATAATTTATAAAATACTGACTATCGGCAAACTTTTTGATGAAATGTAAAGATCTAAGATTTCTTGAGGAAGTCTTAATGCCTTTCGTAATCCAGTTTTTTTTGGGCTTTTTTGCTCTCATATTGCACACTGGAAAGCTCTTGGCAAACGTATTGTGCAACAGTGTATGGAACAATTCCAGAGGTTTTTCTGAAGCAAGCGCACACTCCCAGTCCACCAAGGAAGAACAAGTATTAAATCTTTCAAAATTCCGACTTGAAAAAACCCTCCCATATCTTTGGGGTATTTTTTGTTTTGTGCAGAGTAGAGAGAAGTTGGCTAACAATGCCTCATGGTCTGACAGTCCAGGGGTGGAAACCATTTCACAGTTAACCCCGTTCTCGGATAAGTTAGTACAAAAATAGTCAATAACAGTAGCAGAATCTTCAGCTACCCTGGTAGGAGAGTCAACATGCATGGACAAACCATAAGAGCACAGTAGGTCCTTTAATGCCAGAGTAGCTGGTGATTGGTTGTCAATAAAGTTAATATTTAGATCTCCTGACAAAATGACCTTACAATTAACCGGTAAATCCAATAAAATGGTTTCTAAGTTCACTAAAAAACCTGTAGCATTTGTTCTTGGAGGTCTATATATACAAATTAAATACAAATTGTGTCTTCTGTTAAATGCAATCGAAAATTCGAATTCTTTTTCCACACGCAAGAAGTCATACTTGTCAACCTCCTCCATATTGAAGTTTAAAGAGAATGATTTTTTCATTAAAATAATTGTACCTCCATACCCATTGGAGGAGTCTCTACAGTAGTTTGAGACAATATAATAATTTGGCAAGTGAAAAGGCTCCCAGTTTTTTAACCAATGTTCTGTGAGCAAGATTAAGTCTGGTCTGTTGCAGTTTTCCAAGAAAACCTCAAACTCTTTGATTTTATTGCGAACAGATTGGATGTTCAAGGTAAGTATTGACACAGAATTTGAATTTGAATCTACCCTTCTTCTATTATTATTGAAGGGGGACATAAAAAAGGCAAGCTATCAGATTTTTGCGAGATATTTATTGCTAGGTTGTTGGGCACATTTTCACCGCCAGTAGATGAAAAAACATGATCAATACCATCTACAAGACCCACAGGGGTAATTGGAACATTAAGTTCTACACACGTAAGTTCTTCACTATTTGACAACTTGACACTATTTGACAGCTTGACAATGTTGCCCTGCACACATTTGGCACCGGAGTCAGAGAGTGTGAGGACGCGATTTGAAATCATGCTACTCTTTACATAATACAAAACATTACATAAAAAGGAATGCCTTGACAATCGATATCTGCCATTTACCCTATTGTTATCCAGAACTCTAATTGATGCACTTTGGCATTTGAGGAAATGTTGACAAAGAGAAACAAACCTTACATACTTGTTGTATTCCCAGTCGGAATATCGCAAAGAAAAAATCAAATTAGTACATTTACCAATAGAAAATAGTATCCCCAAATAAAAAGCATCAAGGAAATCAAAAGAACCCAAATCAATAGTTATTACAACATTATCCATATTACCATATTCCGCCGTTAGACCAAGGAGTTTGGCTGTCATATGGGAAGTTGCAATAGCAGGGTGGCATTCTCCATAAATCAGGTATTCATTAGTCAGGCCTAGCAGTCCATCAGCAACACCTCTAGAACTTGCGTCACCAAAAACCAGTATCTTGTTTTTTTTGTTGGGGTTGGCTTGAACATGTACAGTTTGTGGAGTCGGCGCATATGCAATAGAGCTAGATGATTCAGTCACATGCGGATCTATGTCTAATAGTTCGTCGAACAAAGATACATTAAATTGTGCACTCTTACTGCTTAAAGAGGGTACCCCGCTCGGCTTCCCATGGGAAACATGTAAACAGGCAAGTTGTTCCTTCAAGTCTTCCAGCTCGTTCGAAAGAAATCGATTCTCATTATCAAGGGTCTCAATTGAAGTAGCCATTTGTTTATTGAGATTCGTAATTTCGGCTATTTCAATCATGAGGGCTTGTTGTTTCTCATCAGAGCTGCCCGCAAGGCAAGGATCAGTCTGAGAGTCATTCTGAAGCAGAATTTCCTCTTGAAAAAGAGTTTGAATTGATGAAGAAGCAAGTTTCCTTGGAGCGTTGGTTACTTGTTCTAGCGAATTTCTTGCCAACTGAGACAGCCTCTGTTTAAGGGCGCTATTTTCACGAACCAATCGATCTTCTGAATATTCCGCCTCATCCAGTAGAGTTTGCTTTTCCCGCTTCAACCTATCAATGTAGTTTGTTTTGTCAAAAACTTCAGTTTTAAGGTCATTGATCATTTGCGTTAGACTTGCTACTACGTCAGGATCTGAGTCAGTTGAGTCAGTTGACTCTCTTGCCAGGTTTGAGCACTGAGCAGAACACAAAACCAGGTTATCCCTTATTATGTCCACATCTCTGGCAAGTCTTGATCTGCAGCTCTTATGGTAAACATTGTGGCACAGTATGCAGACCCAGTTGTTCTGTGTCTTCTTGCAGCATTTAAAGGTAAGAGCCATTTCAGCAGTAGGACAAAAAAAAACGTCAATTTGAAATTCTTGTCGAGAATTAATTGTACAATAGCTAGTACATTTGTGAGGTCAACAATAATCCAGTTGAAGTGAAGTCCAATAAATAAACAAATTCAAGCGATATGCAAATTAAATCGATAAGGAATATGGTTTTTTTTTTACTACACTAGGTCATGAGCGCGCTTCGCGCGCTTTTTTTTTAAATCAAGTCCATCAAAATAATTATAAAATGGAAAATATTTATTAGGTGTTGTACAAAAAACAGCATAATTTTTGATTTAAATGTACATTATACATTAAATGTAACAGTGAGATAAGTTGTATAGATGTTATTCTAGTGAAGAAATTTCAAATGCGATGGATGGAGTTGGTGACTAATTATTTTTGTATGGTATATCATAATGATTTTAAATCGATCACATTTCTTGAATGTACGGTGTGCGTATGTCTACTTATCTCATTCTGTTTTATGGAACTCGTAGGTGTAGGTATACATTATTCGAAGTGGTTTATTTAAAACAGAATAATCATAACCATAATCAAGGTGTTATTATAAACCGAGTTAGTAACTATTTATGTGCTGTGGTATAATACGAGATATCGAGTCTTAATTTTTTTTTTACATTTTCATGAAGTTCCTTTTTTTTTATTAGGCCAGTTATTGAAGTCTACTCGATCAACATTTTACTGCAAACAATCGAAAAAAAAATTTTTTTAAAAGATTTTAAATTCAATTGCTCAATTATTCAACTTACATTTTTTGTTTGTACCTACGTGGTAGACATAAATTTTAAATGTGATCAAAGTAGTTGGTGAATTATTACTTTTGCGGTACATCGTAATGACTTTAAATCGATCTTATTTTTTGAATATACGGTGTGCATATGTCCAGTGCAACTTATTCTATTTTATGGAACTCGTAAGAATCCAAAGTTTAAAGAGTGCTAAGTCTTCATGTCGTTCTTCGTTATTTTCAATCATTTATGTTTATCGTGTTCAGGTTTTTGTCTTGTGATCTTCAAATATGTAAATAAGTTGTAAAGATCTTCTGAAATCACCTATGACTGCGAAATTTCAAAATTAAATTATCAAAAAAACAATTCTTTAAAAACATGGTTTTTGACAACACTATTGCCTCTTTGTTTCCCTGAATAAAGTTTGAATGAGTCCCACGAACGAACTCTGAAAAGCGCCACATAAAGTTGTCCGTGACTAATACATCCTTTCTGGAGATCAGTTACTATCCTATCAAATGTTTGTCCTTGAGATTTGTTAATCGTAACTCATTGCAAAGGCTAATTTTATTTTAAAATTGTCTTTGTTTGAACGTAAAGGGGTAGACGTTTTCGCAGTAGAGTGTTATTCGATTTATGAACACTATTTCTCCCTGTTTATCTACAGTCAATATCTCACAGCGTAACAGATTATCCCCAAGTTCCAGAACTAAAGGCCTTGTACCATTGCAAAGGCCTGCACTGATGCTTAGATTTCTAATAAGCATACAATAGAATTCGTTTTCAATCGTAAATCATGGAGCGGGAATTCGGCGGATTAAGCGAATTTAAATATTTTGGAAGAATAGCATCATTTAGATCACTATTATCACAGTTCTTGACACTATCTATACTGGTGTAGAGTTTTTCGGTCTTGACGTCCAACAGTTCGACAACTTATTCGTTTATTTCTTCGACATCAACATTTCTTGCAGAAAGTATTGCAGATTTGGTCAAGTCCCTGAATCTTCCTTCTTTTAGTATTGTTCGTCGACTTTTCGTATGAGGAGCGAGGGGGTGAAGCGAAAACCAGGGGTGACCTTAGGTGACCATTGGCGTTCAAATGTAGGGTGCCACCAGCTCACATTCCTTTCGAGTATTAGATTAAAATCGACGGACTTTAATTCTCATAGATGTTTTCAACAATATCCGAATTATCAATACATTTCTCCGACAATTTTAGATTGTCGTTAGAATCATTTAGTGTTCGTTATCGCATAAAAATGGCTCAATTTCAGCAATAAGTGCTTAATATTGGCCTTTAAGGCGGCAACCGTTCGAGATTTGTCAACATAGACTTTGGATTTTAGAATGCCCAGAGAAAAAAATCCAGTGACGTTAGGTCGGCCAATTGTGGATTCTGAAGGACGATCGTTGACATCATAAATTGCACGGAGTGCACGAAACGTTTTCCGAATAGAACATTGGTTTTGATAATGATAATAATTTTTAACAATTCCGACGCGTTGCTCAATCGTGTAGCGCTCCATAATAAAATGCAGAGACTAATTGAATACGGCTGCCAAAGATAGCACCTGTGTGACTATCGAGTTTTTCATGGGCTATTGTCAAACATCGAGCGTTACTATTGGAAAACCCTATACATACCTAGATTCTTTTATTGGACCTAGAAAAAATATTAAACCACTTCCTTGCTTTGAAAAACAACCATCTACAGAGCAATATCTAATAGCACAGCTAATAGGCATATTGTCAGAGAATTGTCACATAAGTAACAAATTCACAGTCCTTCACAAAGATGCAACCGAGGAGAACATTGAAAATGCCGAAGCAAACTTCAAAGCTAATGCTTGTGATTATTGTGAGCTTTGAGATCCGCTAAAATTCAACCCTTTCCAGATTTTCCAGAATTTTTCCGACCCAATCCAGAAATTTCCATGCGTTTTCCAGACGTTTCCAGAAATTTCCAGACTTTATCCAGATTTTTCCAGACTTAGCTAGACTTTATGCAGACTTGTCAAAATTTCTCCAGACCTTATCAAGCCTTTTCCAGAGGTTTCCAGACATTTCCAGACTTTCCCAGACTTTATCCAGACTTTTCTAGACTTGGCTGGATTTTTCCAGACTTTATCCAGACTTGTCTAGATTTCTCCAGACCTAATAGAGTCTTTTCCAGACGTTTCCAGACATTTTCTGGCTTTTCCAGACTGTATCCAAACTTATCCAGACTTTTCCAGATTTAGCTAGACTTTATCCAGACTTGTCTAGATTTCTCCAGACCTTATCCAGCCCTTTTCTGACCTCTCCGGACTTCTCCCAAACACTTTCCCGACTTCAAATACACTTTTCCAGACTTTATCCAGACTTGTCTGAATTTCTCCAGACCTTATCAAGCCTTTTCCAGACGATACCAGAAATTTCCAGGCTTTTCCAGACTTTATCCAGACTTTTCTAGACTTGGCTAGATTTTTCCAGACTTTATCCAGACTTGTCTAGATTTCTCCAGACCTAATAGAGCCTTTTCCAGACGTTTCCAGAAATTTTCTGGCTCTTTTCCAGACTTTATCCAAACTTGTCTGAATGTCTCTAGACCTTATTAAGCCTTTTCCAGACGTTTCCAGAAATTTCCAGGCTTTTCCAGACTGTATCCAGATTTTTCTAGGCTTAGCTAGATTTTTCCAGACTTTATCCAGACTTGTCTAGATTTCTTCAGACCTAATAGAGCCTTTTCCAGACGTTTCTAGAAATTTTCTGGCTCTTTCCCAGACTTTATCCAAACTTATCCAGACTTTTCCAGACTTAGCAAGACTTTATCCAGACTTTATCCAGACTTATCTAGATTTCTCCAGACCTTATCCAGCCCTTTGACCTCTCCGGACTTCTCCCAAACACTTTCCCGACTTCAAATACACTTTTCCAGAACTTATCCAGACTTGTCTGAATTTCTCCAGACCTTATCCAGCCTTTTTCCGACGTTTCCAGAAATTTCCAGGCTTTTCCAGACTTTATCCAGACTTGGGTAGATTTTTCCAGACTTTATCCAGACTTGTCTAGATTTTTCCAGACCTAATAGAGCCTTTTCCAGACGTTTCCAGAAATTTTCTGGCTTTTCCAGACTTTATCCAAACTTATCCAAACTTTTGCAGACTTAATCCAGCCTTATCCAGACTTTATCCAGACTTGTCTAAATTTCTCCAGACCTTATCCAGCCCTTTGCTGACCTCTCCGGACTTCTTCCAAACACCCGACTTCAATTTTGTATAAGTAATTGCCCATTTATGAGTCGGCATTTAATGTATGCAAAAACGGTAACATCCTTGAACCAACATAAACATATCGATTTTATATTCGGATTGCCTCATTTGCATAATTAAAGCGGTGACAGCCTTGAACTAACATCTCGATTTTATATTCAGATTATAGTCACCAAGAAAAACTATAAAACGGAATTTCCACCATCAATAATAATTCTTCAAACTTGATTTCATAACACAGAAAAACTTTCTCTTTAATCTGACACTAATTTCAATAATTATTTCGAACTATTACTGTATTTAAACTTTATTTTATTGAGAACAAAAACCAACGACATTCGCACATTGAGAAATCTCCTTGTACTGTAGATTATTAAATTAATAACAATATATACCGATGTGTTTTTGAGTCTTTATTGTTAAAAGTAAAAGTGAATAAAGACATATAAAATCATCTAAACTTAAGTTAACTACAGAAAATATGAATACAACCCAAACTAAAACTAAAAACACTCTTGAGGTAAAGTTCGCCTTACGAGTCTAGCACTATGGAAAGAATGCGGATAAAAAAATTGCAATATTGCATATTAGACATCCAATAGAAAATAACCTAATATTTATCTATGTTACAAACCTACATTTATAAGGAAAAAATAATATTTTAAAACGCTGCGCGCACGCCTATGACAGGCAGCATAAAGCTCGAAATGAATGGCGTTATTCCCCCTTGCCCTTCAGACGTCCTAGTGCTAGACTCTTAAGGCGAACTATAAGTACCTACTTAAAAGCAAAAAAAAAACAAATTTTTTCCAAGTTTTAAATATTATATAAGTACCTAAAACAGAAGCTCTATAACTTTTAATACTTCGGTGCAGACTTTGGTATAGATTATTAAAAACAAAATAGATAATAAAATGATTATACTCTACAGAGTAATTAAAAAATCTTTTACTTTTCAGAAACAGGATTTTTTTTTAACAAAATGGTAAAATATGCGGGTTTCCTTATTTTTTATCATGGGCACAGGTAAAAGTCCAGCAATTTCTGATGAAAGCGCTGTTTTTCTTCCTCAGAAAATACCAATGAAAAATACAATCTATGGCAGTCCTTCTATTTCCAGAGACTCTTTGGCAAATAACAGCAATGGGAACGCCATAAAAAGCCTGAGCTTGTCGGCATGTTTTATTACGATTTTGGATGTCTTCTATGGCTCGTTGTAAATCTTGTTGTGTGTATGAAGGACCATTGGTCTTTTAAATATAATTTCTAGGCATCTTAAACAAAAAAAAGGACATAATTTTTAGGTTTTTGTTAATTTTAGACTAAATACACCTATTTACATTTACCCCAAATCCGCGTTTACATTTACCCAAAGCCAGTCACCACTGGGGTGAAAGTAAACACTTTTTTAACAGCAATATAAACAAAGTTTTACAATATATTAACAAATTACGATAAATAATGGACCTTCACAAAGCCCAGTAACATAATTTAATTGATACATACCTTTAATTAATTTGAAAATTTATCAATATTGCACTTTACTTCACTTTTATTTTCAAAATATTTGCACCTGTTGCATAAAGCAGTTATAGCAGACTGAACAAGGGATGCCGGGAAGCCGAATTTGTTGGAGTGGTCATGTGTGGGATGTACGTAACGTATTATGGCGGCCATTCGTTCAAAACGCCAAATTTAAAACTAAAAATACCTGCGTTTACAGTTACCCCCATTTACATTTACCCCAGTTGACCCTATAAGAAACCAGGACAGATTAAATTAAGGGTAATGTAAATGCATTTTAGAACTTGAATAGCATAAAAACAGCTGAACCAAATATCAACATATATGGTATATTTGGAATCAGAAGAAAAAAATCTATCATTCTAGCCAAAAATATACAGGGCGAGGGGTTTTTCACCTAACAAAATTCGTACACCAATTAAGGGGATTGAATGCGCCTCAATGCCAAAATATTTTTTCCTGCGCGAAGCACCTAACGCAGTCTATCATAACTTCCTCCCCTATTTATACTTCTTAGTGGGAATGAGATGAATGAAACAAGGAATCGAGCAAGGAATGCATTGCGTTCTTAATTTCAACGTAACTCTTTAGCAGTTGAAGTTATATCAAATTTCTTTTTTGCATTCGATTTATAATATAGGGACGAATGGCGCTATCTTTTTAGAAATCTGGTAATAGAAACGAGTTCTCGAAAAATTACAAAAATGTAATTAAAACCTGAAAAAAACGAGAAAATTAATCAATTTATGGTGTCTTTTTTAATTAGCGCCAATCTTATGTGTGTTAGCAATACAATAGCACAAACCAGAATCCCAAAAATTATCTAGTTTTTTTTGTAGAAATTTAATTAATTCTTCTTGTCATTTTGCCTGTCTCTGTTATACCCGCAGTATCGAGTTCTCAAAGTATCAATACAGTTGATGCTTAAGTAAGCATTATGGAGATACCTTAGAGATCACTGGGACAAGTGAGTAAGGTCGGTCGTTGCTTAACAGCATCCATGTCACCTTTCTTAAATACAGGAA
The DNA here is from genome assembly GCA_917834065.1 of Ceutorhynchus assimilis. Classification (NCBI taxonomy): domain Eukaryota; kingdom Metazoa; phylum Arthropoda; class Insecta; order Coleoptera; family Curculionidae; genus Ceutorhynchus; species Ceutorhynchus assimilis. The sequence continues at coordinate 16,814,531 of OU892282.1, forward strand.
CCACGAACCACTCTTGACTTCTTCAAACAGATAATTCTGAGTGTTCTTAATGAAAGGAAAAAAGTACTTGTTACTCAACTTGTTAGTTCGCCTTTGTTACAAATAACGAATTCCAGAGGGCCTAATCAAGGTAAAATTTTGGCAAAAATCACTGATGATCACTTTTTAGAGCAGAAACGTCGGCCAATCATACTTAAGAGGTATATCGTTGAAAAGGGGATAAAGGGCGCTTTTTAAAAATGACATAAAAAATCCAGGTTCGTATTTAAAAAAATGAAGTTGATGATGGTAGCTCAATCACGAAACGTCACATTTGAAATTTGGAGATGCCATGTTGTAGAGCGATAAAAATTATAAAACTTTCAAATTTAAATTGTGTCCAGAAAATCAATAGTTTTCGAAATAATTGATGAAATATTGTTGAGCGTTTCCTAGAAATCACCCTGTATTTCGTAAACTAAAAGGAATTTGGCAACACTGTAAACGAGTCTTGAATAAGCATAAAAAAAGGCAACTTTTTTCTAATTTAACCGACCTCGTACCTCTTATGGTTTCTTAGATAGCAATAGTGGTATCACTTAAAACGGACACCCTGTATATATATTGATCGCATTTGACTGAGCCGTTTTTGACATATTTTAGCTTAAACTATAAATAATTTGCAAAGAAATCTCATAAGGATTTCTGTCAAGACATTTAAATCTTTATAAAATTTCTTTGGATTTTATTTATAGTTTAAGCTGAGATATATCAAAAATGGCTCATCCAAATATAATCAATATATATATATATATATATATATATATATATATATATATATATATATATATATATATATATATATATATATATATATATATATATAAACAATGGGAGTTTCTTGGGGTATCGGTCGTCTTGAAGGGCTAGGAAATAAAAATCTCTTTTTCCACTAAGCCGAGCTTTCGGCAATTATTTATTGCCTTCGTCAGGGCTACAACAATATAAAAGATCTTATTATTATGAATAATCAAAACTATGACTAGGACATATAAATTTTTAACTATAACTTACTTGCAAAGTGAGAATTTTATAGTCGAAAAGTTTTCAAATTGTCGGAAAATTGTTGTTATTCTATTTTGACTATCAAACTTTACAGAATATAAATGTTAAAAATATGGAAAAATAATTAATAAACAATAATTGATAGATATAAGAAAAATAGAAGAGATAGAAGAATATGTAGAATAAAATTTTGAAGTGTATAAATACTAGTTTCTCATAGACATTGATTTTTGGTGTCATCACTAGACCAGTTAGGTAATTTTAGGAATAAATTTAATTAGATGTAAGTAGGTTCGAATAAATACTACTGAGATCTTGAATATCCTTTCTTTTATTTAGGCATAAAGGTTCTTGAGATATCTCTACCATTTCTAGAAACAAACGTTTATTTAAATTTTGTTCATGAATAATCACTTGTGAATTTCCAAAATCAAAATCGTGTCCTTCTTTAGTAGAATGTTCTGAAAGAGCACAAGAAAGAATAGTTCTTCTACAATCACTTTTATGTCGTGTTATCCTATCTTTTAATACAGTTGATGTTTGACCGATATAAACTTGATTACATTGTTCGCAAGGAATTTTATAGATTACTGAAGATTGTTTTAAAGTTTCATCTTTGTCTTTGACTTTAGAGTATAAATTGCCTATTTTATTGATATGTTTGTGTGCAATTTTTATGTCTGGTATAATTTCTAATATTTTGATTACTTTTTTCAATGTCTATGAGAAACTAGTATTTATACACTTAAAAATTTTATTCTACATATTCTTCTATCTCTTCTATTTTTCTTATATCTATCAATTATTGTTTATTAATTATTTTTCCATATTTTTAACATTTATATTCTGTACAGTTTGATAGTCAAAATAGAATAACAACAATTTTCCGACAATTTGAAAACTTTTCGACTATAAAATTCTCACTTTGCAAGTAAGTTATAGTTAAAAATTTATATGTCCTAGTCATAGTTTTGATTATTCATAATAAGAAGATCTTTTATATTGTTGTAGCCCTGACGAAGGCAATAAATAATTGCCGAAAGCTCGGCTTAGTGGAAAAAGAGATTTTTATTTCCTAGCCCTTCAAGACGACCGATACCCCAAGAAACTCCCATTGTTTATAAATTCTCCGGTCAAGATACTCTGTAAATATATATATATATATATATATATATATATATATATATATATATATATATATATATATATATTTGGAATCAGGAAGAAAAGATCTTTCATTTTATGGCATAATATATAGGGTGATTCATTAAAAAAAGTCGAAGTTACCACGTCTCTTAAGCTGGAAGAGCAAAGTCAGCAGAATCGAAAATCAATACATGGAACATTAAAGGCTCATTAAAGGCTAATTAAATGCCCCGATGAGAAATTTAAGGCTCCTTAAATTTACGCGAAAATGACTGTTCTGTTAGCTTTAACTTAAGCTAGCAGAACATAAGCGAAAAAGTGGCTGAAATAACAAAAATTGCAATTTCACTTACACAGACAATAAAGGCTCATTGAAGGCTCTGAAAATACACCAATCGTGAATTTCAGACTCAATTACTTTTTTTGTGAAAATGCAAAAAGCGCGATGTGTGAGTGATGTCGGCCAAGCATGGCAGAAAAATCTCTCAGACAGTGAAAATCAGCGTTCTGATAGTGCAGTCGTAGTGAATACATTAAAGGCTAATTAAATGCTGTAATGAGAAATTTTAGGCTCCGCCAATTTTCGCGAAAATTGATATTCTGCTAGCTTTAACCTAAGCTAGCAGAACATGGGCGAAAAAGTGGCTAAAACAAAGAAAATTTCAATATCACATGCACCGACATTAAAGGCTCATTAAAGGCTCTGGAAATACACCAATCGCGAATTTCAGGCTCAATTACTTTTTTGGGAAATGCGAGAAGTGGCGATATGTGAGTAATGTCGGCAGAGCATGGCGGAAAAACCTGTCTGGCAGTGAAAATCAGTGTTCAGATAGTGCAGTCGTTGTGAATACATCAAAGGCTAATTAAATGCTGTAATGAGATATTTTAGGCTCTGCTAGTTTCCGTGAAAATGGCTATTTTGCTAGCTTTAACCTAAGCCAGCAGAACCTGAGCAAAAAAGTGGCAAAACGACAGAAATTGCAATTAGACTTGTACAGACATTCAAGGCTCATTAAAGGCTCCGGAAATACACTAATCGCGAATTTCAGACATTTCTAAACTTACCAATAAAAACCTGGTTCGTTTGGGTACTTTGCAGTTTTAATCAGACTTTCCCAAACTCACTAAATCAAAAAAGTAATTGAGCCTGAAATTTGCGATTGGTGCATTTCCGGAGCCTTTAATGAGCCTTCAATGTCTGTGCAAGTGAAATTGTGATTTTCGTTGTTTTGACTATTTTTTTGCTGATCTTCTGCTGGCTTAGGTTAAAGCCATGAAATTGGCGGAACCTAAAATTTCTAATAACATTTAATTAGCCTTTAATGTATTCACTACGACTGCACTATCGGAACACTGATTTTCACTGTCTGAGAGGTTTTTCTGCCATGCTTGGCCGACATCACTCACGCATCGCGCTTTTTGCATTTTCACAAAAAAAAGTAATTGAGCCTGAAATTTGGGATTGGTGTATTTCGAGAGCCTTTAATGAGCCTTTAATGTCTGTGCAAGTGGAATTGCAATTTTCGTTGTTTTAGCCACTTTTTTGCTCATGTTCTGCTAGCTCAAATTAAAGCTAGCAAAACAGTCATTTTCGCGAAAAATTAAGGAGCCTCAAATTTCTCATTAGGGCATTTAATTAGCCTTTAATGTTCCATGTATTGATTTTCGATTCTGCTGACTTTGCTCTTCTAGCTTAAGAGATGTGAAGTTACCTATGTTCCTCCATTCTCCGATGCGATTTTGTTTTTTCTGATACTGTTAAAAGAAAATATAGAAAAAAACTGTCAAGTTTTGTATTTAAAGTGTTTTTCTATCTCAAATAGTAAAGGCTGTAGGTATGGGTCCAAATATAATCAAATACCCTGTTCGCTACTGCATGTGACTGCACGGAATTTATAACGATTACAAGCAACTATTATTATGACTGCATGAGTCCTCCTCAGAGATTGATAAAACACTCAGAATTATCTGTTTGAAGAAGTCAAGAGTGGTTCGTGGTTCCTGTATTTAAGAAAGGTGACATGGATGCTGTTAAGCAACGACCGACCTTACTCACTTGTCCCAGTGATCTCTAAGGTATCTCCATAATGCTTACTTAAGCATCAACTGTATTGATACTTTGAGAACTCGATACTGCGGGTATAACAGACACAGGCAAAATGACAAGAAGAATTAATTAAATTTCTACAAAAAAAACTAGATAATTTTTGGGATTCTGGTTTGTGCTATTGTATTGCTAACACACATAAGATTGGCGCTAATTAAAAAAGACACCATAAATTGATTAATTTTCTCGTTTTTTCAGGTTTTAATTACATTTTTGTAATTTTTCGAGAACTCGTTTCTATTACCAGATTTCTAAAAAGATAGCGCCATTCGTCCCTATATTATAAATCGAATGCAAAAAAGAAATTTGATATAACTTCAACTGCTAAAGAGTTACGTTGAAATTAAGAACGCAATGCATTCCTTGCTCGATTCCTTGTTTCATTCATCTCATTCCCACTAAGAAGTATAAATAGGGGAGGGCGTTAGGTGCTTCGCGCAGGAAAAAATATTTTGGCATTGAGGCGCATTCAATCCCCTTAATTGGTGTACGAATTTTGTTAGGTGAAAAACCCCTCGCCCTGTATATTTTTGGCTAGAATAGATTTTTTTCTTCTGATTCCAAATATACCATATATGTTGATATTTGGTTCAGCTGTTTTTATGCTATTCAAGTTCTAAAATGCATTTACATTACCCTTAATTTAATCTGTCCTGGTTTCTTATATCAATGATGAGGCTTGCTCAATGCAATTTTAAAATTAAATAGCGCAAAAACAACTGAACCAAATATCAACATATATGGTATATTTGGAATCAGAAGAACAAAAGCTATCATTCTAGTCAAAAATATGCAGGGTGTTCCATTCGGAAAATGCAAGTGTTTGTCATTGTGATAGTTGGCACCTGTCATTTGCCCGTTTTGACATTCGCAAAAAATAATAGACATAAAATCCTACAACTTCCATATTTAAAGTTTTTTCCACCTCGTATAGCTAAAGCTGTAGGTAGGGGTCAAAATATAAGGAAACACCCTGTACAGGTGATTAAAATGATATCAAAGATAAAAAAACACCCAGTACATAATGTATGTATTTATATGCCACAGGACGTAAAGTGTGCATATGTGAATAGGCAACATCTTGGGTGTCATGGTATTTTTTTGGTTTACTTATGACTTATGGCCATTTGCACCGACAATTTTAAGGGAGGCTTAACGATAAGTAACTATAATTTAAAATGACATTTCTACATGTAAAAATGTCTCTTATGGCCGTTTGCACCGACCATTTTAAGGAAGCCTTAGCGGTAAGTATTCCTTAAAATGACATTTTCACATGGAGAAATATCACTTTAAGAAATACTTATGCTAACGCTTCCTTAAAATGGTCGGTGCAAACGGCCATTAAGGAATACTTATCATTAAGCACTCCTTAAAATTGTCAGTGCAAACGGTCATTAGAATAATATGATACTCTCGAAGATACCGCCAGGTTTCCAATTTCCATGGTTGTTAGTTAATTCCAAAAATCTCCTAACTTCTGATACTTTGTTTCAGGGGTTGGAAATTCATATATTGTTTCTACATAATCTTTGTTTGCCTCAATGATGTTATTGTTTGCTAAACCTACCTATTATTTCCCAAATATTTAATTTTAATCACCCAATTTACAGTTACTTATTTCCGACATTAGCATAGATTCTAATGAATAATTTTTTAGAATAACAAATTTCCGGATGCAGTAGGCCATATGACTGGAGTCCAATGGCTTAAACTAGACAGAACAAACCTAACTGAAATACCTAAGGAAATGGGAAACTTAATGAAGTTGGAACACCTTTCTTTAACTAGAAATAATTTGGAGAAGTTATATGGAGAGCTAACAGAACTCAACTGCTTGAGGTAAGAAATACGATTATTTGCACTATTATTGCATGCTTGCATGAACTTCAATTCAATGCCAGCACTCTGGGCTGGGACTCCTTAACGAATAAAGATATTTTCTCTATCTCTATGGACGTCCCCTCTCTATTGATTTTAAAACGAGAGAAGAAGACAGCAAGTGCCATAGCGATAGGGATAACGATCTCTATCCGTTACAGAGTCCCAGCCCTGGTGACTCTGGCCGTCTTAGCCAGCTCTCAATACATAAGAAATAATATTACTGCTTATGAATTGAAATTATCCATAATGCGATATGCGCTATATGTACAGGGTGTTCCGAAACTATTGTGCCAAAAATTAAGGAATGATAGATCGCGCCAAAATAAACGTTTTTCACTTATAAACACATAGGCGCATGCGCTTTGATTATGTGATAATAGAACATTACAGGTCGCTTTGGTAGCCACCTTACACACGGAGAAACGTGTTTGAAGCAGAAACTGTGTTATCAAATGATGCAAAACCCAAGGAATGCTTGCAGTATTTACTAAAAACAATGATTCACAGCAAAAGATGCTCAAAGCTACGACCACCCACCTCCATACGTGCGTGACAGCGCCGTAGCATAGCCTCCTGAACACGTTGAAAAATTCATGGTGTTTCGAGAATTTCAGCAGCTGCTGCAACAATCCTTCCTACTAACTTCCTCTAGCTGTTTCAACTGGAGTGTCGTAAACAAGACCTTTCATATGACCCCATAAAAAAAGTCGCATTCCGTCAGGTCTGGTGAACGTGGAGTCCCTGCCCCCTTAATAATCACTCTTTCTAGATGTTTCGTTGAGATGTTCCCTTAAGGCTAACAAGTAATGTGGTGGTGGTCTGTCGTGTTGGTACCCTATGTTTTGTTTGGCATACAGAGAAACAGTTTCGGGAAGGGTTTCTGCAGAAATTTACTCGATATTTCTGCTACAACGCTGTTACACATGCATTGAGGCAGGTGGTCGTAGTTTTGAGCATCTTTTGATGTGATTCATTATTTTAAATAAATACTGCAAGCATTCTTTGGGTTCTGTATTATTTAATACCACAGGTTCTGCTTATTCAAACCCGTTTCTGCGTATGCAAGGTGGCTACCACAGTGCGGACTGTAATGTGCTATTATTACTTAACCAAAGCGCATGCGCCTATGGGTTTATAAGTAAAAAACGTTTATTTTGGCGAAATCTATCATTCCTCAATTTTTGGCACAATAGTTTCGGAACACCCTGTATAATAATAGGTGATTTATTAGTTACTCAAAAATTTTCTTCACAAGAGAGATTGGTAATCAGGAATAAAAATACAATTTTTCCAAAGTGGATGGATGACTGTATGACACATCTTTCTAAGATTTACATTCACATTGACAGTTTTCAGTGGGACACCCGGTATATTATTGTGACGGATTCCGGCAGGCCTATTCTCTACGAACAGCAACTACAACGCAACCAGCAACCGGTTGCAAGTTTGCATTTTTTGAATAGAAAACTCACGTTTGACAGCGACAATTGCGCAATTCTCTCGGTCGTAAGTTACAGAATAAGTCTGCGGGTTCACAACTCACAAACAGTAACAACTTTTATTAAACTAAAATCTGTTTTTTTTTTAAAGATAAAAGTCAAAATGACATTGGGTTGGCAATACAATGTAAAATTGTCAAAGCTTTCAATTTTTTTATGTAGAAAAGGCTTGTGTTGCCAACATAGTTACTAAATTTTTGACTTGGGAATTATCTTTAAAAAAAAAACAGACTTTAGGTAATTGACTTTATAGTTACAATTTCAGTTATTCTTATTACTTATTGAAACGGACACGACAAATATCGAATTAAAACTAAATTGAAACTTCTTACTACGCACTATTTATTGTCGAAATCACACTACGGATGTGTTTAGAAAAACATTGAATCGTATATTGGAATAACCAGAGAGACGCGCTACCCGACGTAAATAAGTAATTTTCTCAGGATCTTGATCTTGGCGTCGGGTTGTCGATGCCTTATCGTAACAATATACAATATAGGGTTTTATCGAGCCCTCTCAAGATAGGTAAGTGACCACGAAAACACAGAGTAAAAATAGAAAACTCAGTCTCATCAGAGCTTAACATCTCTTCTCGGTTTTGCAGGGCGGGCATCTGTCCCCTCTTAAATATTTCCTTGAATTGTCATCTGTCATAAAAAATATCTATGACTGAAATTTTATGAGGGGAAATTGAAATTTTCTTTCACTGGTGTGAAGCTAATCATTCATGAGTGCAGAGTCATGTCTTTCCATAGATCTAAAAATCCACATATTTTTAACTGCTCAATAAATGAAATCGAACCTACTAATAAGGTTTGTGTCATTGGGGATCTTGGCGTTTTCAAATTAACAAATGCTTATTCAGCTATAGACGCTATAGTTCGCCAAATCCTGGAGAATGCGAGTCCTGTTTGGTCCCCCTTTTATGGAAAACATAAATAACAACTGGAAAGGGTGCAACAAAGATTTTTGAAATAGGTTTCATACAAGCCCAATATCAGTTATGACTCCATCAATTATGATGACATCCTAAACATGCAAACTCTAACCCAAAAGAGAGATCATCAGGACCTGTGTGTTCTGGTTAAACGGTTTAAACTGGTGAATGAATGGTTGGTTGTAAAGTAACACATGACATAAGAAACAATATAGACTATTATATGTACACTATCATCGTACTAACTGTGGGTACAAATCTCCTATAACTAGATTTAAACGAGGATTTGGAAGACTGGCAAATGCTGTGATAAACAAATTTGATGTAGGTAGGTAGATCTCTTCAATATTGGATTGGAAAGTTCTAGAAGTCAAATTAAATAAATCTGATGATTGTTTTATTATTGGTTTTTATTTTAAACTTTTTATCATTATTTTTTTCTACAACTGTCAAAAAATGATGATGTTTGCACACTGATGACAATTTGCGAAGTCACATTTTTTTTCCCAGGTAGTTTTTTTTTAATGTTCCCATGACGCCGTGTGCGAAATGATTCTCCACGTGTGCGAAATGCCTAGTTCGCACACTCAGGTAACAAATACCTGACACCTGACAAGAAACCAAAAATAATTAAAATTCACCTGCCTTTGATTGTAAATGCAATTTAAACTTCGAATGATCGATATTTAAATGGAGTTGTAGGAAAAATATTCTTTGTAACTCGTGCGCGAAATACTTTTAAAGTAAATTAGCCAAGACTCTTGGTTAGTTTGCAAACTAGCTGCTATATTGATGAAAATTGTGTTTTCTATCAAAATAGCCAGTGGGCATTTTTTCGATTTTTTTCTCAAGATGGATTTTGACATTGAAAACTTTGAAACATAAATAATACTGCTTGGTCTTTATTCGTACCAGAGCAACCAGTTGAATGTTACCTCGTTGTACCTTCCCAGGTGTATAAGCTGTCTATCAAAATAATTAAAACAAAACAAATCAAGAATCGTGGGAAAAAAAGAATTTCTACAAAAATTCCAGTGAATTTTGTGTAAATCATGGCAGAAGTGAATCCAGACACGAATTCTGCTCGAGGAACGTCCAAGGTGAATTGGTTTAATTCCTGGGTAAACTCTGCCAAAAGTAAAAGTACTGCAGTACTGGAGTTAGTCAAAAAAGACCTAGAAGAGTTTGGTACGGCTGTTAAAAACGAAGCCAGCACCTTGATGACATCTGCAGGCTCAGTCGTGGAACAGACACTCAGTCTTGAATCTTCAGATTCAACAGCCAGCAATGTCAAGAGAAGTTTTAGTTCCTTTTTGGATCAAATGAATACAGTTTTAAATCCCAGCCCAAATGATGAGGAAAGTGAAATTTTAATAGTAGAAAACGCAGTGGCCCTCGAGTTAAGCCAATTCCAAAAAGCTCTTTATGACCTCCAAAAAGATGTTGAAACTTATTTGACTGGTCCCAAAGATGATTTAAAACAACAATATGATTGTTGGCTAGAGATACTTGAGCCGGATCAAATGTCAGAGGATAGAATAGCCAAATACATGAATAGTTCGGAAGTGTTAAAGAACAATTATGCCAAACTGGTGCCAGATATATTGGAACATCAATTATTTTGGAAAAGATATTTGTTTAAAAAAGCCTTGTTAGAAGACAAACTGGCCAGGCAAGGGTTAGTAGAGAAATTTGAGCAGAAAAAATGCGAACAAATATTGCACGAGGAATTGGACGATGATAACAGTATTGAGGATGATAAGGAGCAAGAGGATAAGAATTCCAAAGTTGATGCAGTGAACCAGGATAATGTAACTGGTGTGATTATTCAAGCACTGGGATCAATTGAAAGGGAAACGGCAAATTATTGCGACTCAGATGACGACTGGGAGAAGATCAGCGACACCGAAAAAGGATTATAAACTTGAGATTGTAAATAATATAATGTATTATTATCGCTCTGTACATTTAGGGGACTTTTTAGTTTGGTAATTTTTAGTCTTTATAAATACTAAAACGCATTTTATCGCTTCTAGTGTATTGGATTTCACAGTTAGGTACTATAAAATCGAGTATAGAATTTTATCGAGGATTGAATCTAAAAAGAATTATACCGCAAATTTTAGGGTTGTTAACGTTCCATGAGCTTCATCTTTTGGTGAGATGGACGATAAGCATATTTCATGAGTTGATCATAAGATTTCCTCACACCATATTTGAGCAATAATCAGTCCTGTAAGCTGTGTTACTGTGGTAAATATTACCCTGTTACAGCAATCACTATGATGTCTGCATATCCTTGGGCATAGGATATTTGGTTAGCCCTACGTCATACGAATCAAACCTCATCATATTTTCATTGCCATTTTTAACAATAACATGCGAATATTCGCGAACATTGGGAAATTTCCGAGAATATTCGCCGATAAAAAATGGAAACGTTCTCCTGAATGAGAATATTTTCGGAAACTTTCAATCAAGAACTCTCAAAAGAATATTTCTGAGAACTTTTGAGAATATTTCCAAGAATTTTAAAAAATGGGAGATTATTGAAAATACAAAGTCTCGGTGACGTCATTTCAATTTATGTGGAAGGTTTTTTTTTTATAGCTCTGTCGCCTCTGTCCAACTGTCTTTGCCGAAACGCTGATCCAATTTACCAGATCACCAGCTGATGTACCTATACAGTTTGTCTTTTTTTAATCATCCCTATTGAAGACAGATACAAAATAAAGAGCTGGGAGGTCGGGTTAATCGGAAAAGCCTTATTCATTCACCCGTCCATAAAAGCCTTATTCACCCGTCCATAAGTGTTTTTACCACATAGTTTAATTTTTAGTTGATCTTACAAAAAAAAAAGTGTTTCTATTGGTTTATAGTCTATAAGTCAGTACACTACAATAATAAATGAAGCAAGAAATAAAGCTTACTAGTGATTTGTCTAATTTACCTATAAATTTTAAAAAAAAATATAATAAAATAATATTTCCATAAGTTCCCAAAAGTTTCCAATATTCCCAGTAAGTTTCCGAGAATGTTCGCGGCTTTTGAATGTTTCGAGAATTTTACATCACTAAGTCAGAAACACAAACATATCCAAGATAAAGAATTTCGTTTAATTGGATGGGATTGATTAATAATCCTGTATTTAGCAAATAGACGCTAGTTTACAAAATTTTACAGTTTTACCATTTTACAAAGCAAAGTTCATTACTGACAGAAACAATCAATCAATCAACATAAACAAGAAATCATTACAAAACAATTGAAAACATCATTGCAAAATACAACTGTACAATTATTAAAATCGACAAAGACAAGAGTCAAAATGGATAAAATGGACAAAAACCTGAAAAATATGTCTCGTTAAATGTACAAAGACTATGCTGACAAGATCATTTTCCCTAAGCAAAAACAATTTTAAATTTTTCTTGAAACCATTCAGAGATTAACTATTTATAATATTATGGGTAACTTATTAAAATCATCCAGACCTTTAAAAAAACAGAATTTCCAGGAAGCTTTTTATTTCTACGTTGTATATAGAAGTTCTGCTGCTGCCTTGTATTATGACCGTGGACTTGCTTGTTAACTGTTAATTTTTTCTTTAAATAGGAGGGTGCATTACCTACTTTTATTTTGAAAATGAAAACCAAGACGTTGTACCAAAAAAAATCCTGCACACGGAGCCATTGCAGTTGTCTAAGCATGGTCTTAATGCAGGTGTACTTACTACTTATCACATGATAGTATCATTCTCATAGCAAGGTTTTGCATTTTCTGTAAGCGGTTTATTTCATTTTGCTGCAACAAATACAAAATTGTTGCACGGTATGTAAAGTGTGGCAATACCAATGCATTAAAAACTACTATTCTTGACCATCTTGATAAACTATGCGAACATCTGCTAAGGTGACTAATTCCATAGCTTATTTTTAAAATAGTTAAGTTGCAGTGCTCCTTATTTGACATTTTGTCGTCTATAACTACACCAGCTAAAGCCTCGTTACCCATTACGATGTTATGTTGGTTTACCAGAAATAACTGTTTTATGCTTTCCTTTGCGATCACAATATACTTTGTTTTACTCTTGTTAACCCTATAAGAAGATTTCTCTTGCAATACTGATCAATTTTCCTTAGAACACTATTTATTTTAATAACTAAACGTTCAATGTTTTCAGAAGATCCATAAACCAAGGTATCATCAGCGAAAAGATGTAACCCCAAAGTATCCTCATCATTAACTACATCCACCATATCGTTCACATAAAGCACAAACAAAATAGGGCCCGACACACTTCCTCGCGGAACTCCCAACTCATTGGAAATTTGCTCAGACATTTTTCCATTCAATTTTACAAGTTGTCTTCTGTTTGTTAAGTAACTACTAAACCAGTGCCAGATACTTCCGTCTTTTCAAGTAGTTTGCCTCTATCTATTGTCTCAAAAGCTCGTTGGAGATCTAGAAACACTGCGATTGTACTTTTATTGCTGTCGAAACTATTTTTCCATTCATCCAGAACAAACTGGATTGCCGTCTCACAACTGTGTCCTTTTCGGAACCCAGATTGATGTTCAGTAATTCAATTACAGTTTTCCAGATACTCAACAACTGCTCCAATGAAGAATTTATCAGATTTATGAGTGGAAGTTCGATTACAGAATTCACGTATTTGAAGAAGCCAACATCAACATCGTCAGGACTGCTCTTATTTTTTAAAGAAAATACGATACTGCTTAAATCTTCCAAGTTAATCAGTTTTAAAATCACAAAAAGATGTTGTTTTCTTGTATCTACACATTCATTTTCTAAATTGACTGTGTCAAAATCATGTCTATCAACTTAGCGAGACAACTTCGGAAAATCGATTTTCCGTTATGCCAAGAATTTGCCGCTTTTTTGCCGCTAATTAAATGTGGAATTAAAAAATTTGCCGCTCTTTTGGTTTTTTCTTAATTACGTGTTTTGCTAACTTGACGTCAAGATAGCGAGACAACATCACTAAATATGTCAGCAGTAAAAAATTAGGTAGATGAAAATTTGCCGTTTTTTTGCCGCTAATTAGTTGTGTAAACCAAAAATTTGCCGGTTCTTTTTTTTCCATAAATAATCAAGTTTGAAAAAAAAATCATTGTTTCGGTAACTTGACGTCAAGTTAGCGAGACATTATCACTAAAAATGTCGGTAGTGATGAGTTGAGTGAATGGAAATTTGCCGTTTTTTTGCCGCTAATTGGTTGTGAAAACCAAAAATTTGTCGCTTCTTTTTTTTACAAAAAATCAAGTTTGAAAAAAAAATCATGTGTTTCGCTAACTTGACGTTAAGTTAGCGAGACATCACTAAAAATGTCGGTAGTGATAAGTTGAGTGAATGGAAATTTGCCGTTTTTCTGCCGCTAATTAGATGTGAAAACTGAAAATTTGCCGCTACATTTCTTTTCATAAGAAAATCGTGTTCGAAAAGAAAATAAATGTTTGGCTAATTTAACGTAAAGTTAGCGAGATCACTAAAAATGTCGGTAGTGATAAATTGAGTGAGTGGAAAATATCGCGTTTGAAAAAAATATCATGTGTTTCGCTAAGTTGACATCAAGTGAGCAAAACAGTATGTATCATTAAAAATGTCGGTAGAGAAAAATTGAGTGGTAGAGAAAAGCTGTGGAAATTTGCCGCTTTTTGCCACTAATTAAATGTGAAAACCCAAAAATTTGCCGCTCTTTTTCTCTATGAAAAAATCGTGTTTGAAAAAAACTTGTGTTTCGCAAGCTTGCCGTTAAGTTAGACCGACATCATCACAAAAAACGAAGGGCACTATAAAATTAGGTGAGTAAAAGGGTGTTTCGTTATAAATGATCTCCCACCCTTGATTTTTATGCACCCTGTAAGTATTTTAATTAGTGAAACTCAACATTTGTTGGAACAAATATTTATTTCTAAATTTTTTGAGAATAGTTTTTCAGTTTTTTTTCTTTAGCTCAGGAAAACTCTATTGGAGGCCTTATAGGTTTCAAAAATCAGAAAGCGAAATATCGTGTGCTCATTTATACAGAAAATAAAATAAAATTAGAAATAAAATTAAATTGGGATAAAATGGAAATTATCGATAATTTTTGGCAAATTTTCCCGAATGCATTTTTAGTTGAAAAAAAGCACGAGCGACGAGTGCCTTTTCCAGTTAAAAATGCATGAGAGCAAATTTCTCAAAAATTATAGATATATTTCCATTGCTCGAGTTGTATTTTATGAGAGAATTTCATGAATCAAAAATATAAATTTTTAGTATATCCTCGTAAGTATAAAATGTCACCAATCAGAAAAAATGTCAAATGCCACCTGTTAGTAAGCAATTATCCAATCCTATAATCCTGCACTAGTACAAATTATCACTTAATCGTAATCTGATTGGTTGAAATCAACAATTAAAAAATGCCAGTTTATGCATGCGATCTGTGTCATTTGCGCGACAACCGTTTGCGCGAGGGAGAAAAGCGCGATACGAAAAGCGCGAGGGACAAAATCACGACGGAACAAAAACGCGACAGAACAAATGCGCGATGGACAAAAACGCGACTGGATTAGAAGCGCGAGGAACAAAAGCGTGAGGGACAAAAGCGCACGACTGCGCAAAAACGCGACTGGATAAAAGCGCGAGCGACAAAGCGCGAGGGGACAAAAGCGCGACAGAACAAAAACGCGACTGGATAAAGCGCGATTGGCCAAAAACGTGAAGTGCCTTACTACGAGAACTGAAGATCGTTTTCCAAAATACAAGATATTTTCGGTGGCTCCGGTTCAAAAGAACGATATTTAAAATAGCAACATCAAAAAGGCGACACATTGTTAAAGCGATATATCAAAATAGCGACATTTGGAACAGCGATATTCAAAATAGCGACATCTAAAAAAACAGCAACATATCAAAAGAGCGCCATATGTAAAGAACGAGATTTAGAACAGTGACAAATTAAAAGAGCGACATTTACAACGACGACCTCTAAGCAAAAGAGGGAAACATCAAATTGTTCCAATATCAATCAAAATTATGTAGACTTACTCAAACTAACCCGTCCGTCTAGGGCAATCTCGTCCTCGTGAGTTAGCATTTTATTTAAAAAGCACTGCGCTCTCAAGAGACCCTGAGCAATCAGTGAATTAACTTTGTTTTTTTAAATAAAATGCTTACGAGGACTAGATCGTACTAGGTGGACGGGTTATTTTGGGTTAGTTTGAGTAAGTGTGTATGGCGACATCAATTTGAACCAATGATAATAAAGCAAATACAGACTTGCTCAAACTAACTCAAAATAACCCGTCCGCCTATTGCGATCTAGTACTCGTAAGTTAGCATTTTATTCAAAAAAACAGTCAATTTATTTATAGCGTAGGGTCCCTTGACCGCGCCTTGTTTTCAAATAAAATTCTATTTAACGAAGACTAGATCGCACTAGGCGAACGGGTTAGTATGGGTTAGTTTGAGTAAGGCTGCATTTTTCTGAATATTATTGATACAATTTGATGTGTCCCTCATCTCTTGCTTACAGTCCTCGTAGATAGTTAGATACCTCGCGTTGTTGTCCAATCGTGCTTTATTCCAGTCGCGTTTTTGTTCCGTCGCGCTTTTGTCCCTCGCGCTTTTAGTATCGCGCTTTTCTTCCTCGCGCAAACGACTGTCGCGCAAATGACACAGAGCCCAGTTTATGGTTCGAATACCAGTTTTGACAGATGAATGACATTTTCTACCGACATTTTTATTGATACTGTTTTGCTAACTTATGTCAAGTTAGCGAAATACATGATATTTTTTTCAAACGCGATATTTTCTTGTAGAAAAAGAGCTAATTAGCGGCAAATTTCCACTCACTCAATTTATCACTACCGACATTTTTAGTGATCTCGCTAACTTTACGTTAAATTAGCAAAACACTATTTTATTTTCGAACACGATTTTCTTATGAAAAGAAAGGTAGCGGCAAATTTTTAGTTTTCACATCTAATTAGCGGCAAAAAAACGGCAAATTTCCATTCACTCAACTCATCACTACCGACATTTTTAATGATATTGTCTCGCTAACTTGACGTCACATGATTTTTTTTTCAAACTTGATTTTTTGTAAAAAAAAAGCGGCAAATTTTTGGTTTTCACAACTAATTAGCGGCAAAAAACGGCAAATTTCCATTCACTCAATTTTTCACTACCGACATTTTTGGTGATAATGTCTCCCTAACTTGACGTCAAGTTAGCGAAACAAATGATTTTTTTTTTTAACTTTATTTTTTATGAAAAAAAAAACCGGCAAATTTTTGATTTTCACAACTAATTAGCGGCAAAAAAACGGCAAATTTTCACGTACCTAGTTTTTTAATGCTGACATATTTAGTGATGTTGTCTCGCTATCTTGACGTCAAGTTAGCAAAACACGTAATTAAGAAAAAACCAAAAGAGCGGCAAATTTTTTAATTCCACATTTAATTAGCGGCAAAAAAGCGGCAAATTCCTGGCATAATGGAAAATCGATTTTTCGAAGTTGTCTCGCTAAGTTGATAGACATGTCAAAATCGTTACTATTACTGAAACAATATCATGAACGCTTTGAACATAAAACCGATTCAATCTGGAAGGTAATATTAATTTTATGTATTCTTCCTGATTTCTTATTTCCAGGAAAAACCTGTCTCAATGTTGCCCACATACTTTTAAGATCACTCTTACAATGATCAACCTTGGTCTCAAAAAATAGCCTTTTTTCTTCTCTTATAATTCTCATTACCACATTTCTATTTTGTTTATAGACCCTATGACTTTCTTCAGTTTTCTGATTTTTAAAATGCTTGTAACTTTCATCTCTTATTCTCACAGCATTCTTCACCCTTAAGGCCGACGCTCACTGGAGCGCAGCGTACGGAAGCGCGGCGTAGAGGACTTTTTATAATACGTTGTTTTAAATGGGAGTATGCCGATCGGTGCGCTTCCGACAAGTGAGCGTACTCTCGTTTAAAACAATGTATTATAAAAAGTCCTCTACGCCGCGGTTCCGTACGCTGCGCTCCAGTGAGCGTCAGCCTTCACGTTCCATCACGGTCTATAACGGGATTGAATTTTAATTCACTTCAAAGGGGCAACTGTGTCTAGTGTTTTAGTGAGAGTATTGATAAACAATCATGTCAGTATAGTGAATGATCTGAGGAGATTAGGATCAGAGATGTCCTTGGAGATGTCTGAGCAATAGAGATGGGCCAATCTGCGATTTTAATGGAGCTGTGACAAGACGTGACTGCTCCAGTCGTGTCACTGTGACAAATAGCAGTGATTTTTTGGAGCAGTTTTATCTTGGTTGGCGGCCGTACTGCTAATATTATGGTAATGCTCCATCGCAACATGGCATAATCACAGTCACCAGTCACGGCCGAGAGAGATGTTCCAGTTTCCAGCCTGTCCTCTGCAGTAGCAGTTTTTATTTGGCATGACTGCGACGCGATTCATATTATATTATTTCGTTCGCATCACTTGGTTCGAGTTTTGTCCGCGCTGCATCGGTCGGAGCTTGAAGCAAGCAGTGACAAAATATCACTGCTACTTGACTGGGACTGGAGCAGGCCATGACTGTGACAGACGAGTAGCAGTGACAAAGTCACAGTTCGTGAAATCGCAACCCACCTCTACTGAGCAACATTCTCGATGTCAATTTGTAGCTTTGGCTATTCTGGTATAATAATTATTAATCTTTTTTGTGAGCTTAAGAGCTCAATAATCTTACGGTTAACTAAACGATGGCGATTTAAGTAGGAGATAGAATTAAGTAAATGTGAGAAATGGTGTTTTCGTGTGTGTAGACTGTAGACATCATATATTACAGAAATAAACTTCCATAAATTCAAGGTTTCTTTTCATTATCTACAATAAATTCAGGAGAAAAAACAATCTTGAAGTTGTGCATTAGGAGAGAATGAAACTTTTTGAATGGGTTATCAAATGAGAGAACCAACTCCTACTTTATTTTAAATCAACACAGATGCGAAAATCGGATCATCATCATAATTTTGCTAAGCTAGTATAATCTTGATAAGTAATTGATTATTGCACTTCTTCAGCACAGTTGCGCAGTTACTAAATATATTTTTTTTTTTTTTTAGAACTCTAAACCTCAGACATAACAATGTGAAAACCTCAGGCATCCCATCTGAATTATTCAATCTGGATGAACTCAGCACTTTAGATCTGAGCCATAATAATTTGAAGGAAGTTCCTGAAGGATTGGACAGAGCAAAAAGCCTACTAGTTTTAAATTTAAGTTCCAATCAGTAAGATATTTTTTAAAAATAAATTATCTTAAATTCATAGCTTGTTTTTAGCATCGATGCCATACCTAATTCGCTTTTTATCAAATTGACAGACCTATTATTTTTGGATTTGAGTAACAATAATTTGGAAACACTGCCTCCCCAAACAAGACGTCTGGCCAATTTACAAACATTTATCTTGAATAACAATCCTATGGCTCATTTTCAATTGAGACAGTTGCCTAGTTTGATAAATTTGGAAACACTTCATCTGAGGAACACACAAAGAAATCTAAGTAATTTTCCTACTAATTTGGATAATTTGACCAACTTGACTGATGTGGATTTGTCTGAAAATGCTTTGCCCAAAGTGCCAGAGGCTTTGTACTCTTTAGCCAGCTTAAAACGATTGAATTTGAGTGATAATGAAATCACTGAACTGTCCTCAGGTATTTGTGCTTCTAAATATTAGCTCCTTATTTGCCCTCTTAGATGATCTATTTTAGTAGACCCAAAAAAAAAATTGTCAACCTGGTATCTCATTAAACAATTAGACAAGATTTTTAAGTTTATTAAAGAACTTTACAAAGCTAGATGTATTTAATTATTATGTGTAAATTAATTTCAGATAGTGGCAAAAGTATAATTAGATTTAACAATACTTGGTTTTATACATGAAATAATTGAAATTTGCCAGTGATTTTTTTTTTCCCTTATTCAACCAATTTAAAATATGTAAATGTTAGATATGATTAACTAACATTATCCTCAAAACACAAATTCAAAAATTATCTCTTGCTTTCTGATCCACTTAAAACCAGTTAATTATAGTAACAGTACATTTCAAAATGAGAGATTGAAAAAATCATACTTTTTCAGCTATAGAATTTTGGCAAAAACTGGAGACCCTAAACTTATCTCATAATAAATTAACAAGTTTGCCTTCAACTTTATGTAAACTACAGTGTCTGAGAAGACTTTTCGTCAACGATAATCAGTTGGATTTTGAAGGTATTCCTTCAGGTATCGGAAAATTAGGAGCTTTGGAAACATTTTCGGCTGCCCATAACCACCTAGAAATGATCCCGGAAGGGTTATGTAGGTAAGACTTTTCATTAATAATACAGTTTCCTGTAAAATTTCCATTTTTCTTATTCACCAGATGCGGATCGCTTAAAAAACTTAATTTGAGTTCGAATCGTCTTATAAGCCTTCCCGATACAATACACTTATTAAATGACTTAGACGTATTGGATCTAAAAAACAATCCGGACTTAGTAATGCCTCCAAAACCCAATGAAATGACCAGAGGTGCAGGACTTGAATTTTACAATATTGATTTTTCTTTGCAAAATCAACTTCGTTTAGCTGGTGCAACACCCCCTACTCCTTTGCCAGCACAAAGTAAGTTTTTATTTATTTATTTCTAATTTACAATTACAATTGTATTAATAAAAGTTAATTATATTTACATTGTCAATTATTATATTTATAAACCTAAAGGAAAATAGAAATATGTACTAGTCAGAGCTGGGCAAGCTACTTTGAACTATCTCTTTGAAAAAGTAGCTAAGCTATTAGTAACTTAACTATATTTTGAATTAGTGAAAGCTACTATTTAAGCTACTTTTATCAATGTACATGCCTTACCTAATTTAATTTCATAATATCATCATACGAAAATAACATTTTAACTTTCTTTAAGAAGTAGTATTCATATTTTTGTCAAAAACCACTAGACATTAATTTATTATAGGTTCACTTTGATCACAGTGATCTGCGAATGCGAGAATAAAATAGGACACATAAAACATAGGTACCTACAGAGATAACTAACTAGTCTAAGCAAGGCAGGATAAGAATTTTCCGGAAAATGATAATTGTAGGTTGAGCAATCAAAGTATAAAGTTACTTTTATCGAGCGGTAAATTCAAACGCGGGCGATAGGTTGGTGGAAACGTGCCTTTATATATTGTGGCGATGCTGTTGCAGCAATATTCTGTGATTTTTCGAAAGCATTCGATTGTGTAGATCATGGAGTGTTGCTGCGGAAGCTGAGACACTATGGGTTTGGGGAGCTTACAATGAAATGGTTTTCTGCCTATCTTAAGGGAAGAATGCAGGTGGTAACAGCGAATGGCGAATACTCTGCTGGATCATTCTCTACAAGAGGCGTTCCACAAGGCTCCGTTCTCGGACCCATTTTATTTTTGTTGTATTTGAATGACTTAGCAGCTTTAAAGATTCATGGTTCGTTTACATTTTTTGCGGATGATACTAGTCTTCTTTGGCATGGTAAAAACAGAGATGACCTCAAATTAACTGTTGATAGGGACCTGCGTGAAGTTAAGCTTTGGTGTGACGCAAACTTGCTCTGTTTTAATGTAAATAAAACCAGCATGATCACCATTGGGTTTTGGCAAAACCGTTTTGCTACAATGATTTGTATTTGAATGATGAAATTGTAGAAAATAAGCCCCTAACAAAATTTTTGGGTCTCATCATAGACAACAAACTTAAATTTGAGGACCATATAAGGGCACTAAGTAAAAGGTTGTCTGCTGGTTGCTTTGCAAAGCTTAGTTGTTCTACCACAAAAATGGTTTATCACTCACTATTTGAATCTCTTGTGAGATATGGTATAGCTTTTTGGGGATTTACTAACAGGCAACAGTTTAACTCGATATTTGTTTTGCAGAAGAGGGCAATTCGTTATTTGTGTAAAGTTGCAGGTCGTAAACATTGTCAACCGCTATTTTTAGGGAAAAAAATTTAACTGTACCATGTTTGTTCGTTTTAGAAACTGTGTCTCTTGTGCACAAGAAATATTCAGGTTTGGAAACTCGGGATATTGGGTACAACACTAGAGTAAGTTCGAACAATAATATAGGCTTACCTATACCAAAGTCTGCTTTAGCAAAACACTCAATATTCTATGAGAGCAAAAAAATTTTCAACCATCTAAGTAATGAACTGAAAACGATCAGAAACTACAAACTATTTCGTAGGAGTGTTAAGGATATTTTGTTGCAAAAGGCTTACTACAGCTTGGAGAACTACTATAGTGACACTGTATGACTGTACAACCTTTCTTGTTTTAAGTACTCTTGTCTTTTATCAATCAACGCTTTTATTTACATTTTATTATTTTAGTATAGTTTTAAGTATATGTAATATTGCTTGGATCGCCGTACTATTTGTCAATTTTTTTTAACTTGTTTGTATTTGCCGAGGTATTTGCATTGTACTATTGGTGATTTATTTTATATTTTTCTGTTTTACTTTTAAGTTAATGCTTTGTCAATAGAATGTTTTTTTCTTGGATAATAAAGTATGATTGACTATGACTATGACTATGACTATAAGGGGAAAACTGTTTATTTTTGAAAAAAATGTCGAATGGATGCCATTATATTATAGGTATAGTTATAGTCTATCGTTTCTCAAATGGGACAAGGCAAAAATTGGGGTCTCCTCAAATTATCGTATCGCCCGTTAAAATTATTATACTATTATTAGGAAAAATATATTGAGCGTGCCCGTATACATTGGATGCGATTCCACGTGCGAACAATGCATCTTATTGGTTGTTTTATACAGTCAACGTTGACTCCAGGAATATCTTATTGGTTAGACATTTTAACAGCGTATTTGGCGGCATATTTCTTTTAGGTGGCGGCGTCTTTGGCGCCATATTTCTTTGTAGCGGCCGCCTTTTGCGAATCAGTTTCGTCTGGAAAGACAGTGCAGTAGCTAGTTTTTATAAATTTGATTCCTATTTGAGTTGTATCGTGCCTCATGTTTTATTTTATATAAAACTGTTTTGATAAATTTCTCTTACACGCCCGTGCTTCATAAAGAAAATGCCGACGGCCAAAGGAATATTATTTTTTTTACTGTCTCATTTGACTATCGATAGACTATACCGGGTGTCTACGAGATTAGTTTCGCACTGGCATTTGCTGAGTTTTTTTTTCAATGGCAAAGATTTTTGGTATATGGTATAGGTTTGAGAAATGTCATCTTTTGACATATGTCTCAATGTTTGGTAACTTCCGGTTTGACTGGAAATGGCCCTAACTTCGTAATTTCGAATGGCATCCCAAGAATTTTTTCGCATTTTTGGGATTTGCGGATCATGATACATTATGAAAATGTCGAATTTGAACATTTTTGAAGAAACTTTAGAATTCTGGATCAAAATTTATTTTTGAATAGGAAGTGACAGAATGGTCTTTAAATTGTTTTTTTCAACTAACGCGATCGTAGAAAAATACGAATGCCATGTTGCCAAAACTGGCATAAATGAAAAATATTAATGCATAGTTGATTTCATTTTGAAAAAGGTGAAAATCTCATGATGTGAAACTTGGGTGATTTCACTGATTTCATTGAGATATCACGTAAAATGTGATTTTCATAACTTTGGAAGCTTTTGGAGAACAAGCAAAGGATAACAACATGGCATTCGTATTTTTCTACGATCGCGTTAGTTGAAAAAAAACAATTTAAAGACCATTCTGTCACTTCCTATTCAAAAATAAATTTTGATCCAGAATTCTAAAGTTTCTTCAAAAATGTTCGTTTTCATACATATCATGATCCGCAAATCCCAAAGATGCGAAAAAATTCTTGGGATGCCATTCTAAATTACGAAGTTAGGGCCATTTCCAGTCAAACCGGAAGTTACCAAACATTGAGACATATGTCAAAAGATGACATTTCTCAAACCTATACCCTATACCAAAAATCTTTGCCATTGAAAAAAAACTCAGCAAATGCCAGCGCGAAACTAATCTCGTAGACACCCGGTATAGGCCAGGGCAGTTAGCAAAAATAGGAGAAGTTTTTGCAATCAAGCTGATTTTTTCACAGATGATAGTAACCATCAATAGTACTCTGTAAAAAAAAGTTACACCTCCTAGGAGGCTTGCTTTTTCCGCCATGATGAATTAAAGATGGCGACTGGTGCTATTCTGGAAAAAAATCGTAACTTTCTTATTCATTGACCGATTTTCGTCAAGTAGAAAAAAATAGCTTTGTTTTTGACTAAAGAATGAAATACAAATATAAAATCATTTTGACAGGTTTTATTTCTGTCAAAAAAATAAGAATAGAAATCGAATTGGTTTCCTTCAATTTTTTCTGAACTGTAAACCGTAGCTACTTCTGAGTAAAAAAAATTCAAAAATATGCGCTTTTTTTCTGATTTTGAAACAGTTTTTGAGTTTATGATAGGTTGAGTAGTTCAGAGGAGATATATCTAGTCAAAAAGAAGAAGCCAAAAAAAAACCCTTGCAGGATGTGAAAACTTCAATAAATTTTTGGAGCGCTATTACAAACAAAAATATTGTTTGTATCACGTACAGTCACGAGCATTGAAAGTGGTATACCCTGCTACCTACGGCAGTAAAGGAGCTATGACAGTTCGAGCGCAAAATCAGTCATTTTCCCATGTAAATCTCCATAAGAAAATCTAAGGTCCGTTCTGGCAATTTTTGTACCGTTCAGGGTCATCCGTCCAGCCCGCCAGCAGTCGTTGGCGCTAAGCCCCGCCCCCTTTCCAGTGCCCATGTCTTTTATTGGTCGCGTCAGCCGCCGCTGCGTTCAGGGTCATTGACCGTACCTGACTCCAAGCGGCTCATCGAACACACATAGAACCTCATGACTTCGTACCTCATGCAAGGTGCATTGTACTGATGATGACGTAACTAATAATAAAAACGTCGTTTCGTCATCGGGTTTGATGACGACGTAATTTATAATAAAAACGTCGTTTCGCTATCGCGTCGTCAACGTTTATTGCAACCGCAGCGAAACCATAACTTGTTACTTTCCTGTGACCTGCGATAAACAAGCTCTGACTAGTAGTAGCCAATCACCAGCTTCGTATCCATCTGCACAGACCAGCGAACTTTTCCTAGAAATATGGGCCATCGTTTCAATTTTATTGTTGCTTAGTACGTTGGCATCCTGCGATAAGCAAGTCCTAACAAGTCTCTAATCAATCAGAAGGCTGAGGTCTCTCGTCTCAATATAAGAAACCAGCGACAATCAGCCGATTTTTTTTAAAATATTATTTAAATCATCAACGTTTTAGCTAGTATTTAAATCAAAATCGCCGCTAGTTCGAGTGACTTTTATTGTCAACATGACTTAGACCCATGACTCATTTTTACAAATATTTCTCTACAAAAATAATTCCGTCTTGAGTTTTCCTCATAAGGATTTTCCTGGTATTTTTGCTTCAAATATTCATTACCTATCATCAATATATTGCTAAATTATATTAACACGTTCACCAACAAAAACAAAAATAAGGCAAACGCGTCGCATAGGAAATTACACTGCTTGAGCCGTCCAGCCGCAATACTGATAAACTATTTTCATTCAGAGAAAACAATTAAACCTGCGACAATGATAAGAGCAGGCGTTACGTCATAGGCATATATGTGAATATTTTCATCATTGCAGTACTACTTAGATAAAAATGTTGTGTTAGTAGATAGTCAAAGGGGATTCAAGAATCAAGCATTCTTGACACGTGGTGGATGCGCCGTCGTTGACACGAAGGTGGATGCGTCGTCGGCGCCATCTTGTCAAACCTCATGGCGCCATCTGTCGTGAGTGCGGTGAATTCTTGTAATTACAGGTTCCTGTGATATGAAGTTTGCGTGGAAGGGATTGTTTCATGTCGTTTCGAAATCGCTACGTATATTAAATTATGGTTCTGTGATGACGTCATAGTGACCTGGGTCACGTGTGTTACGTCAGTGTATGTCGGTGGCGCCATCTAGCGTACATAGTGCAAAGTTCAATTTACGGTTCAGGTTCTGTGATGACCTTATAGCGGCCTGAGACACGTGGGTTACGTCATTCTGTTATCGGTGGCGCCATCTAGCCTACATAAAGTAAAGTTTATTGTGTTCTAATACAGGATATCGTAGTGGTGAATAAGATAAATTCATGAATCAGCACGCCGCCGACGTTTAATGTGGGAAAGTAATAAACAAAACAGGGGTATCATATTTCACGGTTATTTTTACTTATAACTGATAAGCGTTTCCGTTTTAGCAAAAACAACAACAAGCTCAGACTTGCATTTATATTTTATCAATGATAGGTAAACATGCATGGATATTTTCACTGCCGACTAACTACATATATGTATAATAATATATTTAAAAACATTCCAGCCCATAGCCCCCTTATAATTTCAGTCAAGTTGGACATTATTTATTACCCAAAGAACAACCCTTAGGGCCAAAAAAGGGTGATATGAAAAATTTAAAAAGTACCTAACCATACCATAACTCTTTTCAGGCGGGGACAGCGAAGCTGCTTTTTCCGGGGTGTGCGCAACCCTAACTATCAAGGGAATGCCTGAAAACCGGATTTTGACCATCTGCGCACATGTCGTTAGGGCCTTATTCCATTTTTTCAATTATTTCGCCTTCTAGCGATCCGATTCACTTCGTTCTTTTACGAAAATTTTTTAAATAATTAGTCGCGTATTTGAAGACCAGTTCCACCCGTTTAGCATATGCCAAACGGGCCGTATTCTATTTTTTCAATTAATTAACGTTCTATCGACTCGATTCAATTTATTCTTTTTCTAGAAATTTTTAAATAATTATTGGCCTATTTCAAGACTAGTTCTACTCGTTTAGCATGTGCCAAAAGGGCCGTATTCTATTTTTTCAATTAATTAACGTTCTATTGATTCGATTTTATCAGTTTTTTCACCAAACATTTCTAGATAATTGGTGTGCGTTTTTGAAAACTAGTTTCAACCATTTAGCATACGCCAAAAGGGCCGTAATCAGTTTTTTTTTCGAATAATCCACTTTCTATTGGCCCAATTTAATTTACTATTTCACCAAAAACTTCTAAATAATTAGTGGCATCAATGAAGACTAGGTCCAGCCATTTAGCATACGCCAACAGGAACAGGGCCGTAACCAGTTTTTTCAATCAATCCACTTTCCAGTGATCCAATTCAATTCGTTCGTTTACCATGAATATTCACAATAATGAAAAACAAAACTATAAAGAGGTGAAGTTCTATAATAGTTGCTATAACTAGCTAAGAACACGTTCAGACTGGAAGATTTCTGACCTGCGCCTTAGGTCCCCCGATCTCCAAACGGATACAGGACTGATTTTAGAATAGTCTGTATACAGCTATACAGGTCTAGAGACAGGTTCGTATACAGCTGCTATACAGGTCTATAGACAGACCTGTCTCAAAAAGCTGTCTCTATAGACAGAGCTGTCCCGAAAAGCTGTCTCTATAGACAGACCTGTCTCGAAAAGCTGTCTCTATAGACAGACCTGTCTCGAAAAGCTGTCTCTATAGATAGAGCTGTCTCGAAATGCTGTCTCTATAGACAGAGCTAAGGTAATATACATATCGTCGGGCAGCTATGATTGACACGGCCTGGTACGCTTAAGTGTACATCAATTATACACAGGGTGACAAAAATAGCTAACAGGAATATTTCTTAGATAAAAAATACTATTAGGAAGATCTTAGATATGTAACCTGTTAGGTATTTTTGTCACCCTGTATATAATTGATGTACACTTAAGCGTACCAGGCCGTGTCAATCATAGCTGCCCGACGATATGTATATTACCTTAGCTCTGTCTATAGAGACAGCATTTCGAGACAGCTCTATCTATAGAGACAGCTTTTCGAGACAGGTCTGTCTATAGAGACAGCTTTTCGAGACAGGTCTGTCTATAGAGACAGCTTTTCGGGACAGCTCTGTCTATAGAGACAGCTTTTTGAGACAGGTCTGTCTATAGACCTGTATAGCAGCTGTATACGAACCTGTCTCTAGACCTGTATAGCTGTATACAGACTATTCTAAAATCAGTCCTGTATCCGTTTGGAGATCGGGGGACCTAAGGCGCAGGTCAGAAATCTTCCAGTCTGAACGTGTTCTTAGCTAGTTATAGCAACTATTATAGAACTTCACCTCTTTATAGTTTTGTTTTTCATTATGCCCCTCTTGAAATTGCGTGTTTAGATAACTGACTCAGATGACTAAGTAACTCAAACTTTTTATAGTTTAATTTTTAATAAGAACCTGGATATGGCTGCATGAACGTATCTTGCATTGATTTAATAAAAAAGTTTCTCTAGGTACTAATACTTTTGTTTCACTTTGGGTATTTATTTCAGAAAAAAAAAAAAAAAAAACGTGAATCAAAATGATAGAACGTTAATTAATAGGAAAATTAATTGTTTCTATTGGCCTGGGTCTAATTCTAGTGTGCTGAATTTTCACACGCATTCGGTGGTGTTTGTGAAAAATAAATAAAGCATTGTTTTTAGAAAATATTTTTTATTTAAATTATTATCAAAATTACATTTGTTTTTTTTTTTTCAACTTTATTAGTAGTACAATTACAATGGTATAAGTATTACGTTAAAGTGACTAAAGTAAACATTATAAAATTCACATTTTGTATAAGAATAATAATAACTTCAGCTTAAACTATTGTTTTCTTTTTTTCTCAATTACTTATTTACTATGATTACTATAGGTATGGTGTCCCCTAAGGAAGGATACCTATCGCGTTTTTATCTAAATTATTATAAGAATTACATTTTGTGCAGGAATATTAGCTACAGTTAAACTATAAATTTTACAATTACTATCTATGGGTATTGGTAACCTCTGAGGATGGATATCATGTTTTTTTATCTAAATTATTATAAAAAATTACATTTTTTGTACAGGAAAAATAACTAAAAAATCATAACACTGCATTAATATCTATGCTATGTATATAAAATATTTACAATAACCAAACTATTTAAACTTGAAAAATATTGTAAGCAAAAAGTGTAAAAATAAAATAATACTGCATTAATATCTATGGTTATGTATATAAAATATTTACATCGTCACAACAAAGCTAAAACATGGAAAGTAATACAAGTGAAATTTTTTAGACACATTGATGTTTAGTGACATTCAATCCTAGGATTCACTCTTAATTGAGTAATGTCCCCAAGGAAGAGTGTTGTAACTATTAGATAAAATGAAACGTTTATCATCAAATGGGCTTAAGGCAACCTTTTCTTGGGTTATTGAATATACTACATGCTTCTGTGCTTGTATCAAATTTTGCGTAATATGTTTTTCGCTATAGGTTTCTAAGCATTCTATGTAGTCATCAAACGTTATCTTAGTTTGAATAACTTGTGACTTAACTCCCTTTGCTTTTTTTGAAACCCCATAATTCGATAAAATAAGTTCAATTTCATCTTCATCGAATTCTTCATCACGTAATTCTTTTTTCCTCTTTTCTATATCTCCTTCTGTTACCATAACTTTAGTTGCATACAATTTTGATCGGAGGCCGACATAATTCGTCATTGGAATGCCATTGTTTTCGTCTTTCATAAGACCAAGAACTTTTTTGTTGACCAAAGGTATACTGTATTGATTATTTTTTGGATAGTCCGATGTATCAAAACATTTGAAGCAGTCCCGACGGATAATTTCATATGGATCTTTTTCAGTTATCTCATAAATGAGACTGTCGGTGTCGGTGTATAGAACTGAACAATTGTCTTCAAATTCTTTTTTCATGTAGCCGTAATGAAAATCGTAGATGGTGGTTTTTGCAAGATCTAGAATTGCTTGTCCGATGTATATTGGCTTGTTCAAGTATATCTCAAGCTTTCTTAACTCTACTGCCACTAGATTTTCATTGAATATGGTGCTGGTCTTGAATTCTGGCTTCGATATATAAGCCTCAGCTCCATATCTTCCCGACCATTTTGTTAGAAGCCTGACATTTACTCTTTTCCGAATATTTTCCATTGTCTTTCCAAATACTGCATTATTCATTAGCTTAAAAAGATTCTTTTCAAACTCGTTTTTAGCTTCTTTTCTCAATGTAGTATTTAGATCAATGTATGATTTGAGCCAAGGTGATTGTTTGAATTTTAAAACTCTGTGTATTTTTTTAATTTTTAAGCCATGCTCTAAGGCTTGCTTCAAGGCTCGATAATGAATTACATATTTCTCCTTCCTATGCAGTGTTGCCATTAGCTTTGTTAGCTCTCTTGCTGATTTTGGAGGATTTCCAGTTTTCGGATTAATATGCTCTGGACCGAAGGGAATATCTTTATGGGCATCGTGTAGTTCCCTAGGATATTCTAAGTCGATTTCTAGCATATAGCCAGTATCGGCATCATCTGACACTTGGGTTACATCAATGTTGGCATCAGCCCATTCGAATCCTCCATAGGGTAGATACTGTGACATTGCCCAGCCATACTGATTATTGATATCGAAGTACATTAAATATTTTGATGGTTCCATGGGATTATAGGTTGGTATGTATTTATTATTAGCCTTGGAATAGCGGCTTGAGCAAACTTGGCTCAATCCACCTCGAATTCCTCGTTCCACGAAGAGAAACATGTCTTGATCGGTGAGAAGCTCAATTTCTTTTCTAGTATATTTTAACATTGCGTCCCAAGTGAAGCCGGGGTAGCGTGTAGTAGTGGGCGGGGTCCAATTCATATGTTTCGAGACAGCTGGAGCGAAATTGTTCAAATACATCGGCGAGCAATAAGATATCAGTCTTCATATATAGATCGATATAATCACCCAAGTCTTGGCAATTGAAGTTGGACCATACCTGTTTAGCCCTTTGATACGATTTTTGAGGACATGGTGCATCATTAAGTGTGTTGAAAAATGCTTCTATTGGCGGCAAACAAGCTTCCTCAAATCGATCGAACGAGTCGATGTAATCATATGGCATCACACCCTTTCTTGTCAGTAAAGCAGTTTTATCTTCATCTAGCTCTGCGAACTGAGACCTTAAGTTGGGGTACTCAGGTAAATTTGATGCTAGTTTATCCAAGGATGAACTCATAAATCGAAAACTATCTATGAAGCGAAACTGGATTGGATAATCATCAATGTGCTTGGTGAATGAGATGTATTTTTCCTTTGTTATTGGTAACAAGTCAATAGATCCTTTCATTTTGTTAGCTATGTCTGCAATGATGAAATGGGCATCGTAGCCGCTCAAGTTATGAAACACCACAGATATCACGTGTGAATCTTGTTGATTAATGTTACATGGCGACGAATGGGCAGCACCTCTGTAGTTGTTGTTAGGAATCAAGTGGTTGTGATCTCGAACTTTATCACTTGGCGAATTGAACGGGTGCTCGCAGATGTAACAGTGTGTAGCTTTCTGAAACTCTGATTCTTCGGCTTTAGTCATATCAATATCGTAGGGACACCAGAATACAGTTGCGATATTCTCTGCAAGCTGAACCATCTCATCAGCGAACCACTGCATACATTCTGCACCACGGAATGACTTGTAAAAAGATAATGAGTCATCATAGGAGCACTTTAGGTAATATCCTACAGCAGCTGGAATATGGTGTTGAGTCCTTTTAGGATCCTCCTTTGTTGGGGTCAAAACGCTCTCCAAATCCGCATACACTATAAAGGGCGCTCTTTCCTTGTTTTTAAAACTTTTGAACTTCAATATATTTTTCCCGATTTCTGGCATCCTAATAGCTGTTTCATTGATCTTCATACAATCTTCAAGGTGTTTGTTGAGCTTTTCTTGCGAATGAAAATAATGAAGGCAGCGATCGCAAATGAATTTTTTACCGTCATGTTTACTCAATTGTGAAGATATTAGACGGGAAAGGTTTTTAATCCATACATAATGATACTTTTCTGGAACTATACTTTTTCCCTCCTCACAATCCTTCTCCTCTGAATATTGATCTTGAATTAGCAGGAGGTTAACATGTTTTTCATGTTTGATTTTTGTTAAGAATGCTGGTAAGACTTTAAAGTTTTTCTTGGATTTTTCAAGCTTGTAAACATTCACAGATAGGCTATTTTGTTTTTCAAAACTGGGTATCTGTCCTAAGGTCATTGGAAACTGAATCCCTTTCAGCTTCAACACTTCTCTAAAATCTGTGTATTTGCTTAATCGTTGAGGATCTTTTTCGGCTGGAAACAATGCAGAAACTACTGCCCAAGCAAAGCAGGATTGATCATTGTTTTTCACGTTTATACAAGCTTCTTTACACTTTATTGATTGAGGTAGCTCGATGTATGAAGATCCTAGTTGAGGCGTGAATTTGTTAATGTTGATGCCTAAATTCACTATCTTCTCTAGGGCCCAACCACTATCTCGTTCCTGAAATTCTTCCAACTCGTTCATAATGGGTTCAGTAACCTTTTCCTTAAACCATTGCTCAAGATTAGTATCTCGGTAGATGGCCTTGTTAGACGTTGTGAAGTACTTGAATTCTTTAAGTACTTTATCGCCCTTGACAATTGTAAATTCCCCACAGAAAGCAGCATTAACTTTGATGGCTTCATCCTTTTTAAGAGCATTCTGGATCCTGCGTTTAAATGAAGCTGCACAATCTACCAAAAACAGCTTGGGATCTTTATGCTTCAAATTTGTAATGATCCCTGTTCTTATCCTGCTGCTGAAAGCTGAATTTGAATCATCCCAATGCACCCGCTCTCTTGCTCCTTCAGGGCGTGATGATGAAAGTCCTGCGCCTTTCTTTTGCATATTCTTGAACTGATTCCTCATACTTCTTATATTCCGCAGACATGACTCTAAGTGCTGCTTTTCACCCATGGTTGCTGCTTGTTTGATCGCTTTGTTGAGTTTTCTTAGTCCTCGAGTACATTCCTCCAGGCCTTCTTTAGCGATGTTATCACTATATTTTGGTGTGAGTAGTCCCAGGAGAGAGGCTATATGTTTCACTAAATCTGCGAAGAGGGACATCTTTTAATCTGAACGCTTCGTTTTATTTGGGGTATATTTTTTATAGAACTAACTGGAAATGGCTATTGTTTCTCACAAACGTGTAAATCAGTATAGGAGAACTAGTTTTGCACGTCTTCACTCTTTGAGGAACTGCAAAGTAATGAATGAAGATTAGCTATGGCAGAACTATAAGTATCAGGACGGACGTAGGACTGGACGGTTTTATAATAGTGACCCCCCCCCCCTCCACCCCGACTATCAGATTTTTGAGAAGGATTTTCATAAGAATCAATGTAAACATGAAGCAAATATGGGTTTTCAGCTATTGTGAGCGCTTTTTTCTTTTATACAGGTACAAATATTCCAGTTAATAAGCTGTGTGGCTTGCCGATCCAGATCTAAACTCATATGGTTGAGATTACACGCTCGCTCAAAGTCATCTGGAACTGTATAGAAAGGTCCCTCAACTCTTGGATTTTTTTTTTTTTACAAAAATTTGCATACTTTTTATTCAGATGTAGCCTATTGTTAAATGTTATCCTCTCTGCTGTTTTTGTGTTTAGAACTTTCTATACTAAAATATTTACATTCCAATACATTATTGTGAATATTCATGGTAAACGAACGAATTGAATTGGATCACTGGAAAGTGGATTGATTGAAAAAACTGGTTACGGCCCTGTTCCTGTTGGCGTATGCTAAATGGCTGGACCTAGTCTTCATTGATGCCACTAATTATTTAGAAGTTTTTGGTGAAATAGTAAATTAAATTGGGCCAATAGAAAGTGGATTATTCGAAAAAAAAACTGATTACGGCCCTTTTGGCGTATGCTAAATGGTTGAAACTAGTTTTCAAAAACGCACACCAATTATCTAGAAATGTTTGGTGAAAAAACTGATAAAATCGAATCAATAGAACGTTAATTAATTGAAAAAATAGAATACGGCCCTTTTGGCACATGCTAAACGAGTAGAACTAGTCTTGAAATAGGCCAATAATTATTTAAAAATTTCTAGAAAAAGAATAAATTGAATCGAGTCGATAGAACGTTAATTAATTGAAAAAATAGAATACGGCCCGTTTGGCATATGCTAAACGGGTGGAACTGGTCTTCAAATACGCGACTAATTATTTAAAAAATTTTCGTAAAAGAACGAAGTGAATCGGATCGCTAGAAGGCGAAATAATTGAAAAAATGGAATAAGGCCCTAACGACATGTGCGCAGATGGTCAAAATCCGGTTTTCAGGCATTCCCTTGATAGTTAGGGTTGCGCACACCCCGGAAAAAGCAGCTTCGCTGTCCCCGCCTGAAAAGAGTTATGGTATGGTTAGGTACTTTTTAAATTTTTCATATCACCCTTTTTTGGCCCTAAGGGTTGTTCTTTGGGTAATAAATAATGTCCAACTTGACTGAAATTATAAGGGGGCTATGGGCTGGAATGTTTTTAAATATATTATTATACATATATGTAGTTAGTCGGCAGTGAAAATATCCATGCATGTTTACCTATCATTGATAAAATATAAATGCAAGTCTGAGCTTGTTGTTGTTTTTGCTAAAACGGAAACGCTTATCAGTTATAAGTAAAAATAACCGTGAAATATGATACCCCTGTTTTGTTTATTACTTTCCCACATTAAACGTCGGCGGCGTGCTGATTCATGAATTTATCTTATTCACCACTACGATATCCTGTATTAGAACACAATAAACTTTACTTTATGTAGGCTAGATGGCGCCACCGATAACAGAATGACGTAACCCACGTGTCTCAGGCCGCTATAAGGTCATCACAGAACCTGAACCGTAAATTGAACTTTGCACTATGTACGCTAGATGGCGCCACCGACATACACTGACGTAACACACGTGACCCAGGTCACTATGACGTCATCACAGAACCATAATTTAATATACGTAGCGATTTCGAAACGACATGAAACAATCCCTTCCACGCAAACTTCATATCACAGGAACCTGTAATTACAAGAATTCACCGCACTCACGACAGATGGCGCCATGAGGTTTGACAAGATGGCGCCGACGACGCATCCACCTTCGTGTCAACGACGGCGCATCCACCACGTGTCAAGAATGCTTGATTCTTGAATCCCCTTTGACTATCTACTAACACAACATTTTTATCTAAGTAGTACTGCAATGATGAAAATATTCACATATATGCCTATGACGTAACGCCTGCTCTTATCATTGTCGCAGGTTTAATTGTTTTCTCTGAATGAAAATAGTTTATCAGTATTGCGGCTGGACGGCTCAAGCAGTGTAATTTCCTATGCGACGCGTTTGCCTTATTTTTGTTTTTGTTGGTGAACGTGTTAATATAATTTAGCAATATATTGATGATAGGTAATGAATATTTGAAGCAAAAATACCAGGAAAATCCTTATGAGGAAAACTCAAGACGGAATTATTTTTGTAGAGAAATATTTGTAAAAATGAGTCATGGGTCTAAGTCATGTTGACAATAAAAGTCACTCGAACTAGCGGCGATTTTGATTTAAATACTAGCTAAAACGTTGATGATTTAAATAATATTTTAAAAAAAATCGGCTGATTGTCGCTGGTTTCTTATATTGAGACGAGAGACCTCAGCCTTCTGATTGATTAGAGACTTGTTAGGACTTGCTTATCGCAGGATGCCAACGTACTAAGCAACAATAAAATTGAAACGATGGCCCATATTTCTAGGAAAAGTTCGCTGGTCTGTGCAGATGGATACGAAGCTGGTGATTGGCTACTACTAGTCAGAGCTTGTTTATCGCAGGTCACAGGAAAGTAACAAGTTATGGTTTCGCTGCGGTTGCAATAAACGTTGACGACGCGATAGCGAAACGACGTTTTTATTATAAATTACGTCGTCATCAGACCCGATGACGAAACGACGTTTTTATTATTAGTTACGTCATCATCAGTACAATGCACCTTGCATGAGGTACGAAGTCATGAGGTTCTATGTGTGTTCGATGAGCCGCTTGGAGTCAGGTACGGTCAATGACCCTGAACGCAGCGGCGGCTGACGCGACCAATAAAAGACATGGGCACTGGAAAGGGGGCGGGGCTTAGCGCCAACGACTGCTGGCGGGCTGGACGGATGACCTTGAACGGTACAAAAATTGCCAGAACGGACCTTAGATTTTCTTATGGAGATTTACATGGGAAAATGACTGATTTTGCGCTCGAACTGTCATAGCTCCTTTACTTACGGCAATGACAGGGATTATCATAATTGACATGAAATCCTTTGTAGAGAAAATACTGATTTTCCTACGAGCGTGCGGTAAAGTACCCTTTACCGCACTCATCTGCGTCTCGTAGGGAGTACTTTACCGCACTAGGGCGGTAAAAATTCTTTACCGCACTCAGTGCTGTAAAAATCCTTTACCGCACTGCCACTAGTCAGCCACCAGTTGCAGTTTATTTTTACCTTGAATTTTTACCTTTTTTCTTCAGTGCGGTAAAAATCCTTTACCGCTCCAGTGCGGTAAAGATTCTTTACCGCACTGTATTAAAATTTTAAAAAAACATGCATTCAAGGTATTCGCATTCGCGTAATCCATAAAATAAAATCATTTATTGTTTTTAACAATCAATATTTGCTACTTTTTATGCATTTTTACTTCTTATTAGATTTTTATTCCAAAAATTATTTGCTTGAAGGAAATTTTTTTTACCTAACACGTGCGTAAAGTGACTTTACCGCCCTTGACGGCTTGCCCGAACTCCGCTTCGCGTCGTTTGTGCAACTGCCGTCGCGTGCGGTAAAGGACCACTTTCCGCATTTGTTAGGTAAATAACTATTACGCAAAATAGCGAAAAATTACACGACCTGTCATTCGGGTGTCCCACTTTCTAATCTCATGATTGTAACTAAATTAGGTTTTTTAGGTATTTGTTACAAAAGTAGCTATTTTTGCTCGATTGACATAAAAACAGATGCCTTTGGTTTTAGCTTAAAAAAAATTTCTACTACCGTGCGTAAAGTACTTAGTACTTACTTAACGCACTGTTCAAAAGACGTTGAATTAGATTTCACGCACTATTACGTGAATAAGTAATTCGGCAACAACAATGAGATTTTCATGGCATCAATTGAAATTGATGGAAAATTTTCTTGCCTCGACTAGAATTTGAACCCAGGACCCTCGCATATCTAGTACAAAGCTCTTATACCAACTGAGCTAACAAGACCTGTTTCATTTCTGCCTTGTCCGTCAAGTCTCTCATCCATTTTTAGTCTGCATGCAAAGAAAATCCAACACACTGTTTTTAAATTATATAACAAACGATAAAAATTTTATATTATCAAAGCCTTTACTGCCCTTTTTCTGCATTAGAAATGTGATTTTACTTTACACCTAAGGTTGTGGACTGAGTTATTTTAGACACTAGGGCGTAAAGTTGTGGTTGGTATATTTTTTTCAAATTTAATGGCATTCCGGAGTTATGATCTATAACGCCCGCTCATAATATTGTCGGTAGTAGAAAAAAATTTGTATAATTTTTTTCACACATTTGTGTAAAAAGGTTCACTTCGCACACCTGTTTTATGCAAAAAAAATTCTATTGCCAACAATGTGAAGCCATGAATATGAAAAAATATACCACAACTTTACGCCCTAGTATCTAAAATAACTTAGTTCACAACCCAGGGTGTAAAGTAAAACCAAATTTTTAGTGCAGAAGAAGGGGATGTGGATATTTATTCATTTTTGGGAAGAAACTAAATAATACAATTTAATAAAAAAATTTGTTGTTGCAAATTACTTTACGCATTAGTTCGTGAAATTTAATTTTACGTCATTTAAAAAATGCATAAAGTAAGTACTTTACGCACGGTAGTAGAAAAAAGAAAATTTGTAAGCTTAAACCAAAAGCAACTGTTTTTATGTCAGTCGAGCAAAAAATCAAGTTTTCACATCCTGCATAAGTTTTTTTTTTTTTGGATTCTCAAGTTCTTTTCGACTATATCTCCCCACTCCCAACTACTCAACCTATGAAAAACTCAAAAATTGTTTCAAAATCAGAAAAAAAGCGCA
This sequence comes from Ceutorhynchus assimilis, assembly GCA_917834065.1. Taxonomy (NCBI): domain Eukaryota; kingdom Metazoa; phylum Arthropoda; class Insecta; order Coleoptera; family Curculionidae; genus Ceutorhynchus; species Ceutorhynchus assimilis. Next base: position 16,852,291 of record OU892282.1, read on the forward strand.
TATTTTCGAGATTTCTTTGCTAAGAAGCACCTACGGTTCAGAGAAAATTGATGAAAAACAAATCGATTTTTTTTCCTATTTTTTTTTTTTTTTTTGACAGAAATATTACCTGTCAAAATGATTTCATATTTTCATGTCATTCAGTGGCGTGTCCAGACTTTACCAGACGGGGAAGCTGTGGGGAAAGATGGTGAAAGTACAGGACAGAAGAGACAATTCATCATTCAGTCAGCCATTCACAAGTTTCATATATTTCTTTTTGAAAATGTCTACATAAAGTTTAGTTTAGTGTTCTTAATAAATCCTCGAGGGGAAGCTGTGCTTCCCTAGCTTACATGGTAAACACGCCACTGAGTGTCATTCTTGAGGGCGAATTCTCATGAGCGTAAGTTGACATTTCTGGCGTAATCACGTGATAATATGGTGTAATTTGATTGGTAAAATCTCAAACATGTCAAATATTTTTCCAATAAAACCCAACCATTTTATCACGTGATTACGCCAGAAATGTCAACTTACGCTCATGAGAATTCGCCCTTAGTCAAAAAGAAAGTTTTTTTTTTTTTTTACTTGACGAAAATCGGTTAATGATGAAGTTACGATTTTTTCCAAGAATAGCACCAGCCGCCATCTTCAATTCATCATGGCGGAAAAAGCAAGCCTCCTAGGAGGTGTAACTTTTTTTTACAGAGTACTATTGACGGGTACTATCATCTGTGAAAAAATCAGCTTGATTGCAAAAACTTCTCCTAAAGGCCATTTTTTCAGCTAACTGCCCTGGCCTATTATTTTATTTTTGAACTAGAAGGTCCGCTGCGCATAAAACGTAATAAGTATTTTGGGCGTTGAGTATCGTTAATCACACCTTCGGGCGGTATACATACATATAACACTTTCCGCCATTAATACCTAAATAACTATTAACTATCTACCAAAAGTAGCTTAAGTAGCTTGTTTTAGTAGCTAGCTACTTTTCACAGTAGCTTATGAATACTTGAAACACATTACCAAAAGCTACAGCTACAAGCTACTTTTTTTTTCAAAGTAGGTTGAATCACTTATTAGCTACCAAAAAAGTAGCTAAGCTAGTAGCTTAATTACTTGGTAGCTAGCTACTGCCCAGCTCTGGTACTAGTATACACAATGTTTTTCAGATCCTAGCAAAGATCCAATAGCAAGAAAAATGAGGCTTAGGCGAGGTCGGAGAGATCATGAGGAAGCTGATCAAGATCAAGCTAAAATTTTAAAGGTAAAAAAATTAATAATATGCATATTGTTTGCCCAGCGGATCTGAGTCTACGGAAGAAATTCGGACGTAAATGTGCTATGTTGCCACGTTTAATTATAAAAAAGCGAAAATACTAGGCATGAACTATAGTTAATTTGAAAATCTATTTTTTAATAACAAAATCTTGATAACAATAATAAAACGCTAAATATTTTAACGTGGTTGTTAGGTCTATCTTTATTTTAATCCTGATTTTTTCAATTTGGTCTATTGTAAAAAATAAACATTTTCTAAAGATACCATCAGCCTTTGACAATTTGGCAAGCATCCGTCCTGGATGAACCTGATTGGTGGAGTTTTTGGCAGGATCGCCGTTGTCATGGGGAACCATAAGGTTGTCAATGAGCTAACGTCACCTTACGTCTCGCTATTGGCCAGGGCTCACGTCATTTTATCCTCCCATCTTGGAATATCAGTTTATATTGAAATATCCAGTGGCGGAGATTTGGTCATTGCTGATTTTCGTCTACGAGTTGCAATACGATAACACCTCCAAAAAGTTCCACACGCAGCTGGGTATTTTATGAATGAAATCAGCCATTTTTTTTTTACAACTGCATTCCCCTTACTGTTGCCCCGTAGACACAGATTCGCTGGGCAGACATTAGTAACTTTTTTTTAATAATAGTAGGTGTACTAGCTAATCAGTGGACTGTATTTTAAAAATTATCAAAATCGATATGTGGCAAAACCAATAAAGGACTTACCCCGAAACTGCGCGGGTTTTAAGCACTAAAAATAATTGATTCTGGTTTGATTGCCGGCAAAATAGTTCTCTCTTTTCGGACAGCGACAGCCCATATTTTCGGCTATTGAATATCCAGTTCCTTCAATCAAGAGCGCGCGCTTGCTCTTTTTTACGGTACCGCGCGAGAGTCCATGGAAGTGCCATTCTCACGCGCAAATAAGTATTTAGATTTAAACTTTAAATTTATTTATTTATTTATTGGATTCTTTACAAACACCATAAATGGTAATTACATGTAAAGTTACTTACTACTACAAACAAACTAACAACCTAAGCCTACAAGAAAAAAGAAAACAAGAACAAATTCATATCACAGCCTTCAAATTTTTGAGACTAGTATTAAACAAGTCTGTTTGGACCTCACTGAGAATCTCATTTGTTATTAACATTATTTTATTAAAAGGATATATACTATTGGGATCTGCACTAAATAGTTTTTGATTATTTGGTATTCTTAAATTAATCTTTGGTACAGTAAAATTTATATAATTAATTAGGTTACAGTCTTTGTACTTTATGTTATTTAAAATATAGTAAAGATATATCACAGCTTGTTGTCGTCTTCTTTGTAAAAGAGATCTGAAATTGAAACTATCCAACATAGATCTATACGAAACTTTTAAGGGATATGTGTTGTTTTTTAAAACATAAAGGTAACACAAGAACCTTTTTTGAACCTTCTCAATACAATCAATATGTGTGGCCTCCAATGGCATCCAAATTTGTGACGCATATTCTAAATGTGGCCTCACCAGAGCATTATACAACCTGATTATTGTGGAGATACCAAATTCCTTTGTATTTCTTATCAAGAAACCCAGAGCCTTAATGGATTTATTTTTCATGTGACAAAAATGACTATTAAATTTTAAATTTGATTGAAAGAAAACTCCCAAATCCTTCACTTCACTTTCACGCTTCATTATGACATCAAAAACTTTGTAGTTATGAGAAATAGGATTGATCTTCCTAGTAAATGTTAGAACTGAACATTTTTTTATATTGAGGAACATTTTGTTATCAGAAAACCATTTAATTACTCTATCAATATGAAGCTGGAGCAAATCGCAATCTCTTCTCGTTTTTATAACTCTATAAGGTTTGAAGTCGTCAGCAAAAAGTAGTCCTGTGGAGTTTGAGAGACACTCTGGCAATGAATTAATGAAATACAAAAAAAGTAAAGGTCCCAAATTGCTTCCCTGTGGCAAGCCTGAGGTGGCAATGAAGGAATTTAAGACATATACAGTGTGTCCCGCTTTTCATGAATACACCCCGATATCTCAGTTATTATTGATGCAATTTTATTCAAATTTTGGTGGTGATTGTATGTAGAAAAATGAACTATTTGACATAGTAAACATTTTCATTTACCAGTGGCGTTCGGCGTTGGGGGAAAAAAAAGGGGTTGTATTTTTGGGAAAAAGATATTAGGGCTTATTTAAGATAATTTTTCGTATCAGATTAAGAATCAGCATCCCCAAAAACCCCTTAATTTATATTTTCAAAATCTCAAAAGATGATTTTAGCAAAAAAATAAATAAATTTATGTTAATTTACTTTTTGTAATAAGCTGTTTATTTCTAATTAGAAGGTATCTATGTTGAAAATACAATATTCTAAAATAATGTCATCTGTAATTTGGTCATCATAATAGACCGATCTCCTATTACCATTGCCTATTACGGACTGCGCGCGTCGCTTGTAGGCTGCAGGTGAGCGTCCAATGAGAAGCAAGTTTGTTACAGGCTTGCGTCATATTCTTATTCAGGGATCAATTCAGAATGAATCGTTCCTTCTTTCTTTGCAACGTATAATTCGACAAAGAGCAAACTAATACTTTACATATTACTTGAAGTCACCGCAGTGTCGTTTAAGGTTATGTTAGATTAAACTTGACATATCCCTTTGCAATGGTATATAATATTGACAGTTGAGTTGAAGAGGGCGCTTCTGTACTTGGAGCTATTTAAATTTTGGCGCGTAAATATTCGATTGTAATTTTAACCTTAAAAGTTTAGTCTGTGTGTGTGGTTCCAAGACAAACTGACGCTGACACTTTTAAAATTATTCTCAAAGGGCCACTGAACGCTTTCGAAGATACTTTAACTTATTTATTGTCCATTGTTCATATGTAGTCATCTTTCCTTCTACTCAATTTAAACGGTTTAAAACTATTGACATTTACCGCCAAAATTTGAAGCACTCCAAGTTCACTCGCGCCCTCTACAAAATTCTGGGGAACTTAACTGGATATTTGCTGCCATTTCATTGTACGATGTTGCCAGATGAAACATTTATCAAAATTAAAGTGCAAACGATGTTAACATACTGTGATGATTCGCCAGGCTGTCAATAATCTCTCGGTATTATCTCTTGAGTATACTAGAATCTAGCGAATTATTCTACTTAATTCGGGAAAATAAGATTATCGTGCATGTGTATTCTAGATTTTAGAGGTATAGATTTAGGGATATATAAAGGCGACTATTGCTTTGTAGTTTAGTTTTCAGTTCGACTGTGATACGATTTAAATAGTCAATCCAAAGCCTTGACAATACGCTTTTTAAGCTCTTCTTTTGTCTGATTTAAAGCGTTGTAAAACACTTGACACTATATAACTTCTTTAATGTTATAATGTTCGATTTGTATTGTCTACATTTGTTCTGCAACAATACACTCTGGCTACACTGCACCTACGAGTTGCGCGCGCATGTCATCTTCTATTATTTCCTAACTTGTATTTATTACAATTAGGGCGAGTTCTCATGAGCGTAAGTTGACATTTTTGGCGAAATCACGTGATAAAATGGTTGGATTTTATTGGTGAAATATTCGCCATGCTAGAGATTTTACCAATCAAATTACACCTTATTATCACGTGATTACGCCAGAAATGTCAACTCACGCTCATAAGACCTCGCCCTTAAGCTATCTTTTTGTATTTATGTGAGACAGGTCATCTACAAATAAACAACTTACTAGGGAATTAAATATCTATTTTTTAAAAATAAAATCAGCTCTCCAGATTTTGAAAATACATATGAATTAAGGGGTTTTTGGGGATGCTGAATTTTAATAGGCCCTAAAATATTTTTTTCCAAAAATAGAACCCTTTTTCACTAAATTCACTCCCCAACACTGCACGCCAATGGTAAATAAAAATGTTAACATGTCAAATAGTTCATTTTTCTAGCATGCAATCATCACCAAAATTTGAATAAACCCCTCGTTTTTATTCTCATCGGTGACTTCACCGATGAGTTAGCTATCTTTATTTAGTGAATGGAAAATGACAATGACAGACATAGAATGGTGGATCCATCGGTAAAATTTGATGAGAATAAAAACGCAGGGAAAAAATTGCATTATCATAATAACTGAGATATCGGCATGTATTCATGAAAAGCGGGACACACTGTATACAAGTTGCGTTTAAATTACCCAAAATTACAATACGATAAAACTTAAGTCCCAAACAGTAGGTATATTCTATAACTGTAGTGAGAAATAAGCAAAAGTCTATACGAGGTTTGTTTAATATATATATATATATATATATAATTTCTAGCGAAGGATAAGTTTCGAGTATATTTTAGAGTCACTTATCAGCTCATAAATAATCAATAGTAATATAACTAGTGCAATGGAAATTATTGATAATTTTTGGGAAATTTGCCCGAATGCATTTTTAGTTGAAAAAGAGCACGAGTGCACGTAGTGCACGAGTGCCTTTTTCAGTTAAAAACGCATGAGTGCAAATTTGTCGAAAATTATAAATAAATTTCCATTGCATGAGTTGTATTTAATGAGAGAATTTCATAAATCAAAAATTGAAATTTTTTGTCAAAAAATGTCAAAACACCAGTTTTCGCACCAGTTACTATATCGCGTAATTACAATCTGATTGGTTCAAATCAACAATCAAAACATGTCAATTTATTGTTGGAATACCAGTTTTGACAGATGTATGAAATTCTCTTTATTATTGTGAATATGTTTTAATTACAATAAATGTTGTCCTATATATTTCTAGGGCATGAAAGATATTGCAAAGGAAAAAAACTTGAGTTCTCAGGAGGAAGTGGCTAAAGCAGAATCATTAAAGTAAGTCCATTTGCATTTCTTAAAAATGTTTGCATAATGTTAAAAATAAGTAGATAAAAACAATGGAAATTAAGCAATCCAAGGTTTATTTCTATAGAAATAACTTGTACTATTATAAGTTTTTTTGAGGTGGTGTTTTTTTTTTTAAATATCTTTGGTTACCATGCAACTATGTTAGAGAGAAAGAAAAAATGTTGTAGTTTTATTTTCCAAAATGCAGTTGGTACAAGAAATAATGAATAAATAAATCAATTGTAATGTAAACAACTGCCTACTATTAAGAATCAAGGAAACACGGAGAAAATCAAGATATATGACAATATAGTATGTATCGCCACCTGGAACGTACGTAGCTTGTTTATGCCAGGGAAGTTGGCAAACACTGATGCTGAGATGAAGAAAATGAATATCAATATACTGGGATTAAGTGAGGTTAGATGGCCTGGTTAGCACAGTCGGTCATAGACTTCATCCCTTTGAGCGATAGAGTGGCTATATTAAAATTACAAACAACTCACAGAGATTTAAATAAAATTCAAATTTATGCTCCAACAAATGACAAACCAGATCAGGAAATCGAAGGATTTTATAACAAAATAGATGAAGTAATGCGGCTCACAAAGAAGGGAGAGATAACGATGATAATTGGAGATTTTAATGGCAAAATTGGCCGTGGTGCTGAGAGGGATAGCATAGTAAAACAACTTACAAACAGACACAGAAAACAAGGAGCAATCTTAAGAGACGATAACAACGAGATAATTCTAGGAGTAGAAGCTAAGCTTGCAAGATGGAAAAAATACATATAAGGTACCTGTCCCAAATAAGGCCACATTAAGAAGTTTTATTTTTTCCTAACATTATCCACCGAACCCAACAAAAATCACAAGCTTATATGTGAAGTGTTTGGCTTCTATTACATGAATATTAACTCCAATTTATTTATTTTCTTATATAAGTGGTGGTTTTTGCGTGAAATAAAGACGCTTACCATTGGCCTTATTTGGATCACTATGCTCCTAATAAGGCCACCATTAAAAAATGTTTAAAATAAATACAATTATTCATAAAAATATTATTATTTGAGAAATAGTATACAAAATAGAACTTATACGTTTGCTGCATTCGTAAAAAAAACATAATTCCAAGTCCCGGGATGGTGATCCATATAGGTCTAAACATACAACTAGAAAAAATGAACCGCAGCATCTCTTGCCTGGTTAGACTCCATCCAAGCTCCAGGCATTTCAAAAAACATCACTTAGGTAATAATATGACACATTCTTTTAAAAAAACACTGTGATGTGAAGCCAATTGAACATTTTTCGTATGATGGCCTTATTAGGAAAATGTTAAATTGATAAAGAAAAGTCTGTAACTAGAGAGCAAGGAAATTCAAATTCTGTACTTACTCTGTAGCTTTCTCAATACATAAATATCCGTTAAAAAATTACAATCGCTCCATTCACTTTGTAAACATGTATATAAGCTAATTGAGTTCTAGCCTTAAAGTTATAACGTGATATATATGAAATATGTGGTTGGCCATCTTTCGACATATGACGAGTTGCTAGAACCCGTGCAATAATTTTTGATTTGTTTTATAGATTTCTTTTTTAATAATATCTTAGTTTTTGAAAATGTGATTCAATATTAAGTAATAAAGGGGACTGGCTTTATTAGGTACATGGCCTTATTTGGGTCAGGTACCTTATATGTATATCGAAAAAAATTTATGATGACAAAAAAGCTTGTTCCCCACCATATCGAATGAAAAGGCTCCAGAAATAACTAGAGGCAAAGTTGTTCATGCAATAAACGCCCAGAAAAACGGAAAAGTTACCGGTCACGATAAAATCAACGTTGAAATACTTGAATTAATTGTAGATAATGAAAGCAGAAGCCTAGATTTAATAACAGCACTGTTTAACAAAATATATAGCTCAAGCAAGATACCGGCAGATTGGCTAAAATCAACATTCGTAACCCTACCAAAGAAACCCAACGCCTCACAATGTGATGACTATCGGGTGATAAGTCTTATGTCCCATGTCCTTGAAACCTTTCTTAGAATCATCCACACGCGAATCTACAAGAAGTGCGAATATCAGATGGACAACACCCAGTTTGGATTCCGGAACAGACTCGGAACGCGTAAAGCACTTTTTTCCCTAAATGTAATGACACAAAGGTGTAGAGACGTGAATGTGAATGTATTTGCATGTTTCATAGACTATCGAAAGGCGTTCGACTGTGTTAATCATCAGAAGATGATCGAAATTCTAAGAACAACCGGAGTTGACGAACAAGACCTACGCTTCATATCAGAACTTTATTGGCATCAAATGGCGGTAGTAGAGATGGAACAATCAACATCGGAAGGTATGCAAATCAGGTGTTCGACAAGGTTGCGTCTTGTCTCCACTCTTGTTTCATCTGTACTCAGAAATTATGTTTAGAGAGGCACTGGATGGGGTCCAGGGAGGAATCAAGATTAATGGAACCCCAATAAACAATATCAGGTACGCCGATGATACGGTTATAATAGCCAACGATGTACAAGAACTACAAAGCAACATGGATTCCGTAGTTCACTATAGCGAAATGTTTGAGTTGCATCTCAATGTTTCCAAGACCAAACTATTGGTCTTTTCTAAGACTCCAATAAATGCACACCTGCGTGTCAAAGGACAAACAATCGAACAAGTCTCAATAAAATATTTGGGAGCTAACATCAATAGCCAGTGCGACCCGAAAAGGGAAATACTTTCAAGGATTGAGCAAGCGAGAAAAATCTTTATGAGTATGAAAACATTTTTTACAAGACTAGGCCTTATCTTGGAACTCAGAATTCGAATGATCAGATGCTACGTTTTCTCTGTCCTACTCTATGGATGTGAAAGCTGGACACTAGATTCATAGACCGAAAAGAGAATAGAAGCCTTCGAAATGTATTTGTATTGACGGATGCTGCGAATTTCATGGGTACAAAGGATCACCAACGATGAAGTACTCCAGCGCATGCACAAACAAAAAGAATTACTGAACACAATCAAGGAAAGAAAAATGCAATATCCGGGTTATGTGATGAGAGGTGATAGATACGAAACACTACGCCTCATATTGGAGGGCAAAATACATGGGAAAAGATCAGTAGGAAGACGCCAGAACTCATGGCTAAAAGATTTAAGGAGATGGTTCGACCGCTCGTCTGCAGAAATCTTTCGAGCTGCAGTTTCCAGAGCTACAATTGCCATTTGGATCGCCAACCTTCGGCAGGAGAGGGCGTGATAAGAAGAAGAATGTAAACAAACTTAACAAACCTGGCAAATCAGAAAAATAATTACGTTTTTAGAATAACTTTATTTCTGAGTTATCCAGGGTTAGTTTATAACTTTCCAAGTTTACACTTTAGCTGTGACATAATATACAACATTCAAAAAAACAATTTCAATTTTCAGGCCTAAGCGTTGGGATGAGTCATTAGAAAAGCCACCTTTGGATTATTCAGAATTCTTCGACGAAGACGCCGGTCAAGTTCCAGGTTTAACAATCTGGGAAATTGAAAATTTTCTGCCTAATCGTATTGAAGAAGTTGCCTATGGTAAATTTTATGAAGGCGATTGTTATATTGTCTTGAAGACAAGTGAAGACGAAAATCAGAGTTTGAGTTGGGAAATATATTTCTGGATTGGAGAAAAAACATCTGTAAGTGTTTGAATTTTAATGAAAGCTAATATTGGATATGGTAGTTTTCCTAATCACTGCGCAAAGTTATGTTTTCCCGAACGACGCGAAGCGGAGTTCGGATAAGCTTTAAGTCTGCACAGTGCGGGAAAGAGTTTCTTTGCGTATGCAAAAGTGTGCGCAAAGTAGCTTCTTGCGATCAATTGTAGAAAAAGTTATTAACCATAATTTATAAGTTAATGTTATTGACCTTATATCAGGAAAAGTGAACGCATAAATAGTCAGCGTAACGTTTCGATATGTTCTAGCTGGATAAAAAAGCATGTTCGGCAATTCACGCTGTAAATTTAAGAAACTATTTAGGAGCTCAATGCAGGACTATAAGGGAAGAACAGGGTGACGAATCAGATGAATTTCTCAATTTGTTCGATACACAAATTACTTACATTCAAGGCGGCAGGACTTCCAGTGGCTTTTATACTGTTGAAGATTTGGTAAGCAATTTTTTATTCTGTGATGAAATAATTATACTATTCGGGAATATTGAAGAGTTGGTTGAGTTATCAGTGACCCATGTTAGCCAATCAGTAGAAGATACTTTAACTTTATTTGGACTTTTTCAGACGTTTGAAACACGGTTGTATAGAATACACGGAGCTGGTCCTTCGATTCATCTAGAACCAGTTGCTATCAGCCCATATTCCTTGGATCCGCGATATGTTTTTATATTAGATAAAGGTAATTATTATATCCAAATTATATGGCGTCCTGTAAATTTAGAGAGGTTGATCTTAATTTATTCACCAAATATAATAGGTGTAATGAAAATGATATTTATACTTTCAATATAAACACAGAGTTTACCGCACTTATTAAAAACTATAATAGTTTTATCGTAAGGAATAAAGTTTGCTCTCATAGGCTTCTCTATACCCCAAACAAAACACTCGAGATTCCGATAATTTAATTGTATAATTCAGATCTTTTTATCGCTTTATAAGGATACCACCTAGCCACTAATCACTAAAAAGTAATACAATATAACAGTTAATTGAACAAAAATTTCATTATCAAAAAAGAAAGCGAGATAACTTTCTATTATTTCTAGTCTATTATTTAGTTTTTCTCTTGTAGGAATGTCAATATTTATTTGGAATGGCAAGAAAGCGAAAAACACTTTGAAGTCAAAGGCCAGACTAATGTGCGAGAAAATCAACAAAAACGAAAGAAAAAACAAAGCCGAAATAAATGGAGAAATTGTGGGTGATGAAAGTAAAGAATTTTGGACTACTTTGGGTTTACCTGAGGGCGTTTCACCACAGGAAGTAGTGACTGTAAAATTTCAAATGCTATTTATTGATGGAATTTTTGAAAATATGTTTTTTTTTACAGGAACATGTTGATCCAGAATTCACGCCAGTGCCTCCCAGGCTATACAAAGTACAACTTGGAATGGGTTATTTAGAATTACCACAAGTCGAGGTGCCTCATGGAAAACTAGTCAATACTTTGTTAGGCAGTAAAAATATTTATATTTTGGATTGTTACTTGGATGTGTTTGTTTGGTAAGAGCTATTGAAGTTTAAATTATGAAATTAATACTTGTTCGACAGAAATTGTACTATTCGATTTCCGTTTTTGTTGTAGGATCGGAAAGAAATCTACAAGATTGGTAAATGCAGCAGCTGTTAAATTATCTGAAGAGCTTTTCAATATGATTGATAGGCCAGACCACGCGCAAGTTACGAGAGTTAGGGAAGGAACTGAGCCACAGGTAACTATAGTGTTATAGTTTCAGTATTTTATGCTATTACTGCAATTAAATACATTTCTCAGGTATTCAAATGTAAATTTGTTGGTTGGGATGAAGTTATAGCTGTTGATTTTACACGCACTGCGGAATCTGTTCAAAAAACTGGTGCTGACTTGACCAAATGGGCTAAACAACAAGAAACCAAGACCGATTTGACAGCTTTGTTTACACCCAGGTATTTTTTTACATAAATACTAATTTGCTTCACCCTGTATACATACAGTACTAAAATGACATTGGTACTAAGTGCCCTTAATACCAAAAAAATATATAGGGTTGGTGTTCTATTTTTCTTCTGTCCCTCCTAGAAGTCCTAGATGATGCTAGTGCTAGTGCTTCCCTAACCAAATTATTGAGAACAATTATAAAAACCATATTTTTAATATTTTCCACTGTTCATTCCCTACCGACATTTGAGGCAATATTCTAGCACCTTATCAAAAGATGGAAGTGGCACGCCTTCCGAAATCAAGAATTTAAGACTACAAGTCTTTTTTGCAAAGAAATATGTTTTAAATTTAGATTTTCATACTCATTTTTGATCATCTCAATATGAGCAAACTCTGCTATCCTTAATTAACCTTGCCAGTAATGGTTAATTTAAAAAGTACAAATTGTTTTGGTGCGGATGGCGAGCGTAGCTAATTTGTTGCTGGAAATTGTGGCTAACTTTATGTACGTCTTGAGATTGTATTTTTTTTTTGGCTTAGTGGGATAGGTCTCTTGGATCAGATGACCAATCTTTCTACAAATGTGCATACATTTTTCACACAGTCTATACTTACTAGAAATAAGTCATCGGCATAACAATGCTGTTTTTTTCCATCTAGGCAACCAACAATGGCTCTACACGAAGCACAACAGCTAATGGACGAATGGAACGAAGATTTAGAAGGAATGGAAGCTTTTGTCCTCGAAGGCAAGAAGTTTGTAAGGTTGCCAGAAGATGAAATGGGTAAAACACTCTTTTTAAATATTGTTCACTTCCTACTTTATTTTTATTTTTTTCAGGTCATTTTTATTCGAAAGATTGCTACGTGTTTCTTTGCCGTTATTGGGTACCTTTGGAAGATGAAGATGCACCCGTGGACGAAATGGACGATATCCCACAGGTTGTTGTGTATTTCTGGCAAGGCAGGGAAGCCTCCAATATGGGCTGGCTAACTTTTACCTTCACCTTGCAGAAGAAATTCAAAGCAGTATTTCAGGTAATTTTTCAACTTTTTATTTATTTATTTAACACATTCGCATTATGGTCATATAATATAATGTAGGTATGTACCTAACTTATCTAAAAAAAGTTTTGCTATAAATAATTTTCTTGTTTTACATCATTGAGTAGTTGAAATACATTATAAATTGAAATATTTCACAAACAATACATATTTCACAGATAAAGATCAATATTCACAATAATTATTGGATTTTAATTTTGATCACAGGACAATCTGGAAGTGGTGAGGACCCACCAACAACAAGAAAACATGAAATTTATGGCACATTTCAAAAGGAAATTCATTATTCATCAGGGCAAAAGGAAAGTGAAGGAGAAAAATGCTGTCGAATTTTATCATTTGAGGTCGAATGGCAGCGCATTGTACACGAGATTGGTACAAATCAGACCTGACGCTTCACTACTTAACTCAGCCTTTTGGTAAGAAACTATAACAATTCATTTTAAAAAACTGATTTGATACAGTGGCGGCTCGTCGTATAAAGCAACTGAGGCCGGACCTCACATGTAAAAATTACAATAATCATGTAAAATTTTGAAATAATATTCATTAAATATTTGACGTTTTTCAACTATTTTCAATCATTAAAAGAATCAAAACATCGAATTTTCATTAAAATATAATACTATTTCTTGAATTTAGCGCGTGCTTCTACCTATTTATCTTTATAGGCGCTCAAATCGTTGCCGGACAGCATTAAAATAAAATAGCAATCCCAAAAATTTTGGCCTCATGTGCGTCGCAGAACGCCGAAGCGATGCCACGGCAATCCCCACCACAACCCTTCAACTGTAGGTGAGACGATAGCGAATTTTCATAGGCATTGAGGCGCACAATTCTGGGCTTGTTAATAAGAAACCTTGCATCTCTTGCTGCTGCGACAAGTATTTAATTGGTTAATTGGCTCATACTTTTTATTTTGGTCTGTTGCGGGTTAAAAAAAAATGTTTTTTGGAATTCATTTTGTTAATTTGAAACTCAATATTTGTATTAAAATAAGGATTATGTACCTACTGCTGTTGTTTTGCAACTGTAAGAAATGAAAATTTTCATTAGAAATATACAAAAAAAATATCCGAGATGTTCTTTTAATGAAATTTTGGGTCAAAATTTGGGCGTACCACTTGAAAATTTTGTTTGGGTTTGTTTGAGTTAACTTGATGGGCCATGGGCCTCACCAGTTTGGATTGTCACGAGCCGCCACTGATTTGATAATTTAATTAGTAAAACATGCTTTGCTAAAAAATTATCAATAGTAATATAACTAGTGCAATGGAAATTATTGATAATTTTTGGGAAATTTGCCCGAATGCATTTTTAGTTGAAAAAGAGCACGAGTGCACGTAGTACACGAGTGCCTTTTTCAGTTAAAAACGCATGAGTGCAGATTTGTCGAAAATTATAAATATATTTCCATTGCACGAGTTGTAATGTCTGCCCAGCGAATCTGTGTCTACGGGGCAACGGTGAGGGGAATGCAGTTGTAAAAAAATGGCTGATTTCATTCATAAAATACCCAGCTGCGTGCGGAACTTTTTGGAAGTGTTATCGTATTGCAACTCGTACACGAAAATTGACAATGACCAAACCTCCGCCACTGGATATTTCAATATCAATTGATATTCCAAGATGGGAGGATAAAATGACGTCAGGCCTGGCCAATAGCGAGACATAAGGTGACGTTGACTCATTGACAACCGTATGGTTTTCATGGCAACGGCGATCCTGCCAAAACTCCACCAATCAGGTTCATCCAGGCCGGATGCTTGCCAAATTGTCAAAAGCGGATAGTATATTCAGAAAATGTTTATTTTTTACAACAGATCAAATTGAAGAAATCAGGAGAAATAAGAATAGATCTAACAACCACGTTAAAATATTTAGCGTTTTATTATTGTTATCAATATTTTGTTATTAAAAAATGGATTTTCAAATGAACTATACTTCATGTCTAGTATTTTCGCTTTTTTATAATTAAACGTGGCAATATGGCGCATTTACATCCGAATTCCTGCCGTAGACTCAGATCCGCTGGGCAAACAATATTTAATGAGAGAATTTCATAAATCAAAAATTTAAATTTTTTGTCAAAAAATGTCAAAAAACCAGTTTTCACACCAGTTACTATGCAATTATCTGATAATTTGCACTAGTGCAAATTATCGCGTAATTGCAATCTGATTGGTTCAAATCAACAATCAAAACATGTCAGTCCATTGTTGAAATACCAGTTTTGTCAGATGTATGAAATTCTCTTTAGAATGGATTAAATGTACTACAAATACCGGTAAAATATTTATTGTTTGAGAGGTGGTTTGTGAATACTTTGCAGCTTTTAGCTGAACATCTAGCATCATTTTATAGAGGTGGCAGGATTTATTTTTCAGCTTCAAAAGCCTGAGTAGATCCCAACATATTGGGATTGATAATGTTGAGCTCATTCACATCCAGCTAATTTTTCCTGCAACTTAGTTCATAAATCAGCTATTTTGTTGTTTAACTGTTCTATCATCTTTTTTTTGTGCTCAATAGCCTTTTTCTGAAAATCCTGAGTTTTTAGCCACTGCCTGATATATTGGGCCTCTTGCAATTTCATATCTTTCTTCAAATGTCCTATGTCAGCCTTACAGTCAATTTCTCCTCTGCCAAAGCAGACTGGAACTTATTCAATCTCTGTCTCGAGGCTTGATTTGATTTTTAACTTAATACTTGGTTTGGACATGAAGCATCACCATCCTGCTTCTGTCTACATTTAGTAGAGCAGTACCTAATCACATCCGATTGCCACTTATCTTTAGTTCCAAATTTAAAAAAAACCTTTACCTATTATGTTAATTTGATACAAAAACTATATTTTTTTGTAGTTATATTCTGAGAGTTCCGTTTGAACAAGACGATGATCCAGATTCTGGCATTGTATATGTATGGATTGGATCAAAATCGGACCCAGAAGAGTCAAAGCTTATTCAAGATATTGCTGAAGAATTGTTCAATAGTCCTTGGGTTAGCTTGCAGGTACTTTCTGAAGGTGAGTGAATTCGGAATTTCTCTCATCTCTTAACCAAATTTTGATAATAATATGTAATACGAACAAAATATAAGTATATTTATTTAACTGAGGATTCTGTTTAAATTAGGGGAAGAGCCTGACAATTTCTTCTGGCTGGGACTTGGCGGAAAGAAACCATACGAAACTGACGCCACTTTCATGCAATTCACAAGACTGTTTAGGTGCTCAAATGAAAAGGGATATTTTGTTGTATCAGAAAAATGCTCAGATTTTTGTCAGGTAAGGTATCCCATTATCCCTAAAAGTTCATGAGGTGATTGTTTTAAATAGTGGGTTTCTGATTTGTTGGGATTTAGCATTCTAAAAAATAGCATAGTTAGAATGCAGATTTAGGAATCGTTGGATGGAGCTCAAGCAGTGTTATTGAACAGGCACTTTTTCATCAGTTGGTAATTTTACGTTTGGGGGATAGTAAATCGCCCAGTGGGACCTTACCTGTCCAGATCACAACTCCTAATAGTCTAAGATCCGGCTTCACAATAATACCCCTCATCCTTTTTACTGATGAAATATATTTTTTTGCAGTAAAATGTATAGATAAATAAATTCCGGAGTGGTTGGCAGTCCATATCCTGGCAAGGCTATTTTTAGTTAAATATTCTTTAATTATTTTTTTTGTCCCATTTACGGTCATTCTTTTCCTAAATTTTGGTATAAATTGAAAGCAAACAACATGTGGAAAATGCCACAGCATGGTTGGCTAGGCTACCTTTTTCCTGGCAAGAATACCTGACAACCAGGTGTAAACAGGTAAGTTGATATTAGTATATTACTGAGGTATATTACAATCCGAGACGGGAAATGCTTCATGCTGGCCGAGAGGTTTTATATATTATATATGAACCTCGAGACAGCAATGAAGTTTCCCGTCGAGGGTTGTATACTATTTTATTTTTAACCATAATTTCTTGAAAAAAAAATTCGGCGCAACCAAATGAGGTCGGGAAATGTGGAGGAAAATGAGGACGGGAAATATTTCCCTGTAGGAAAATGAAAAGACAGAAATGTGACATTTTCAAATTTTTCAAAAGTCAGTAATGACAACATTTCATATATGGTTAAAAATAATAGTATATTACATACCGAGGTGGAAAGTGTTTCATTACTGTCGAGAGATTTAAGTTAGAATGATCTAACTGAAATCTTGAGAGAGTAATGAAACTTTTCACCGAGGTATGTATACTATTTTATTTACAATCATTCGAATTTTGAAATTTTCATTTGGATTAAAACTAAAAAATACAATAATTAACAATTTCATTTACTTTCGACCCGTGGGCCGAAAGTAAAAGTCAAAAAAGTGACATTTTCGAACTTTTTAAAAGTCAGTAAAGTCAACATTACATGTATGATTGTAAATAAAATAATTTACCCTCATTCTTTTCCCTAAAAAAGCAAATATGTAAATATAGGTATTTTTATTGCGAAACAGGTAAGTTGATATAATAATTTACCCTCATTATTTTCCCTAAAAAATCAAATATGTAAATATAGGTATTTTTATTGCGAATTTAATGGCATATGGTTGCCTTTCCAAATCGTGGTAAGGGTAATGGTTGCCACGACTTAAAGTTTCAATAATTTTATTTGAAAGTAAATCCGGAGACTGATGCGTACGTTTTCCGTCTATCCTTTACTTTATTTTCCGGGGAATAAACGAAACAGGGAATAAAGGGGTACTTTTAATCCCGGGTAATAAAGTGAAATTTAATCCCGGGGAATAAAAGACCCACTTCACTCCCTAAAAACAGGGATTAAAAGGGTACTTTTAATCCCTAAAGTGCATAATAGTTATTTATACACCAAGTGAGTTAAATGAATTTTTATTCATGAGGAGAAAGTTTAACCCACGAGCTCTAGCGAGTGGGTTAATTAGAGCTTGTGGGTTAATTTTCTTCGAATGAATAAACATTTCAACTCACGTGATGTATACAAAATTTTATCCCATTTTGTGAAAATTTTAAAAATAAAGTTGTTTGCGTAAGAATAGGTGTTTAATAGTTATTTATGTATCAAGGGAATTATGCAGGTGTTAATACCCCAGGGCAACGTTTGTGTCCCGAGGGCCTCCGGCCCGAGGGACACCAATTGCCCGTGGGTATTAACTCCTGATAATTCCCGTGGTACATAGATAATTTTATATCCTACTGAATTTACTGTATTCTGTCTATTTTTATAAAGGAATAAGCCATAAATCAAAATTTCTATTTTTTGTCAAAGTGTTACCTATTCAAGGTAAAAGCGGGAGTTATGGAAATCCTTAACTCCCTTGGGAGTTATGATATCCTTAACTCCCTTCCTTAACTCCCTTGGGAGTTATGAAAATCCTTAACTCCCTTGGGAGTTAAGACCCTGTTTATGATTATCGTAACCAAGGTATTATATGGTTTTAATAGTTCAGTAGGATATAAAATAGTATATTATGATATAAGTGTATAAGAGGGCATTTAAAGCACGCGCGACATATTTCAAAACACGACGCGCAGCGGAGTGTTTTGTAAGTCGCAAGGGCTTTAAATGCTCTTATACACGCATATCATACGCTATTTTTTATTACGAATGCATCATAATCTCAAAAATGTTTTTGAAGTGTTCATTCATTTTGATAAGTAGTAATTTAAATGGCAGGTATGCAGGTAAATATCTAGGTAATGAAGGTAGATCGAACGTTTCTACAGGATGTATATTTTAAGTGATACCACTATTGCTATATCCGAATCGCTAAGAGCTACAAGGTCAGTTAAATTAGAAAAAAGTTGCCTTTTTTGATGCCCATTCAAGATTCGTTTACAGTGTTGCCAAGTTCTTTTTAGTTTATGAAATACAGGTTCATAACTAGGGCCGAATTAAGGTAAAATTTTGGTAAAAATCACTAATGATCACTTTTTAGAGTAGAAACGTCGGCCAATCATACTTAAGAGGTATATCATTAAAGACGGAATAGAAGGCGTTTTCTAAAAATGACATAAAAAATCCAGGTCCGTATTTAAAAAATTGAAGTTGATGATGGTAGCTCGATCATGAAACGTCGGATTTGAAATTTGAAGATGCCATGTTGTAGAGCGAAAAAAATTATAAAACTTTCAAATTGAAATGGTGTCTCGAATATCAATAGTTTTCGAAATAATTGATGAAATAATTTTGAGCGTTTTTTGGAAATCACCCTGTATTTCATAAACTAACAGGAATTTGACAACACTGTAATCAAATCTTGAATGGGCATCAAAAAAGGCAACTTTTTTCTAATTTGACCGACCTTGTAGCTCTTACCGTTTCGGATGTAGCAATAGTGGTATCACTTAAAATATACACCCTGTATAGCAAACCTTTGAAAAGGTAGACGCATCATAAACATCATTTTATGCACGCTGCAGCGTGCGATAATCGTTAATTATGATGCATGCGTAATAAAAAATATTAAATTGAGATTAATTTTACTTCGATTAGTTGAAAGTGGACTGTAATTTTATTTTAATTGACAAAAGAATGTGAATGAACGGGAACCATACAAAATCATAAAAGGACACCTACCTCGATTGATTTTCTGTCGTAGAAAAATCGTTCTTTCCTCTGGGATCCCAGGTCCTTCTAGTTCTGCAACAGCACCACGTCACGATTGGGGGTTATGCACATTGGGTTTTGAACCCTTTTTTGAGATATCGCTACTAATTTTTGGTGAATTTTGCGGATTGAAATATTTAAGTCACGCCAGTTCCGTGCTCCATTTTTTAAGAGAGCGATTCCTTGCGCACATACTTCCTTGCGCACATACTTCCTTGCGCACATACTTCCTTGCGCACCCTAGAGGTGTCATACAATAATGAAAATGTATGGTTCATGCGCAACGTAATCATTATTTCGAATAATTAAGAATTTAAACATAATAAAACTTGCATAAACAAAAGTAGAAGAAAAAATGCCGGGAGTGAGTTAAAAATATTTTAAATCACTGAGGTTTTAAGATTTTTAGTTGGGCAGAGTGACTTAAAATGCCGAGAGTGAGTTAAAATGTTTTTAAATCACTGAGGTGATAAACGTCAAAACGTCTACTTACCTTTATAAGGCAATCCAAACAAAATGGCGTTAAATGCATGGTCAATGCCAAAAAATTGGCGCCATAAATTTAATTCGAACAACCGTGACATTTTTCATCAAATAGTATATTGTTGTATTAGGAGTAGAAGCTTTACTTTACTACTGCTGAAGCACAAAAAAATGCTTCTACTCCGTATGCAACACGTTATTTTTTCTCCAAACAAATGGGGTAAGCTTGGGGGTAACTGAATGGTTAAGCGGCAGTAAAAGTACGAGCGGCACTAAAAGTACTTTTGCTGCCGCTCCAGCGGCACTAAAAGTACTTCTACTGCAGCTACGGTTGCCTAGCAGCATAGAAATTAAATTTCTACCACCTCGACAGGTGTTAACCCGCTGGATTTGCCTACCAGCATAGAAATTAAATTTCTAACATCTTGACAGGTGCTGACAAAGTGACGTTTTTTTGACGTTTGGAGAAAAAAACTGTTTTTTGTGTATTTTGTGGTGTTTTTAGATGATTTTTTAGTGTTTGGAAGGATGATTTTCGTATTTTAAGATAGGTAAACTTTGTTTCACCAGGGTTCATACTTTTGACATAATTTGCCTTCCTTTTTTAACAAATAGAGATTGACTGAAACAAATCAATGATGACAAAAACGTTTGTCGTTTCTTAAACCAGAAATCATTCATTTTAATTTGTCAAAAAAATTGAATGTCTCGGATGAATTAATCTACGACAACCCTTTTTTTCCAAGTTTCAAGATCAAGTATGAACCCTAGTGAAACGATCTGTAGGTACTATCCAGGATTTGTTTCCTATTTAGTTTTTTCTTAACCAAATCCTGAATCCTGATGTTTATTTTATTTGTCTGCTATTCAAGGTATCGACACAAGCTGATGTGGAGGATAGTAAATGGCTTGGATCCATACACCATTTATGTAGAGAGATTTTTTGGTTTTTTAATATGGATTTCGTAAGATTTTTTTTCTTTTGCTGCAATCTATGAAGCCCTCACAAAGTACAGACAAATCATTTTTCTCCGTTAAAAACCTGTGTTTTGTCTCTGCAGGAACGGCATGAAAGTAGACTTTCTCGCGATTAGAACGGCTCCCACAACTAAGTAAAATACATAACGTATGCATTTTTTACAAAATTAACACTTTACAGACTTTATAAAATCTGTTTTTTTTTTTAAAGATAAAAGTCAAACTGACATCATGTTGGCAATACAATGTAAAATTGTCAATGCTTCAAATTTTTTATGTAGAAAAGGCTTGTGTTGCCAACATAGTTACCAAATTTTTGACTTGGGGAATTATCTTTAAAAAAAAAAACAGACTTTACCATATAGTCAACCATCCAAGGACCTTTTTTTTCAGTTATACATGTAAACCCCATACTTTGTGAGTGGCTTGCTTACATCAAGCCCTACAACTTTTCCTCTACGACTTTTTTCGGAAATGGCACGTATGCGCGCAGGCGACTCGCAAACATTTTAGGGATATCGGACTCCCCTAATTTGCCATTATTTTTGTCGGCCAAGTTGATTTCCGTGATTTAGAAATAAAAATCAAACATTATTCGTGAAATTAGATTTTCATGTATCAAGAAACATAACCACGTCAGATCGACATTTTGGGGGTATCGGACTCCCCCAATTTGCCATTATTTTTGTCGGCCAAGTTGATTTCCGTCATTTAGACATAAAAATCAAACAGTATTCGTAAAATTAGATTTACCTACATGTATCAGGAAACATAGCTACGTCAGATCGACATGTTTGCGAGTCGCCTGCGCGCATACGTGCCATTTCCGAGAAAAGTCGTAGAGGAAAAGTTGTAGGACTTGATGTAAGCAAGCCACTCACAAAGTATGGGGTTTACGTTTACATGTATAACTGAAAAAAAAGGTCCTTGGATGGTTGACTAATAGATTTAATATCTACTAACGTCACAAGATAGGTAACGCCACTGGCGGCTAGACATAGGATCGCGATCCAATGTTGCCAAATCCTCCTTTTATAAAGCGCCAAATTTCAAATAGATTTATATTGCGGATAATGTTACAATATTAATTAAAGGTTAATTTCTGTTATACAACAAATAAAGTCTCGCATGATTAGTAGGTAATAAATTAATCCTATTATAGATATTTATGTTATAAGGATCATAATCACGATCATGATGGTATTAGCCGTGAATATTATCAGACGACGCGTCAGCCGAGTCTGATGATAACACGGCGTGTGCCATAATGATTGTTTATGATCCAAATTTCATACAATATTTTATATTCCAGAAATTGTAAATAATTTTAATCGTTAAATGTTGTCTTCAATAAATTTTTCATATTTTTGCCTATTAAACCTACCTATATTTTTTTCTCATTATAGTACTTATAATGGGATCTCATTATACTACTTAGTACTCTAATGAAATCGCATTAAATTAAAGTACTCAATCCAACAAATTATGTCATTTTGACACTACAAATGAGATCCATAATAATGTCATTTTATTATTATTATCATTAAAGTCCATGAACTTCACGTCGATGTCGATTATAATTACTTTGAGTCGAAAATACTTTATCGCATTCAAAGCAAAACACACCCATCTTGAAATAGTATTCATTCGCATTCGTGCTCTCAAAAAAAATTCGAAACAAATCGTACACAAATCAAAAATACAAGCAATAAGCGAGCTACTGAATACCTACAATATACAATACTATAGCCACCTATAGCTTTGTTTGTTTATTTGCACCAAAGAGATCAATGAAGAAGATTGACAGAGACAGCCAAACTTGGCTCAATGGGGTGGGCGGGCACGCGCATAGCATCGAAATCAATTTGGCAACGTTGGATCGCAGTCCTATGTTTAGCCGCCAGTGGTAACGCCCTATCTAAAAGCATTGGAGCGAGGTGGCACAAACATGTGTTAAGAATCTCTACGTATTCCCAAGAAATACGTAGAGGTATTTTATTGGAAGCAAACAGTGTTGCCACAGGCTCTGAAAATTTCGTGCCAGACTATAAAATTAAAAGGGGCCAGGTTTCAGATTTTTGGGCAAACCCTTCAGAAATGAAAAAGAAGCTAGAAAGCCCGCCGCAGGCAGAAATTTTTTTCGGGTGCCACGCCCAAAAACGCTTATTTTGTATAAAAAAAAATTAATTTGGCTTGTTATGAAGAAAAGGGCCAGATTCGGAAAAGAGTGGCCAACGGGCCACCTTATCTTAGAAAGGGCCAGATCTGGCCATATGGGGCCACCTGTGGCAACACTGGAAGCAAAGGCTCCCATAAGCGTACCCATAAAAATAGTTATTTGTTTCACTAGGCAGAAAAGTACAAGATTTAATGCCGCGGCTGGTGTTTCATAGCCGAGGCTAGGAAACCAGCCGAGGCATTAAATCTGCTTTTCTGCCATGTAAAACATATCATTTTTTCTCCGAATGTTCAAATTCACACATGGACATCTTTTTTATATTTATTTCATTCATTATTATTATCCAAATAATTTAATTATTTTGACAATTGTCATTGTCACCATCAATTTCAAATACCAAATTGAGTGAAATTATTACCTGGAACGTTGTGACACTGTCACTTTTAATGCCTAGGCAGTAAAAGTCCACTTTTACTGCCTAGGCAGTAAAAATACAACTTTTGATCCTGTCAAGTGTCATTAAAAGGCCGCTTTTACTGTCATTCGGAGAAAAAATCATTTTTTGAAATATATATTTAATTTGAGAAAAAGGTAGTTTTAAAAATGATAAATTCGAGCACGTAAACTGGACTGTTCCCAAAAAAAAAATACATGAGATGGGACCAAAACAATAGGTCTGTTTCTGCTGAAATCACAAACCAGTCAGAGTTGTCATTGGTTGAAAACAGCCAGGAATAGTCAGAAAACTAATTTCAACCAATAAAATTCACTCTAACTGGTTTGTGATTTCTGCAGAAATAGACCTGAAATTTCGTTAGATTTTTTTTTTCATTTTTTGGGGATTTGTATCAAAAAAGGGTAGCTTTGTAATAATTTAACAACAGTACCATAAAAAACAATGTTTATTCAGAATATTAATAAGACTATTACAAGAGTTGAGGTAGCTACTGACAACAAAATAGCTATTTATGTATCAAGGGGATTATGTAGATTATAATGCCCGAAGACGAAACTAGCCCGAGGGCCTCTGGCCCGAGGGATATATTTCGCCTGAAGGGCATTATAATCTTAAAATCCCCGTGGTGCATACAATGCTTTATTTTCTACTCAACACAATGTTCTTTCATCAATTTATTATTAACAAAATCAGTTAAACTTGTGTGACAGAATATTGTTTTGTATTTTGACATGTACCTGTACCTGTGACCTGTACCTGTACCTGTGACGTGTACCTAGAAACGAAATAAATTAATATATCTATAAACATCTCATAAGGCAAGGCAACGGTGGTGGTCGTGTGGGCTAACGCGCTGGACTACATGGGAAACGTTGATGCTAGTCCGGGTTCGAATCCTGGCTAGACCGAATAGTTATGTACCTAACAAGTGCGGAAAGTGGTACTTTTCCGCACGAGACGGCAGTTGCACGAACGACGCGAAGCGGAGTTCGGGCAAGCCGTCGAGGGTGGAAAAGACATTTTCCGCAAGAGTTAGGTACAATATTTTTCCTACGAGTGCTTTTGTCCATCTTATTTATCAAAAAAAATGTTCCAATACGCAAAGATTTTATAATGATGGTACAAAATAGCACATAATATAAAATAATATATAACATAAATCATTTATTTGATCCTAAATATCTTCATTTTTAGCAATAAAAAAATCGTGCGGAAAAGTAACTTTTCCGCACGCTCGTAGGAAATAGTTATTTTCCTAACAAGTGCGGAAAGTGATACTTTCCGCATGAGTAAGCAACATTATTTTTTCTACGAGCGCGTTCAAATATAAAAATAAAAATTAAGTAAAATCAAAGCGATATATGATTGAAGAAATCGTTCAATTACAATAGTTATTTATGTATCAAGGTTACTAAGTAGATGATTATGCCCTGAGGGCCACAGTCTTACAAAGCCGAGTGCCTCTGGCCCGAGGGTTTATATATCTATTAGTACCTACTCGTGGTGCATACAAACTTTTATGTCATACCAGTTGGTTGTGAATAATAAATATATATAGGAAGCCTTCCAAAGAAAAAAACATATATATACAAATATATACAAACATATATAAGTTTATATACAAGTATATATACAAGTATAAATACAAGTATATATACAAGTTTTTATACAAGTATATATACAAGTATATTTACAAGTATATATACAATTTTATATACAAGCATATATACAATTTTATATACAAGCATATATACAAGCATATACCGGGTGTTTTTCAAAACCCGCTCACCCCTATAACTTTTTTATTTTTTCAAATAAACAAATGAAATTTGGTGTGTTTATTTATGACCCGGATGCATGTGCATTATTTGACGTATTCAATTTTTTACTATCACTTCCGATTTCACCGGAAGTGACTCTAACTTCCTTATTTTAAATGAGACGCCAGGTAAATTTTTCCTCATTTCAATAGAAAACTACATTACTTTTAAATATTTCAGGTTATCAGTGGTTTAATTAAAACACGATAGATACGTTTTAAGGCACGATAATATATTTCAATGTTTCGTCTTAAAACATAACAGAACGACTAACTTAACTTTAGCTTTTATATTTCATCTTCACACCCTAAACCTTTTCGGGGTGTGGGAAAAATACATTTACAACGCAAAAAGTAATACCCAGGTACAATAAATAAATAAGGCAATAAATACCAACCTTTTGGGTTTATTGCTCTTTGTCAATTCTCAGGTCGATTCCTGGTAAGGTAGATTTGTTTTTGTATATTATATTATCCTTTCGGATACATATTTCAACAATTACGAGTACAATGACACCTCATTTGTCACTTTTTGACATTTCACCTCCAAATTATTTAAATTTTTACTTTTTAATCTAGAGCGCCATGAATAAGTTAAAATGCTTAATTTTGCTCCTAGAAACATGGGAAAATTTGTTTTGAGCTTATTTTGAATTTTATATCCTCTAAAGGCTCATTTAAAGTTAGTAGCAGCGCATTTTTGGAATTATACCTTTTTTTTCAAATGGAAAGGGTATGGCTCATTAGCATATTTCGAGAGAGCATTTTCTAACAAACAATTCAGTACCATACAATCGCTAGTTTATTCAAATATTGAACTAAAATTTTCCAAAAATATTTAGAATGCTAGAAAAATTCTTAATTTGAGTGATGAACTAGCGATTGTGTGGTACTGAATTGCTCGTTAGAAAACGCTCTTTTGGAACATGCTCATGAGCCATACCCTTTCCATTTGAAAAAACTGATATAATTCTAAAAATGCGCTTCTACTATCTTTAAATGAGTCTGTAGAGGATACAAAATACAAAATAAGATCAAAACAAATTTTCCCGTGTTCCTAGGAGCAAAATTAAGCATTTTGACTTATTCATGGTGCTCTAGATTTAAAAGTAAAAATTTAAATAATATGGTGATGAAATGTCAAAAAGTGACAAATGAGGTGTCATTGTACTCGTAATGTAGTTTTCTATTAAAATGAGGAAAAATATACCTAGCGTCTCAATTAAAATAAGAAAGTTAGGGTCACTTCCGGTCAAACCGGAAGTGATAGTAAAAAATTAAATACGTCAAATAATGCACATCCGGGTCCTAAATAAACACACCAAATTTCATTTGTTTATCTGGAAAAATAAAAAAGTTATAGGGGTGAGCGGGTTTTGAAAAACACCCGGTATACAAGTGTATATATATAAGTAGCATATATATAAAGTAGCATTTCGCGCACGGCGTCATGGGAACGTTAAAAAAACCATACCTGTATACAATGTCAAAAAAAATTATAAAATTTTTGAAAGAT
Source organism: Ceutorhynchus assimilis (assembly GCA_917834065.1). Lineage (NCBI taxonomy): Eukaryota > Metazoa > Arthropoda > Insecta > Coleoptera > Curculionidae > Ceutorhynchus > Ceutorhynchus assimilis. Next base: position 16,879,229 of record OU892282.1, read on the forward strand.
CCACAAATTAGATTAATATGGATTAAAATTGCAAAAATGTATGCAGATAAAATTGATAAAATGTTTGATTAACTAACAAAACTGACACTTCTGAACGCCACTTTCCCGCACGAAAAAGCAGTTAGACGAACGACGCGAAGCGGAGTTCGGATAAGCTTTGATTAAATAATTAAAATATGTACCATGTTGTATTTTTGTGGCCTACATGCACCTCCGACACTGTTTTTTTTCCCCTTCAATCATGTCGATGTCATAGGTTTTGTTTATTAACGGGTGAAATGATAAACAATCCGTTTTCCTCTTTTCTGACACACTGCACACTTATTAGTCATTTTGAATCATGAATAAGAAACTTTCTCGAAATGTATAAACATGTAAATGATAAATTTTTAAACAATTCCACTTTAAAGCAGTGGAACACCCAAAAAAGTCGATAAAATAAACACACAATAATATATATTGACATTTACGCTGGTACGGAAATCGGTTTCTATTGGGAACCACCCAAACAATATACTCTGTTTAGCTAGACTTGTATAGTGTTCTTTTCGTTTATATATTGCCTTAGAGAGAGATGTCTAAAGATCCAAAATCCAAACGGTTTTTTGGAAATCGTACTATAGAAAACCAGCGTAAACAAAGTAAGAGAGACAAAATCAAAATATTTGGAGAGAGATCTTTGTACCATATTTGGGAGTTGATTACTCATCTTTTAGTGCTAACTATATATAATCTTAATCTAAGCTTTATACAAATCAAAAATCGCAATAAAACGACATTTTTTTAAAATAAAAAGGCATTGGCCTCCATTTTGACAGGTCGTTGGATTGCCCTATTGTGACCTATTGCCCTAAACGTCTACTTAGTCTACTTACCTTTATTATTATGCGTTCAATAATGTCATTTTTAAACGTCAAAATGGGATAAAATTATTTTAACTTTGTCCCACATCGAAAAAAAGTTCAAAATACTACAGTGACTCAATAAACCTTTACCTACAGTGGCGACAATCAGTGGCGGATCTAGGGACGAGTGGGCAAAATATATTTGTGGGCCCTTAACCTATTCTTTGAGTATCACGTAAAAAGGATCACATAAAAATGAAAACACTTCTAATAAAATATAAAAACTAATTACAAATTAAAACACTAAAATATAGAACTAGTAACTAGCAAAATTAGCAGTAGTAATATAACAAGTGCAATGAAAATTATCGATAATTTTTGGGAAATTTGCCCGAATGCATTTTTGGTTGAAAACGTATAAGTGCAAATTTTTCAAAAATTATAGATATATTTTCATTGTACGAGTTATATTTTATAAGAAAATTTCCTGAATCATTATACACAGTATTTTAAAACAATCATTATGTTGCTATATGTTGTCAATCAACAAATTTGACAAAGGTTTCATTTTCGAATTTGTAAGCAAATATGGCTCGTTTTGGAAGAGTTCAGCGGCTGATATTGATAAAAGTATCGAAGACCTTACGCCGATCAATAGGTACTATCAATACAAATAGATCTCAAACGTTGATTTGGAAAATAGTTTAATCTACTGTATAGAAAGCTGATAATTTATGTCTAATTTACTGTGTACAAAGCTAATAAACTCGTTGAAACAGGTAAAAAATATCTGAAAAAAATTATCGGCATTAGCACTTGTGCAAATCATCGATAATTTGCACTTGTGAAAAATTATCGCTGTAATTCACTTCCTATTGGTTAAAAATTGCCAGACGAGTCTGTATTTTCTCCTGAATATTACCTGAAGGAAATGTTCTATAAGATTTCTCAAATCTAACATTGCTGCGATATTGTAGGTATTCTATGTTTAAAATTACAGTAACTCTGTAGATAGATTACGCCACCTTTGTTCGTTCATTGTTGACCTGAAGCAAGTTAGGATACATAACAAGAAGGATACATAACATAAACTTCAAGAGTTGTTTGAGTTTCGAACGTTTTTTAATTATTAACAAATACGATGCACGTCACGTGGTCTTCCTCCTTCCCTATTTATCCCGTGCAAATAAGGAGGACGGATTGCTAGATGTAAGTCTAAATTTATTTCGTTCGTTTTGCCTCGCTTGCGCAATGATCGTTGTTGCGTCTTTTTTTATCTAATGAGGTTTTCGCATCATTTACCTCTGTGTGGTAAAATTAATAGGTTAATTTAAATACTTCGGTAGCAGGCGGCATGGTGCATGGTATTTCAGAAGATAGGAATTAAGACCTTATTGAATGTAAATTACAATGTTAATTATAATATTCTATTCCATTTTGACGTTTAAAAATGACATTATTGAATGCATAATAATAAAGGTAAGTAGACTAAGTAGACGTTTATCACCTCAGTGATTTAAAAAGATTTTAACTCACTCTCGGCATTTTTCCTTGAACTTTGTTTTTCAAATTTCCACAAAATGGGATAAAATTTTGTATACATCACGTGAGTTAACATGTTTATTTATTCGAAGAAAATTTACTTAAACTTTCTTCTAATGAATAAACATTCATTTAACTCACTTGGTGTATAAATAACTAACATCCGCCTGCAATCTGGATAACTTCTAATGCACGGGCTGCGTAAATCACGGTGTATACATATACTTATGAACAGCAATGGCACCAAAATGGCGGCATTATCGCCACTGTATTTAAAGGTTTATTGAGTCACTGCAGTATGACGGAGCTCCTACTGGTTGAAAAGTTTCCCGCCAATTTTATCCGACTATTTTAAACTTTTTTTCGATGTGGGACAAAGTTAAAATAATTTTAACTCTTTCCTTTTTTGGATTGTTTTTACCTTTACTTTTTGACTGACTGGTGAAAAGTAACAAGTAAATAAGAGAATGAACACCACGCGTTTCCGCGCCAAAGTTTTTCTTTTTACCCTGGTTGTCAGGTATTCTTGCCAGGAAATAAAGGCAGCCAACCATGCTGTGGCATTTTCCACATGTTGTTTGCTTTCAATTTATACCAAATTTATTTAGGAAAAGAATGACTGTGAATGGGACAAAAAAATTAATTAAACAATATTTAATTAAACAGGATATGGACTGCCAACCACCATGGAATTTATTTATTTATGCATTTTACTGCAAAAAAAATATATCTATTATCAGGAAAAAGGATGAGGGGTGTTATTGTAAAGCCGGATCTCCTACTATAAATACTATGAAAAAGATGGCATAGGATCATTTAAATTTGGTTCAATAAATGAAGCTTTATTCTTAATCCCAACATTACTTTAGTTTATTTATAAGTTCAGGTCAATGACGTCGAACAGTTCAGGTAATATGGTAAAACCAATAAATTGAAAATGGAAATTGGATAATCTGGATTAATTTACTTTTATATACGAATAATTAATTACATCCAATATTATAGTAAATAGTAAAAAAAATCCCAAAATATTCACTGGACACTGTTTTACAAAGTTTATTACTGATATTTTGCCACTGCAAATACTGAAGTATCGATTTTTTTTAGGACGACTTGGCTGATGATGATATAATGATACTTGACAATGGAGAGCAAATATTTTTATGGCTTGGACCAAAATGCAGTGAAATTGAGATCAAGCTTGCCTACAAATCAGCACAGGTAAGAAATTGTTTCAAATTCAAATTCAAATTCAAAAATTTTATTGTTTCTTGTACAGAGTTCCGTACATAACAAGAAGGTTAGAATCAACTAATTAAGATTACAAAAGCTACTTAATCTAAGGAGAAAAAAATAAAAATAATAATAAATACATTATAAAGAAAGAAAACGAATTTAGACCTCATTGGATAATAAAAACCAGTGGGTTGGAGGTTCCCAATTCAAAAACCCTAAAAAGTAAAAGCATAGAAAAAAATAACAAAAATCACAATGACTATTTCATTCATGGATGGATTCTCCCATAAGTACAAACAAAAGAAAAAATAAAATAAAATCATTGACAATCCCCAAGTACTCATTTACTCCCAATAAACTAAGAATAATTGACATTTATTAATCCTAAAAGCCATAAATAAACAACTGAAATGACTGTCCCCTAAATATTTGATAGTTTACATATAGTAGAGTGGATGGATTAAAATATTCGCTTTAAAAATCGATTTACCTCCCACTTTTTTGTCACAAGCTGAATTTTTTAGGGATGAAAGTACTTGACAAGGTAACTCTTATTCCGGAGGTAATACAAAATTGGACTGTGCAAAAGGGCACTATCATCAAAAATCGAGATATTGATACCACCGTATAGAGAAAAAAAATACTTTATTATTGGTCCAATACACAATAAGGTCTTTGTAGGGAGTGTTTTTTTATAATCATTCAAAAAAAATAATGACCATTAGCTCTTATGGCAGAAAAAAACTTTAAACGTAAATATCTCGGTTTCAAGCGTGCAAAAATTTGGTTAAAAATAATCTTTTTTAAAAATACCTGTCATTTAACGAAAAACGAAGGCTTAAATGGAAAAAAAATATTCTTTATGAAAGTTTCGCTGGTGTATTGTCTAGGTAACAGTGCAAACCACATAGTTTTTGCTTCTAAATTAACAAAGATATAACAATAAACAATGAGATATATCAAGTTTATGGGAGAGCAAAATCGGACCGCCGCATTTCTCGACTCGCTATGCATCTCTCTCAGTGTTGATACGTATTGGATCTCTTTCACTCTGTTACATTATTTTGTATAGGGATTATTAATTTATCCATTTAAAGCGAAGAATATTTCATAGGGTATATGAATTTCCAATAAATTGCCTTTGAGGAAAATAAAAAATAACAAGAAAAATTAATCATATTATCAAAATACAATTAAAGAATATTTCACGAACATCGAAACAGATGCGTTTTAGGGTATTTTAAGGTCAATTAAAAAAAAAACACTTGGACACGTCAATTTTGTATTTAAGGGAGACACTTTTTGACCCCATCGTTGGTGACTTCCACTCCTCTTTTTTAGATAGGAGAGATGGATTAAGTGGTACTTTGTTTTAAAGGTATTTTGATTCGCATCACAAGTGCGTTTTTTTTTTTGAAAATCGATTGATTAGTTTGCAAGATATTCGCTGTCAAAGTTGCCAAGGGCTAAATATGAAACAATTTTCTTGCCCTGTTATTTTCAAATTAACACTTTCCTTTCGGACACGTCAGTTTTCATTTTTTCAGAAGCACTTTTCTAATAATTTCAATTTGTTTCTATTCATTATATCACCGTTTCTATCAAGATAAGTAAGGTAGATCGAGGTACTTTCTTTTAAAGGTATTTTGATTCTCGTTAAAACCATGTATGTTATTTTGTTTTTGTATCAAGGCTGATTTTCATCCCTTTAATTATGATAGCGGGTGTGGGCTGAGTAGCATCTTGTTTCGAAGATCTTTCAAATAACAGCATTTTCTAAATGTTCAACAATGAAGGATTATTTTTTTTCTTGCTTTTTTATGTCGATGGAGTTGAAACTGTAGTGTTAGAGTCTCGATTCAGTAAAAAATACTAGAAGAAGTGTTAATTTGAGAATACCAGGGCCAGAAAATTGTTTCCTATTTAGCCCATAGCAACTTTGACAGTGAATATCTTGAGAGCTAATCATTTGGTTTTCAAAAAAAATACGCGCACTTGTGACAAGAATCAAAATACCTTTGTAACAAGGTACTACTCGACCCATCTTCGGCATCTTTCCTATCTGAAAAGGAGGGGTTAAAGTCACCCAACCCAATGGGGTCAAAAAGTTTTCCTCTTGAATACAAAATCGACGTGTCCGAGCGTTTTTTTTTAAACGACCTAAAAATATCCTAAACATCGGAACAGAGGCGTTCCGATGTTCGTGAAACACCCTGTATATGTATTTTGATAATATGATTAATTTTTCTTGTTATTTTTTATTTTCCTCAAAGGCAATTTATTGGAAATTCATATACCCTATGAAATATTTTTCGCTATAAATGGATAAATTAATAATCCCTATACAAAATAATGTAACAGAGTGAAAGACATCCCATACGTATCAACACTGAGAGAGATGCATAGCAAGTCGAGAAAGGCGGCGGTTCGATCTTGCTCTCCCATAAACCCTTGATATATCTTATTGTTTATTGTTATATCCGAGGGGGATTTCATTGTGGTAATTTAGTGTACACAATAGTGGTAATTAGTGGAAATTTTATGGGAAATGAGTGGTAATGACTGGAAATTAGGGGAAATATAGTGGTATTTAGTGGAAATATATGGTAATTAGTGGAAATATAGTGGTAATTCAGGGAAATTTTTGGTAATTTAAGGCAATTTAAGGAAATTTTTGGGGTAATTTAAGGAAATTTTGTGGTAATAACTCGAAGTTCTGTAGTGATAAAATTATGATATGCCTTTGAATTTGCTTTAATTTAGGAGTAACAGAGCTTCAATTAAACTATTCAACTAAGCTTTAAGTAAAATATTCTTCTGAGTCCCTATTAGTCAGTTAGAAACATCAACTTTTATTTTCTAAGGAATGTTTCATTTGAGGTTTTATTACATGAGAAGTGGCAAACTTGCAATAGTTCAACACTTGGTTCGACATCATCTATGAGCATCGTTTTTACTACTCATTTTGAAACTTTCAAGGCCTCGTTTCATTTAAGGTCCAGTTTTGTGTTTCAGTGTTTTTAAATCTGAAAGAAAAAGTAGAGAGAATGCATTCTTGTTATATTAAGCCTCCATCACACATTCGGCAAATAGCTACAAATATTTGGCTGTTTATGTGTTCTCGTCTCTCTGTTTCTCTAGTTTCAATTTTCTAGATTTTCACCTATCCTAGATGGATGCCAAATACCGAGCCAAATACGCAAATATTTGTGAGGAGCTTTACAGACTTTTGAGGTGTATGTATTAATTTTGACTGCAAAGGCGTGTAAAATTTCGTATTTTTTCATATTTTCGTCTTCTAGATGGAATCCGAAATAAAGTCCAAATGTTCTGAAGTCGCTGTTGAACTTGATTCCGAACTCGGTTCCAATCGTTTACGTTTTTGGTGGATTTACATTTCCAAGGATCTTCTCTTTGAGATTTGGCGAGCGGAGCGAGCAATCGGAGCGAGCAATCGGAGACTAAAGAATAATTTGAATTTCAAGATCCCATAACTTGGAGTTTGTACTCGTGTTCTCACTAACCACGTTGAAAGTTATTGGTGGTTTTTCAAGCAATAATAGGTACTTAAGGAGGTTAGGAGTAATGTAGTCTCCCTTTCTTGTGGATTATATCAACCAATTTATTTGGTCTTCAATTGGTAGGGAATTTTCGTAGTTGATTTTTGAAAGGTGTTCAATTTTGATTGAAATTTTCTGATGGAAAATATGCATTTTGCGCATTAATACCTTAAACGTTTCTGTTTGATGGAATCTTTCCCAAAAAAAAAAAAATATATATCTATACAGGGTGTCCCACGAGGTTTGTCCCAAATGATAACTTCGGAACGCATCATCATATGTTCCATTGTATAATTTTCTATCATTTTCTTTAACAAATGTTACGGGATGATTTTTCCCGCACCAAAAAAAAAGGAAATAAGCTTCTTCACCTCTCTGAATAGCATACCTTCCTCAAGCCACTGTTTTCTATCCAATAGTTGTAGCCACACTTTTCATCAAACTTTTCATTCTTCCCAGAATCATTGAGTTAGAGGTTTATTAATGGAATTGATTTCCTGTTAGTAGGGTTAAAATAAATAGACAATTAATTTATTAACAAACAAAATCACAATATTTACACTAGAACAGCTGATTGTCTGATCCGAGTAGATTGTCTAGATTGACAGCGCTCCAAATAGAGTCAATGACCGGTACTAACTTAATTTGAATAAGTCCCATGCCCCAACTACCATCAAAATTCTCCAGTACCTTTCACCTTGGAGTTTTGACAGAACCTTTTTAAAGGACATTGCAGGGACAAGCAGAGGTCATTCAGGTCGAGGACTTTCCATGATTAAGTGTTCGGGAAAACTCCTCAGGCACATTTTGCCGATTTCTGAGTTGCCAAGTTTCGCTCATAGATCTAGGGTGGCTAATCCGCTATTTTAGCTCCCAATCGCCTTGTGCAGATTTTTTTTGTGAGTCGAAAAAGAGCAACGTGGTCAATTGTTTGTTCCTAAAGGCCAAAGTAATTTTAGCCTTTAATTTTTACCCTTAGATGTCCCCTTTTATTTGTCACGCTTTAGTCCCTAACTTTCAGTAAAGAGTTATACGTTAAGCTGCTTACTGTATACTTCGAGTAGGACCTACAATCTTCAGCCTCCTCGAGACCATTGGAAGCCTTAGTGACTCCTAGTTACTGAACTTCAGTGCCCAGGGCCAGGTTGCTTCTTGTTGCGGCCCTGATCCAGTCCCAGGCCATTGGAAACACTGGAAGATATTGATCCCACCTGTCAGGTTCTCCCCAAGAGTTTAGGGACTACTCAGGTTTGATAAGTATGTTGTATTGTCTTAATATCAAACCTTACCAACCCCTTGTTGGAGTAAATCACCACAACAACGCAGTTCTACTACAATATTAAATTACTCTTCAGATTAGATGTTGTTATTTCAGTTTCAATTAATTATTACCTTTGTTATATGAAATTTACCATTCAGGTTATGTACTATTAGGTACTTCAATTTTAAGTATTTATACCTTCTATATTATTCCATAATATTAAATTTGCCCCTCAGGCTATTTATTGTTACTTCAACTTTAATTATTGATTTATATTTATCTAATAACTATCCCATAATTACATGCTGCACTGAATACAGGTAAATACTTGTACACTGGGGTTAAATGGCCATTTACGAAGGTACTGCATTAAGTGAGCTTATTTATTTATATTTCAGGTATTATTGCTGTTAATTGTTATACTTTTTATTTCTTTATTTAGGGACTCAAGTTGAGTGTAATTAATCATTATTGTAAATACTATTTTAAGAACATATGGTTAGATACTTCTAGACGATTTCTTTTCTTGCTCTGGTTCCAGTGTAAATAATTTTCAGTGTTCCAGGGCGTTCGAAAAACTCACTCCGAACCTGCTCTAGAGTCAACCTGTTCTGGTTTCACGTTTCTTGTTCTAATTAAAACCCGTACCTGATTGTAGCAAAGCGTTTCACTTTTGTCCTTCCTTCTTGTTTACATTTATATTTCAGGTTGTGCTGCTATAGGTCCGTAGAAGTTTCCTGCTTTCGTTATATCGGTTGATTTCGTGTACTGCAGGGAAAAAGAAGGTGGCGCTCTATATTTAGTTATTTAATTAACCTACACCCCTCTCCGCATTGGAAGCTAGTCGGCAACCCTTTACACGAAATCACGTTTCTAGATTTCAGCCACCAACCAACTCCCTCTTCTCTTTTTATTTTTTTTTCTTCTTAGTAACCCAGTAACTTTCCCACCTCCTCAAAATCTTATTATTGACTTCTCCGTTACGTTTTGCGGGTAACAAAGTGGCAGTGTCCGTTGTGCCACGTAACACAAAGCCTTAACAAATATGGCATTGCCGATTTTGTAATCTAATTTTCTAACGAAAAAGGCCATAATATACCATAAGTTACATTTAAGATTCGAAAGATGACGTCACTTGATCGAAATCGAAATTGAAGCGAAACTGGTGAAATTGGACGAAAATGGTAGAAGCGGCACAAAAAGTTACTCCGAAGTTATTACCTGGCAGAAACGCCGTGGGACACCCTGTATAAATGCCGTTTTTATTTGGACGGCACTATAGACCCGAAAATCGTTAACTGTGATTTTAAACCACCGAAATTGGGGGTTTATTTTAACAGCAGTTTAGAGGTACCTACTTAAACAAGGATTAACTTGCGGTGCAAGTCAGTTACGAAAAAAAAACCTTTGTTAAACTTTAAACCTCTGTTTAACTCATGGTGCAAGTGAGATAAACTATTGTCAAAACTGGAAAGTGATGTTGAATTATTTTTTTTTAATATCCCTTAAATTTCATATTCCCAAGTCTAGTCGAGATAATGTTATGAAATAATTTACTTACTTATTAATTTTTTTTATTGCAAAACAATTTTTTCATGGATTTGATTTCAATATAAAAATGAAAAAGTGTTTTTTAGAGAAAGTAATGATGACTAAAGTCACCACAAAAGTTTTTTTTTCTGCGATTGACAAGAAATGTCAGCATTTTTGACCGGTTGACAGGTCGCAAAACTCAAGATTCTGGTATTTTAATTATGTTTCAATAGTTGCTAGGGAATCAATGAATAACAATACTCGTATGATAATTGTATGATTCTCGTACTGCTGAATAATTGTAACAAAAAGACAACCATTTAACAGATATTTAACCGATCGCAGAAAAAATAGTATGTGTATTTCGGTGGAAAAGCACATTCTCAGCCTTCGGTGTTTGTCGGCCTCGGCTACGCCTCGCCCGTCAACTTACGCCGTCGGCCGAGAATGTGTCACTTTTCCACCTAAATACACAATATACTATTTTGTATGCACTTATTCTAATTTTTTTTCGAACTTTGATATTATTATTTTTTTCTTGTCGCCACTTTGTTATAGGTATTATTACATATTATTTTAGAAGAAGCAAGGTCGCTAAAATAATACCCCCAATAATACCTACGCAGCTTAAAGGGGGTGTGACCCAAAAATAGAAGTTTTAGTACAAAAAAATCTAAGAATAAGTATTCAAACCGCATTTTGCTACGATGGTCCGTTTTCGAGTTATGGCGGTTTAAAGTTACAAATAGGTGTTTGTGACGTCACACTGGACCCCTTTTTAATGTAGGTACACAATTATATTTTTCAATACCCTAAAGACGTATAAAAATTTACATCGTGTTATTATTAACATATACCTACTTAGCAACATGTTATTATTGAGTTCTAAATATCAGGTATACTTGAAAATTAAAATAGATTTGTGGTATTTAGTGGTAATTTCAGTGGCAATTAGTGGTAATGAGAGTGGTAATTAGTGGTATTTAAAGGAAATTAGTGGTAATAAGTGGTAATTTGAGTGGCATTGAGTGGTAATTCCTGAGGCAATGAAAGGTAATAGAGGAAAAAAGTGGTAATTTGGAGGAAATTATTGGTAATTTGTGGTAATTTTTATCAGAAGTGGTAATTTAGTGTACACAGTTCCACTACTGAAATCCCCCTCGGTTATATCTTTGTTAATTTAGAAGCAAAAAATATGTGGTTTGCACTGTTACCTAGACAATACACAAGCGAAACTTTTATAAAGAATATTTTTTTTCCATTTAAGCCTTCGTTTTTCGTTAAATGACAGGTATTTTTAAAAAAGATTATTTTTAACCAAATTTTTACACGCTTGAAACCGAGATATTTACGTTTAAAGTTTTTTTCTGCCATAAGAGCTAATGGTAATTATTTTTTTTGAATGATTATAAAAAAATACTCCCTACAAAGACCTTATTGAGTATTGGACCAATAATAAAGTATTATTTTCTCTATACGGTGGTATCAATATCTCGATTTTTGATGATAGTGCCCTTTTGCACAGTCCAATTTTGTATTACCTCCGGAATAAGAGTTACCTTGCCAGGTACTCTCATCCCTAAAAAATTCAGCTTGTGACACCGAAGTGGGACGCAAAGTCAAAATAAGTCTTGATCTACACCATACTAATACCAGTGACCGTATTTATAAATTCCATTTGCATTTGCTTCTTTTTTTTTTCCTGTTTCCCACCTCAATAATATATATGTAGGTATTTTATTCATTTAAAATGAAAGATCTGAGCTTTAGTGATTCCCTGCAAGAGGCAAATAGAGCTTTAATGTTTTTTTCCGAGGTTTAATTCAAGAATACGTCCAAATCCACAGAGGATATCCCTGGTAAGAAGTGTTGCCTTACATGATTATATAATGGGCAAAACTTGATGAAGTGATCTAGAGTTTCTAAAGTGTGCATGTTGCAAATAGTGCACACTTGATTAAAATCTATTTTATATGATATATGATTTATACAAATATAAATTGAAGTTGAATTGTGTAGTCTCATTAAAGCAATAAATCTTTTTAAAAAGAAAGGATATTCCATGTATAAGTAATTTGATTCATTAGCTCTAAATGGGTGAGGTGATAATTTTTTATAAAATGGACAGTAGGTATTAAGCGAGGTTCTGTTCCAGTCTTGAGTTTGTGAATAAAGAACATATTTTTCGAGTAAGTATTCAGCATCTTTCTTAGTATTTAAGTGGTCTAGGGAGTAGTGGAAGCCCAACATTTCCCTGAGAAAAGATTGCAGTCTTTGATACCAATTTTCTTTTTTTGTAGGCATTGGAGTTTTACTAAGTGCAATTAGCCTATTAAGCGCAATTTTTGGCAGTCTATAAGATGGCAAATTTTTTATTCTTATTAAGCTGTAAATAGCATTTTTTAAAACAAAATATGCTAATCTTGGTAATTTTAGCTCGCAACGTATGATGTATCCCGGAGTTGTTTTTTGTAAATACAAAACATTTTTGAAATATGTGTTTTGAATAAATTCCAAATTTTCTTACGTATAGAGGCCCCAAAGAGAGCTAGAATATAAAGCAGTTGGAATTATCACCGAATGATACAACTTTAGAACATTATCCCAAGAAATAATTTTATTGGTGGTAATTGTGTTTAAAATAGTTCCCTGTGAAATTAGAGTTTTTGACTTTCTTTCGGAAAAGTTTTTGCAAAATGACAAGTCAAAATTAAAAATCACCCCAAGATACCTGTAAGAGTTAACAATTTCTACCCTTTCCTTCTTGTAATAAAATTCTGCGTATTTCCTGTCTACAGGGTATCCTTGATCTTGATTCTTGACAGTAATACAAAAGCCATGATATAAAAAAATAACCCCAATCCTTTATAACTTTTATACTGCTTCGTAAATTTATTCATTTTGACAGGTTGCTGAGGGGTTTTGAGTCTAAATACTTTTTGAGGGACTGTAGGGTTGAGAACAAGGGTTTGTTTTTGGAGAACAGAAAGTTAAATTTTATCCCACCTGCGTTATACATTAATATGATTTGTACATACTCTAGCGTTGAGAATGCTGGGATTCTGAAGAAAAATTCCAGTGACAATTGAATTTCTTTATGTGGCACTAGTCAGGTCTTACCTTGAATGCAGTATCTATCCTAATAGGAAAATTTTACTACCAAGTTCATGAAACTAGAAATTTTTGCGATATATGGGCTTCAAAATTGGCATTCTACTAAATTCAGATTTTTTTTTAATTTCACTCTCACACATAGAGGGTGTTCATTTTAAAATTCACCACCCCTTTCAAGAAGGGTTGAAAGGGGAGGAGGTGAATTTTGCATAAAAAATCATCCCCCTTCAAATTCTAGTTGATGTGTTTCAGGGATTTGTTTGAAAATGTTTCAACTTCGAGATAATAGGGGTGGTAAGTTTTAAAATGAAGACCCTGTATATTCACAATAATATGGAAATTCTTTCGCTATTAAATTGCAATATTCTGTTTCGCTTTTTGAGAAATTTCAGATTTTTCAGTAAACATCTCCATAGAACAAAGTATGGTCAGAGCTCAATTATTGACACATTGTCCAATGATAGGGATAATTAATTACTTATAAATTGATTTCAGGTCTATTTGCAACATATGCGAGTCAAGCAACCAAATCAGCCAAGGCAGTTATTCCTAACTGTGAAGAATAAGGAACCTAAACGATTTACAAAGTGCTTCCATGGTTGGGGGATACACAAGAGACCGCCAGAATAATCCCAAAGTGAAATATTGAAGTGAATATTTTTAAATTTATATTTATATCTTTATACTTTTTTTTTTAATTAATGTATTATGTGAATAATTCTATTTCTACTGTGTTAACTTTCTATGATACTTAATTTTATTATAATTAAATTTGATTTAAAAGTCTAATAACGTGCCAAAACATTTTTGTTTTAAAGCGGTTTCCATGTTCATATTCAACAGCAGAGCAGTTTTACATGACAAAAAAATTGAAAAAGATGCAGAAATGCAGCTGGATGAATTGCGTTGGCTATTTCATAAGTGCTTTCCAGTATTCCGTCCCTAACTGCTTATAAAACCATATGGTTTTTCGATAATTTCACTACATTTTCAAAGTCACATGTCAAGTATTGAAAACCAACAAAATCCAGAATACATTTTTCAAGTTGGTCTTCAAACACTAAAGTAGAAGAAAGACTACATAACTATGGGTTTTCAAGCATACCTACCATGTATTAGTTTGCAAAATAAAAAAATATATTTAGTTTGAAATCACATTATACATATCATCTCATTCCTGCTTTAATAAAATCTCAAAAAACAATCTTTATTTTTTTCCAGCCAAAGGAATTATCTGATGTCTCATCTGATGCAATCAACACATTGTAAAATATTAGTTTATTTATAACTCTATTTCATTAAATTTTCGTTTTTTTCTCTGAAATGTTGTTTAGTATCAATTCACTACTATTGTTTTGAAATCCTCTTAGCCCTGTCTTGAAAATAAATATAAAAGGATAAGAAAAAAAGGAAATAGAATGAGAGGCTAGTGTCGAATTGATTGTCGCCTCGGTGAGGGTGTTTTACATTAGACAGGGCGTACTTTTGCAGTGTACAAATTATATTTTCGATTCAGAAACTTGTATTTTTAAAAAACATTTATTTTATTAATTAAAATACAATAGTGACAAACGAAAATATGTGGATCAAATTGCTACAGGGAATGCCTGAAAACAAATGAACGCTCCTTACTGGAAAGCTCTGGCTTAAATAATAAATATTTGCTGATCCAAGCATTTTCCTATGCAGGTGGTGGTACTACCAGTGCAGTACCGCTGATTAAGCAGTTTTATATATTTATTAGTATTGACATAGGCGTACGCTTATAATTAACATAGGAAAGGAGAATTATTAGTATAAAGATAACTTAGGGTCTTACAAGGTAGTAAGTGGTTGCAAATTGGGATTGACTAACAATGTTGGGCAATTGAATCTGCACCTCAGTTTTAGTTTTACTACATTTTCCTCAAAAATATAGAATAAGAATAATGGTTATGCAAAAAGAACTTAATACTATGATTATAATATAGGTTGACACATTATTGGTTTCAAAATCTAAAACTTTTAATGGGTCAGTCTTTAAATTGTTGGCTTCTTTAATCGCTGATTGAAGAGCTTCGTGATCGACTGTTTTTAGTCTTACAGTTGTGGTATACTCTAGAAGTTCAGGAATGTCGATGATGGGTAGTTCTAGTTCTAGGTTGAAGTTCTCATGCGTGTCTTTCAAAAATGTTTGATTATTAATTGTTATTGAACATTTACCTTTGGAAATTACGATTGGACTGGAAATGATTTCCAATGTCGTGAACACAGGGCTCATCTTGCTTCAATAGTTCCATTTTGCACAAATAAATGTCATCAACATTTGGACATTTTTCAAAGCATTGTAATAAGTGTCTGTGATAAGTAAAAGGTAAGGATACTTAACACTAATTGTATAATTTTGGATGGGTATAGGATATAATTTATACAATACAGGGTGTCCTTAGGTAAACTGACACATTTTACAGGTGAATATCTCGAAAACGAGAAAAGATAACGGGAGGCGTTTTGTTCTGGAAGAATAAAGATTTTTTAAAGTTTTTTTTCATGGTATTGATGATTCCTGAAATTTGGTTTTACAGACATTCGATTTTTTGAAATAATTACATACTGTCTTATTCTTGATGAAACACCCAGTATATTTTGTCATCGTCAGAAAGCGTGACTTTTCTACTTCACAAAAATATATAATTTTTCTCAATTATCCTGAAATTAAATCGTAAAAATTGCACTTGTAAGAGCGTACCGTCGACTGGTCAAAAAAAAAGATAATAATAATTTGTGTTTAATATGCACTTATTTGTGTTTAATACTTGTATCATTAGTTTACTATGCGCTAATTAGTTAACAAAAGTATTAAACACAAATTAATTCTCAATTTTTTTTTGGTTAGTCGATGGTATTCCCTTCGACTAAGTGCAATTTTCACGATGTAAGTTCAAGATAATTGAAAAAAATTATACATTTTTGTAAAGTAGAAAAATCAGGCTTTCTGACGATGATAATATATACAGGGTGTTTTTCAGCAATAATGTGAAAAAAAACTTTAAAAAATCCTTATTCTGCTAGAACAAACCGCATCTCATTATCTTCTCCCGTTTTCCAGATATTTACCTGCAAAATGTGTCAGTTTATCTAAGGATACCCTGTATAAAAGGTTTAGGATTAATTATTGGTGTGAATATGGTAATAGTATATTACATACCGAGTAGGGAAGTGTTTAATTACTGCCGAGAGATTTATATAGTCAATCGAGACGCGGAGCGTCGAGAATGACTATAAATCTCGAGACAGAAATGGAAACTTTCCTCCGAGGTTTGTATACTATTTTATTTGCAAGCAAGCACACCATTAATTATGATAAGTCAATCAATTTTTTTAATATTAAAAAAATAAAACAAACATGCCAAAATGTGTCATTCGCTGCTTTGACGTTTTTACCTGACATGTTTTCATTGTTGCCAGCAAAGGTAAATAAATTAGAGTGAGGGAAATCGGTGAGGGAAGTCGAATAGGGAAATCGGTGAGGGAAATCGAAGAGGGAAGTGACACAGGTAAAGTGTCACTTCCAAATTTTTGAAAAGTCAGTAATGACAAGATTACATATATGATTGCAAATAAAAATAATTAATTCCTTTTGAATTATTACATGAGAGGACATTGTCTCGTAGTATTTAATTACGTTATCAAACGGTATTTGTTGTCTGGCGGGTATATTTTTCAAAATAAAATTTAATTCATTATACTGCAGAATTGTATAGTGCATTATGCCTACGTTCGCAAAGCTGATAGCGTTTTGTATGTGGCTAATGATCTCGCGTAGTTTACTACTGTGCATATTAATATTTTCTAAAATTAGATTCATTATTAAGAGCATTGATCATCAGCTGATTCGCTGCAATTCGGGGTTCCGGCGAGAACACACACGCGATCGCCTATTCCGTAAGCGTTGGCAACAGTGTGTATTTTTATATGCATTATCAAAAGATGAAGAAGGTTTACTTGATATTTTTTACCTATTAGCGAGGACATCGCTCAGATCAGGACTAGCTATTACAAATATTTTCAAATAAATATCTAATTATTTTTTGTTATATCCGTTTATTATTCATTAGTTTTTACTTCACATTCACAAGTAAAGTATTAAAAAATAATAGTTAGAAACATTGAAGAAAACTAAATACCTAAACGTCAAAAATATCATTTAATTAATTTATTTGGAAAACAATAAAATTGTGATTGACTTGAAAATAACACCTGGAACACAAAGAGCAACATATTATCTAATATATAAAAATCTTTGTTTGTTCGTTAGTTTATGGACTGGGAAACCGCTGAACCGATCTCCTATGGTACTGGGCGATCTTCGATTTTTCTCAATTCTGAAAAATAGCTATAAGTTTTTCATTCATCAATTTTTTTTATTTCTGTAAAATGATTTTGTGGATACTTTTTTGAGCACGATCCAGTGGCGTACTTAGTTTTTTCCTATTTCGCTCCGATTTCAAGATATTGACCGTTTTTTTTTCAATAAGACACTTTATATAGATATTAACAGCTCATCGGATAGCTCTGATTTTGCTGATTTCAATGATATAAAGTTCGATAGGGACGATAGGTTTATCTCTAACAGGTTTCGAGAAAAAAAAAAATTATATCTGTTTTTCTCATGAGGAACAATGTGTTAGAAAAGGACTTTATTTTTGTAAGGAAAATGATGATAGGTCTCTTTCTAACACACTATTAAAAAAAATCGGACTTTGGTCAATATCTCAAAATGAGAGCGAAATAGAAAAAAAACTGAGTACGCCACTGGATTGTGTTAAAAAAAGTTTCTAAAAGATGTTTTCACAGAATTAAAAAAAAAATGATAGATAAAAAACTTATAGCTATTTTTCAGAATAGGGGAAAATCGAAAATGGCCCTATATCAATGATACCATTGTCCATTGAAGATATAGCGTTAAGGTTTTTGACAATCGACGTTTCTCGGAAATCGATTCCATGGCATCTACGTCAATTTTTATGTTTTTCCTGTCAAAACACTCCAAATAACAGCATTCTGTCCCATGCTGCTATACTGAATGATACCGAATATCGAATTATGAAGAAAATAAATTCAATAGAGAGTTATTGGAACTATTGAATACTGCCTCGCAGTATTAAGGATCTACGTTATTTTATTAGTGTATCAGCACTATTTTTCTAAAAAAATTATAAGATCAAACGAACTTACCTGTGAAGTTCGATCGTAATTATATTTCAGCCTCGTCTCCGAAAATAAACCACTGTAGTATCCTTTTCTACCTACCATCTCACACACATTCCAACCTAAATAAAATCGATATTTCGCAAGGGTACCATCCCTACCTTGCGCTGCGCGTCGATACTTCAGTTTGTTTAAAGCCAAATCAAATTGTTGCATTTTTGGGTTTTCTTTTTTATGCAAAATCTTAAAAAAGAAGGGTTTTGGGAGGGCGTTTATTTTCTTCGACGAGGCTTCATATAATTAAGATCGAACTTCACAGGTAAGTTCGTTTGATCTTATAATTATATTTCAGCCTCGTCTCCGAAAATAAACCACTGTAGATGTTTAAAGCCCATGCAACAATTACATTTTTTACTGCATATGCCCTAAGGAAGAAAAAACGAAAAAAGGGAAATTTTGTTTTTATAACCAAAATTTTATTCAAATGTGCAACCTTCAAATCAAATTTTATAAGCATTGCAACTTTTTAACTCAAAATTCTTATGACTAATCAAAAACCACTTATAACTGAAAAGAAACATTTTTTCCCAAGAATGTTTTAAATTAAAAGTAATATAACTTCTTTGAATACCTTTAAAACCATTTAAATTAAATCTAAGAACTAAAAACTGAGAGTAAGTAATTATTTTCATTTGCTAACGGTCGATTATAGAAATTTGCAAACGTTTTTGACCTTTCAGTCCATCCTGCTGATAGCCTGATAACATAAAAATTGACACCTTTCCTTGCTGCAGTCGAAGTGGATGCATGTCTGCTGCTATGGGCTGTAAAAGTTTTGGTGTCTATTCCACTCTTTTTTAATATTATTTTTACCCATCTACTGATTGTCTGAGCAGTTGCATTATGAAAGGGTTTTTTGCAAGTAATTAATAAATTATCTGTTTTTGAGTTACGAATTTCTTTTGTCCTAGAAATGTACTCTAGAATAGTTTTACAAACACATATATCTGGCTCTTTATGAAAAAATGGTAAAATTAGAACTGGTTGTAGTTTATTCGGGCCAGAAGTTTTTAATCTTTTTGTAATTTTAATTCTTATTTCTGATGGGGATTGTAAAATGTTTTTTAATTCTATATTTGCTAGTGTTTGTACTCTTTGTCCTGTGGATAAAGCTAATAGAGTTGCAAGTTTAAGGGTAAGGTTTTCTAGAGTTATTGAATGATTAGCCCAGTTTTTTAAGTAATTTAGGACTATTGCAGGATCCCAAGTGGTTGAGTACTTACTCTGGGTTGGTCTTATTGTAAAGACTCCTTTAAAAAACCGTTTTACTCTAAAGTCGTTTGCTAAGTCAGGGCCCGCAATCTGCGCAATTGCTGACCTGTAGGAGTTCAAAGTGCCATAAGTTACACCCCTTTGCAAATGATAATTTAAAAATTCTAATACAGTAGGTATTTCTATACAAAAAACGTTCAAATTACGTTCCTTGCAAAATTGCCACCAAAATTTTAGTCCGCTATTGTATTGTTGTATTGTAGATTCTGTAATGGAGGCAACACAAACTTCTATACATGATTTCGGTACTTCTCTCCTCCTAAGTGCTTCCCTGATAAGAGGCCGACCGCCAGGGAAAGTGTCTTCCATAAGGGATGTGGGGTCCTATCAAAAGATAAAAGGAGATTTTCATTCGGTGGGAAAATTAAGAGTTTTGAAATCAATAAGCTATTGAAGAGTGGATACCACGGTTGAAAGGTCCAGTATGGTATAACTACTATACCTTCCGCTTTGTCATCTATTATCTTTTTAAGTACTTTCGAGATCATGGAAAAAGGTGGGAAAGCATAGAAATAAATATCATGCCAATCTAGTGTAAATGCGTCGATGGTGTAACTATCTGGATCTCGCAACCACGATACATACTTTGGCAATTTTGTGTTATGTCTGCTAGCGAACAAATCTATACTTGGTTTTTGAAAAGATTGTAAAATTTTGTTAAAATAGTGATTATTGAGTTCCCATTCTGTTTCTTTATTCAGGTTACGGGATTCTTTATCTGCTTCTGTATTACTTGAAGAACTAATATAAGATGCATAAATGAAAAGATTTCTTTGTTCGCACCATTGCCAAATTTTTCTACTTAGGTTGCTTAAAAATGGAAATTGTACGCTGCCCATCCTGTTTATATAGGAAATTGCTGTCGAGTTATCTATTCTTAGCAGAATATTGCAATTAGAGATTGTTTTCGCAAAACATTTTAAGGCGAAAAAGGCTGCTAATAGTTCCAGATAGTTAATATGGAATATTTTTTCCCTGTCAGTCCAAAACCCATGAGATTTAATATTTTTGCAGCAAACGCCCCACCCAGTTTTTGAGGCATTAGAAAAAATTTCCAACTTGAATTTCAAATCCATTATGTTATTTTTAGATGACAACACATTATCAATCCACCAATTGAAATCAAAAATCAGTGTAGTTGAAATAGTCATATGAGCATTATAATTTCCTTTTGATGCTTTAAGAGCTAAGAACTTTTCTCTCTCAAAAGATTTTGTATAAACCCAACCATATCGCACAGCAGGACAGGCTGATGTTAGTATGCCAATAAATTCTGCAAATTTCCTAATTTTACAACTTCTCCTGTTTGAAAAATCCCTACATAAGTAGTTGAGTATTTTTTCTTTTTTCTCTATCGGTAATGAAATAGTCATGTTATTAGAATTATATATAAATCCTAAATACTTGCAATTGTTTGCTGGGGTGAGGCAACTCTTTTTATAGTTTATAACAAACCCTAGTGATTGTAATAATTCAACTGATTCTTTAACATTAGTTTCACACTGTGTCATCGAGTTTCCAAACAGAAGAAAATCATCTAAATATACTACCGACAGATGACCTTTATTTCTCAATATATTAATGACAGGTTTTATCAGTTTAGTAAATATCCTTGGTGCACAGTTAAGTCCAAAAGGTACACAATTATATTCATAAGTATTCCCTTCAAATTTAAATCTTAAAAATTTCCTGTGACATTTTGCAATTGCTATCAGGAAATAGGCATCTTTAAGGTCTAAATTAGCCATGAAACAATCTTTAGTTAATAATTTTGATACTGTTCTGTAGTCCTCTAATTTAAAGTGTTGAACTGGGATATAATTGTTCAATTGTTTAAGGTTTAAAATAAGTCTTTTTGTACCATCTGGTTTAGGTCTAAGAAAAAAGTTTGATATAAATTGTTTTTTACATGGTTTAACTTTTGAAATTGCACCTTTGGATATCAATTCGTTAATAGCAACTTTAATGTCGCTGTTCTCAGCTGAAGACCACACTGGTTTTCGAGGAACAAATTTTTGAATTGGGTAAGCAATAAAAGGGATTTTAAAGCCCTTAATCCAAGACAATATATGGCTGTCTGTTGTAATATTTGACCAGGCCTCATAGAAGTACTGTAATCTACCACTAACCTGAGTAATTAACGGTAAGATTTCTCCTTCTTTCCTTGAGCCTGATGTTTCCAATTTCTTTTTTCCTGGTCCCTCCTCGTATGAGTGTAAGCATAATGGGAAGCTCGTGGTTGGTATTGACGAGGTCCCCTCTGTCTGCTTCCCTGAAGAACACGAGTGGGACCTTTGGAGTTTAAAGTTTTCGTAGTTGTGGAAACTTTTCCTGTTGTTTTCGGTTGTTCTGGTTTCAACTCAAGGCTTGTACGTTCCAGCTCTTTTGACGTTTTAACTCTCGTCTCTAGATCTTCTCCAAATAGCCAGCCATCCATTGGAGCAGACTGCAAAGTGCTTATTAAGCTTTTATTGAGAGTTACTGAAGCTAGTTCCCTTCGGGAAGTGGTTTCGCTATGTAAAATATCAGTAAGCAGTCTTCCAGCCTCGCTTAGCTTTTGGATGTGCTGATGATTACTCCCCCCCCCTTGTGCTAAGAGACTAGTAATAACTTGGCCAATGGCTATGGTAGCCGAACAAACACGTGTCTGTAGTTCTGCCAGTTTTGCATCTCGTCGAATAATGGGTTCGGTAATTGCTGCTAAAACTACAGGATTCAGTTTTGGAGGAGAAAGCATTTTGCAATTTTCCGGCACGATATATTTGTTGGTTAGTTCAGCTCGTTCCTCGGCGTCCAGTCCATTTTTCAAAATAGCCTCCCATCTACTAGTTAAATCTTTTTGTAATGGGGGGCCCACGGAGCTTTTCACTGAAACATCTTTCCCCAATAAACACAGTACTTCTGTGTTAAGTTCAGGTTCCGTTTGCTCATTGTGCACTTCCAAATTTGAGGGTCCAGCCTGATTTTCAAGCGGGTCCACCTCGCGAATATCTGGAAGGAGAAAATCTGTTGTAAATTAAGAACGTTCCCAATTTATCAACAGTGTACCACATTGGTCTTCTGTTATGACAAACAGGTAATTCGCTAATAATTACTTACTTTCCATCGTTTCATATTCGTTTTCCTGAGCATCAACACTGTCAACGTTGACTAAGTTTATGCTACGTCCACTTATGGGACTCCGACTGCGACTCCGAGACGTCTCGGAGATCTAACCTACGTTGTAATTTCAGTAATTTTTCCTCTAATTCCTTACTTCTATCCCTACTAGGGCTCGGAATTTTTGAAATTCAAGTATTCGAATAGTCGTTTGGTATTTTATTCGAATAGTTGAATAATTCGAATAGTCGAATATTCGAATACCTATTCGAATAGTTGAATATTCGAATAGTTGAGACTAGTCGAATAATCGAATAGTCGAATATTCGAATATTCGAATAATCGAATATTTGAATAGTCGAATATTCGAATAGTCGAATAGTCGAATATTCGAATAGTCGAATATTCGAATATTCGAATAGTCGCATATTTGAATATGTAGTCAAAAGTCGAATATTCGAATAGTCTAATATTCCAATAGTCAAATATTGATAGAGGACCTAATTAAGAGAACAAAATGGGACTTTAAAAATGACGTTTTTCGACTAACAATCATTCTTGATAAAAGTTTCTACTTCCCGCGAAAGAACGTTCTACGACGAAGCGAATTTTTGATTTTTTATGCAGTCTTTGTCAGAAAAACTAAAATAATTTAGATGTTTTCTAAATGGCAAATTTACCGAGGGTTAAATCTACATCACGAACAAAAATGCATTGTATTAATTGAAAGCTGATTTTCACCGAAAACACGTCGTATATTGTATCATTCAAATTCAAATATTGAAACAATTGAAATTTCAAATTGTTCAAATCAAAAAGTGAGTAATTGCATTGTTAAATAGTCCAATATTCGAATAGTCGCATATTCGAATAATCGAATATTCGAATATTCGAATATTCGAATATTCGAATATTCGAATATTCGAATAGTCGAATATTCGAATAGTCGAATATTCGAATAGTCGAATATTCGAAAATTCGAATAGTCGAATATTCGAATATTCGAATAGTCGAATATTTGAATAGTCGAATAGTCGAATATTCGAATATTCGAATAGTCGAATAGTCGAATATTCGAATATTCGAATATTCGAATATTCGAATAGTCGAATATTCGAATAGTCGAATATTCGAATAGTCGAATATTCGAATAGTCGAATATTCGAATAGTCGAATATTCGAATAGTCGAATTTGCGAACGAACAAATAATTCGAATTTAGAATAGTCGAATAGTCGACTATTCGAATTATTCGAATACAATTCCGAGCCCTAATCCCTACGTCTGGACATCCTGTCGCGTGCTCCTAATATAACACACACACACTAATTAAAATTAATTAATTTGTTGTATACAACACGTGGTCAAACCGAAAATTCGAATTTTCTCGTATTTCACGGATTTCGCGCGGCGCGGCGATGCGTACGAGTAGAGATGTGAGTGTGAAAAGTTTCACCTGAAAAGTTTCAATAAAATTTCATTTCATTGAAAAGTTTCAAGACAGTTCAAAACTTTTCAAAATTTCGTGAAAAGTTTAAAGATCATGAATCATGCATTCTGTGACTTTGTCCCAGGTTTGTTAAAACGAAAACGGATGTCATGGTCGTGAGCAAAAGAATAATTAACGAGTGACGAAAACAGCATTTTTTGCAACGAGAAAACAGTTGTTTTCAAGTTGCAAAAAATGATTTTTGACAAGTAAAACACTATACTTTTTCTAAGAACATGTTTTGATTTTTGCTGTTGAACTTATGTGTTTCTTACAAGGGTTCCTACTTGGTTTGATAGCTGGCGCCATCTATGAAAAGTTCTTGTTTTTAATTAATTTTATACTTATATTTTGCTTTTATTACATTATATAAAGCAAAATTGTAATATATGTACTATAAATGAAACACAGTCATTTGAGTGATGGTCTATTTATTACTGAAAATATTCAATCCTCCGTACCCAAAGCAATGGTACTCTAGTCACAAAAAACCCATTGTTAATCTAACCATACACATAATAGTGAGCTAGCGCATACACGACTATTTAGAGACGTTATGCACATATATCACAAAAATTTACATAATTTTGTTATGAACTATGTTTTTTCATTGTGCTCCACAGAATTGAAATATAATTGGATTTGAAAAAATGTATTTAACATGTGAAATTTTAATCATTCACTTGCGTCACTAGTGACGAAAGTTAACGTTATGGGATATTTCATCACTAGTGACGAAAATGACGTTTTCGGTTAAGGTAAAATATGACAAAAGTTGTTTATTTTTTGATGGTCATAGAAAAACAGATTTTTTCACTATTAC
This sequence comes from Ceutorhynchus assimilis, assembly GCA_917834065.1. NCBI lineage: Eukaryota > Metazoa > Arthropoda > Insecta > Coleoptera > Curculionidae > Ceutorhynchus > Ceutorhynchus assimilis. Next base: position 16,904,252 of record OU892282.1, read on the forward strand.
GCAATTTTTTTTTATTTCCTCAATCCTCAACCGCAATATTGTGATTTAATGGAAAGGAATAATTGATAAAAATTATATTATTCATCAATTCAATTTATTGAATACCTATCATTTCGAAAAAATAATTTTAGAGGCCCTATTCTTCCTGTACTTAACTTTTCAAAAAAAAATTGAAAAGTTTCAACTTTTCATGAAAAGTTTCACGAAAAGTTTCAAATTTGAAAATTTCATGAAAACTTACATCTCTACGTACGAGATGACACACAGAAAAAGACTGAAGTATCGACGCGCAGCGCAAGGTAGGGATATATGGTACCCTTGCGAAATATCGATTTTATTTAGGTTGGAATGTGTGTGAGATGGTAGGGTGAATGTGCCTGTTCACGACCAGCTAACAGAAAATTTGATTTTGAGATGTGATAAATGCCGGAAAATTAACTCAAAATTCAACTGAAATATATTTTTTTAAATTTTTGACATCTTAAGATAGGTTTACAATTGCATTTTTCGGGATTTTCTTTCAAATTAGTAAATAAATTGAATAAATGTTGAAAAAGCGCATTTTATCCTATTCACGACCACCGGTCACAATTCTCGACCACTTTAGGGTTGGTTCTCGACCGCTCAAAAGTCACATAAGAAGTCACTCCTTCATATATCTTTATAAGGTGGTCGATAAAAGGAAAATATCGATCTGGTTTTCGACCATGCACCAATTTTCAGCAATTCTTTTAAAGAACATTTTCATAATTTTTCAACTCAAAATGGTGGTTGCAAACCAACATTTAGATTCTTGAAAAAGCTATTTATAAACAATAAACAAAAATTAAATTTTTTAAAGTCCTTCTCTAACATATTTTTTCAAATAAAAGTAATAGACCAAGGCGGTCGGAAACCAAAAATCGTCAAATTTTTAAAGCTGGTTCTCGACCACCAAATAATAACGTGAGAAAAATCATTAAATGCAGTTTCTTCATGGTAATTTCAACATTCAACCCTTCCCTACCCTAAAGAAAATATTTCATCCATTAGTTTAAAATAAAACATAAGTTATTCACTATTTTCAGATACGATGCCACTAAGCACTGCAACAAATTTAGATTACACGTGGATTATCCGCACAACAAGCAAGACTTTACTGATTTTTCGCGGGAAAACTGATACGTGTTTTTCAGTAAATCCGCCTATTTTGAATGGGTCAAAGTGATCGAAAACTAATTCAACATTCCATAGCAAGGTTTGCCGATTATTCTATTTATTATTCTCCCCTAAATAGCTGAATGGTCGAGATCTAGAGCAGGTCGGTGAACAGGCACATTCACCCTAGGTAGAAAAGGATACTACAGTGGTTTATTTTCGGAGACGAGGCTGAAATATAATAACAGTTATTGGAAGCTGTAAGCTGTAAGAAGGTGTTAGAGTATTACCTTATTTTGTATTCATAATTTTGACAGCTGATAGCTATGTTTATAAATTTCAACCTCAAAAAGTGTTTATTTTTGTTTGTGATTTTCGGCTGATACCCATTTTTTGATGTGAGGAAATGAAAAACTATTGTAAAAAACAAACTCTCCAAGGAAAATTACGTCATCGTGCGAAACGTCAAAGTCGTCAAAAATGTCAGAAATTGAAATAAGGGAAGTTTACTGCCTCGCACTAACCATACACTAATGATGGCGTTTCCGATTGGTAGATTCAGTGCGCACTGAGTGTATTTGCATCCTTTTAATCGACCTGTAGAAGAAAAAGATAAAGATAGAAAAAATTGCACTAGTTCCGCACTAGATCTACCAATCGGAAACGCCATAATAAAGCAACCTTATTAAAGGAATCCTTATTTTCAGACCCAGATGCGCATACGTAGATGTCAAAATAAGGCACTTGCAGACAAATCACAGATTCTAAAAATAGATCGCTTCCTGAATGAATACCACCGCGCGTCACGCCAATCTAAGGGTTGCAGTGATGCCAAATAATAATTTAAGTTGTATAAAATGTAATTTTTTTTCCGAAATCCAACAATTTTAGATTTCGAAGGTTTTAGAAGTAAATAGGATTTTCATGAAAAAGTTGTTGTTAGATAAATTATTTAAAAAATAATGAAGAATTGCGGAAATTTTTTGAAAAAAATTATTTTTCAAAATTTTTAAAATAACTCCCTCATTCTTCAATGAATTTAGAATATATAGCCAAAGTTTTGTTTTATTTAATGTTTTAGTTTCAATGCAATTCTTTGAATAAAATATGGGGTATGTTGCAGGTGATCCAATGCTGTTAAGATAGTTTGAACATTTTGATTATCCATCGAAATATTTCTTATCTTATCTAAGATTATTATTTGATTATTTTCGATAGTAGAAAATTGATCATGAAATGTTTTCGTTACTTCTTTAAGTACGTTTGTTTGATCTTTTAGATTTTTTTCGATAGTTTGCTGATTCTCATTTAATGTTTGAATGTGAGAATCATATCTATCGCCGTCATTTGCATGTAATGTACCATACAACTATTTTTGTGCGGTACCAATGAAATTGAATACTCCACGTTTAATTCGATCGTGTGAAAATTGTTTTACACATTTCTTTAATGTATTGATACGTGCTTGACTAGTTTCAATATTTACTTGTAATAAAGTAACAATTTCGTATTTATTAGGCCATTTGGTTAAATTTAAAGTATTGTTCAAATTCTTTAAAGTTATTTCGAGAGTTTTAATACTGTTTCCAATAAGGGTGGTATTAATGTAATAACATGCAGTGTTGTATTGTGTTGTGATGTAAGTGGTTCCTATAGAAATCGGTAAAATAGGATTTCTTAATGGAGTTAATGTGTAGGCATTACTGGAAATTCCTATGAGGAGGATGATGAAAGCTGCCAGGAACATTTTCGTTTTTCTGAAACGAAATGTTGTTGCTTTACCATCTGTTTACTAAATCTGACTTGTGCTTTAGCACCATAACGAGGTCTAATTTTATTACTGTCAAATTGCTTAATTAAAATAGGATCTTTTAATTCAGGTTCCTTTTCACGTTGCTTATTGATTTTCTCTAAATTTTGTGTTTGCTTTGATATTAATTTGTCATGAATTACATTATTTAGAGTTTCTAATGATTCGGCAAGATTATTAAAATAATCTGTGGTTATCTTATTTTGGGAATTTTCAATAGGTATTGAATAATTTAAATTGCCATTTAATTATTTGAAAAGGTGTATAGCCTGTAAAACTATGTAGGCTGTTATTATAATTCAAGATTGCAATTACCATTAAATCATTAATGTTTTTATCAGGGCTTTGTAATTTCAAGCTTGTTAGACTTTCTCTCAGGGTTGCCTTTCATATTTTGTTTTATTACAAATTTTGCATGTTTTGACATATGCTTGTACGTCTTTTTCTAGATTAGGCCAATAATATCGTTTCTTTAAAGATGAAACATTTTCTGTAACTCCGCGATGAGATATTTTAGTCTCATGGTATAGTTTAATTTTCTCTTGCTGTTCATCAGTTTCTGTTATGTCTTCGACAAAGGCATTGGAAATACATAACTTGAACGAATTCGAATTGAATGATGTACTTAGAACTCTAAGTATAATAGGTTCTAACGTTTTGTTGTTTTGTTGTGAAAATACATACAATACGTATTTGGTGGAAGATATTCCTTTATTAATTTAATAATTTGTTCCTCTAATGGGTCATTAGGTAAAAAAAATGTTATTCTGGTTTTGTTAGGAAATGGAATAATACTTTCTTTGCGAATAGCATTATTGTTCGATGAAATTTGCGCGCCTCTGGGGCTTCCCCCCTGAGTGTGTGCACCGCCAACTTTTCCTCTCACCAGCCGCCACTGGTTTAAATGATCAGTTCTTAAAAGATGTAAGGACGTTCTTTAATAAGGTTGGTCTTTATAATCATTACTGTTTTGGATAATTATCTGTTCTGCGTTAAACAATTGATAATTCTCTTCTTCGAAAGGTTCACATATTTCTTGAATATCATCAATATGACAATCTATGTGATGATTTTGTCTTTTAAATTATAAACATCAAGTGGAATTTTACCATTTTTAATTGTATTAATAGTTGATGGAATATAATAATTTTCATCTTCTACAATTATTTTATTTCCGTCTGGAATTCTTGTTAGAAATTCACATTTTTGAGTTGTGTTAGGGGGAATTTCGATAGTTTGATTTTCAAAGTCACTTCTAAATTGAAATGGTATACATGTTTGATCATTTACAAGACACATATTTTCAAAATCGATATTTAATTTGTTATCATATAGAGCTTTGATTCGTATAATTTATCGAAATAATCATGAAATGAATACATGAGCATTTCTACTTCATTTATGTCATATTCTTGTAAAATTGGAATTTTAAGTTTTCCTTTAATTATTGTGGTTGTTCCCGTACATGTGGATAGTTTAGATTTTGTATTATAGTATTTGTAATACCATAGAATAATATACGATGAATAGAAGCGTAAAGTTTACGGAGAGTTTTTTACCTATAGACGGCGCTGCTCTCCGAATTTATTTCGCTTTCCGTGGAGATATTGAGAGCAACGTTGCCATATTATTACGGCCGATACCGCGCACAACACACGATAACTGATAAAAGTATGTATTTACTTATTAAGATTCAGAAAGATAAACAGGTCTCTCGAAATAATAAACAATATTAGAAAAATAGGTATTTCTTTAACTTCCGTGCATTAATTATATTCATTAATCAAAAATAATCAAAATATAAAATCCACACAAATCGGAATAATCGGGTTTAGGTTTTTTATTTAAATCAAGGAATTTATTTTATACAAAATTTACGGAAAATTTTTGATATTTAAATTTAAAAAAATTGATTCTACTATCTACTTCGTAGACTGAAAAAGCGGCAAAAATGTTCCAATATTTTTTTTCAAGGTATACCTAACTACATAAAACCTTTGCAAAATGATGGAATAGGTCCATGGCTATCTGAAATGGCCAATTACAAAAATTTTTACTAGTTCCAACGATTTTTATATCGACAAATGTCGTAGATTTCTCAAAATTCGGTTTTCATACTTTTTCACATATACCTGGCGATATCTCCGAAACCAATTGAGATAATTTCATTATTTTTTTTTTATTCTGAACAGAATACGTTAACGAAAACACTAAGATAATTTTGTTTTTCTGAAAAACTCGCTTTATTCGTAAAACTAGGTAAAACTTTATCTTAGACTTTTTATGCAGTATTTTTTTCAGTAAGCGAGAAACTTTTTTGTTTTAAGGATTCCTGCCATAGTATCAGCGAATGAAACAAAGCTAATACATCAAGGAAGTTTTTGAAAAAAACCACGATACTCCGCGATGCATAGTTTTCAAGATATCGTTATTTGAAGTTGAGAGTTTTACCGGCCGTGCACTACTCCGGATAGCTTCGCAATACTTCGCGGCGCGACGCAATTCCCTGGATCTGCCTGTTTTTTGAGCGTAGATGCATTTTCATGATTATTCAAGCAAATGCACCATGCATATACATTTTCACAATAAGTATTAATTTTATGATGGCGGTTCAATGAAATAAGCAAAAAAAAAAATGAGTAATTTATCACTAACTTTAACGACTTGTCGGGAAGGAGATTCCTTTATTATTGATGGTATCAGTATGGTATCAATTTAAGAACTACAACATTAGGAGATGGAAAGCAACACTACGCATAAATAATCATTGTTGCAGAAAAGACGTAAGCAACTATTTTCTCAAAAAAGGCAAAACTTGCAGGATCTGACCTATAACGATGACAGGACCAACACTGGGTCTTGGCCTCATCCATAAACGTATTGAACATCAACGTGGAAAATAACATGTCTTGGCGTAACCACGTCACGAAAATCGCCAAGACAGCAGCACAAAAGCTAGGGGCTTTTTATAGAATAAGGAAGTTTTATACCCAATTTCAGCTTTTGCTGCTCTTATAAGGCCCAGATAAGAGCATCCTTGGAATACTGCAAATATATATGGAGATCAGTATCCAAACACTTGCTCAAAATGTTGGACTCGATACAAGAGAGAGCAGTTCGTCTTATCGATGACCCGGAGTTGACCAAGACCTCCAAAGCCTTGAACATCGGTGAAAAGTGGCGGACCTATCACTTACTATCGATACTACTACTACACAAGGTGTTCGAACGAGCTAGGACTTCTGATTTCGCCCAAAGTTGCACCAAACAGAAACACTCGTCAGGCACAAGCAGCTCATCAACATACAGTTCAGTTATAAATGCCTAGAACATCGCTGTTTCGAGACTCATTTTTCTGGAGGGCCGCCTCGCTCTAGAATGCACTTCAAAGTCACATCTTCCCCGAAAACTAGAACCTACAGCGACCAATTTCCATCGACACCTCCACACACACTCCAGTCGTTGATATAGGACTTTTCTTTTGTGTGTGTGCCGCAGTGGCGTGTCCAGACTTTACAGTGGCGCACCCAGTTTTTTATTTGGGGTGGGGGGGTTCATAATGATGAAGGCTCGCCGCAGACATAGGCGCTTTTCGGGTGTCACGCGCAAAAACGTTTATTTTAAGCCTTCAAAAAATAACTTTTTGTAAGTGATTGTATAGTCAGAGCTGCTGGGCAACATGCGATTAATGATACCACATGCAGATGGATCAAATCCAGGCTAAAACACAGGACTATAAACTCGACTATTGCTGAAACCTCTATTAAAGTAATCGCGACAAAAGGATACCCACAGGGCGGAGTAATTTCACCACTCTTGTGTAATCTAGTCGTGGATGAACTTCTGAGGAAACTAAACGATCAAGGCTACATCACGCTAGGCTACGCGGATGACATAGTCGTTGTCATTAGGGGAGAATTTACCAGGACGGTATCAAACCTCATTGGCAAAAATGCCGCCTTAGAAATCATTGAGGAATGGTGCCGAGGGAGCAACTTCGCGTCAACCCCTCCAAAACAAAACTCATTCCTTTCACGAGAAAAAGAAAACTGTAGAACTTAATCGCCCCCATCAGTCTATTCCAAAAAACCTTGGAGTTTGGCAGGGAAGCTAAATTTCTAGGTATCATCCTAGATATAAAGCTGACATGGAACCATCCAAAAGATAACCACCAAAAGCAAGATGACGTTGGTGTCACTAAAAAGAGCGGTTGGGAAAACATGGGGACTAAAACCGTCAGTTTTACAATGAATATACACTACGGTTGTGAGACCAATGATAACATAGGTGCACTTGTATGGTGGCCTAAAGTAAACCAAAGACAAGCAAACCTGCAGCTAGCCAAAATCCAGAGACTTGCGTGTCTTTGTATTACCGGTGCACAGAGAAGCACACTAACGGCAAGTATGTCAACCTCTGGGAGAATACACTACTGTATTCCAAGCAGAAATATATGCCATCGACTCCTGTCTGAGAGAAAACCTGAAGAGGGGATACACAGGTAAAAACATCCTCATCTGCTTAGACGTTCAAGCGTCGATCAATGCACGCAACAACTTTGAAATAAAATCCAAACTTGTTTGGGAATTCTTGGAAAACCTCAAAACCTAAGTATGACCAACAAGCTAACCCTTAAATGGGTGCCAAGGCATAAGCGAATTGGAGGAAATGGAAAAGCAGATGCTTTAGCAAGAGAAGGATTGGAAACCAGTTATACTGGTCCTGTATCAACAATTGGCACCACAAAATCATCGGTAAGAACAAAAATAAACCAATGGGTGTATAGACAACACAAAACCTACTGGCAAACTCTTCCGAAGCTCAGACACAGTAAGCTAATGGTATACAACAACCATATCACCTAAACTTACTGAAGAAATCCTACAAACCAAACAGGACAGGAATCACATCAGGCTAATAACTGGACACTATAGCCTGAGAAAACACCTTCACACAATGGGCATCCTCCAAGAACCCATAAGCAGACTTTGTAATTGTGCCGAGGAACATAAAACCGCCACCCACATAATCTTTGATTCTTTGAATGTGAGGCTTTACGCTGATGGAGATATAGACAGATAGCGCCAGAAGACCCTAGGTATCTCTAAACTCACCAAAAGTAACACGGTGAAGAGACTCCTAAACCTTAACTTTTCACTGACTAAACAGACGAACAGGACAATACAATAAGTCCTCGGCTGCAGTGTGGGGGCCACCTAACCTGGCCTGACCATCTCAACCAACCAACTGATTGTATAAGTTATGTGTTTACTTCGCTGTTTACTCACCTAAATCAACTCGCTGCGGCGGCAAAACCTTTTAGGGGTGCCATATATGTAAAATGGAAAGTTTGTAGGTACCTATTAACCAAAATCGCAAAAACAATATTTTTACCGGAAAAATCTTTGTACCAGTGCTAAATTTCGGGGGGGTTTAACCCCCAAAACCCCCCCCCCCTTGGGTGCGCCACTGAGACTTTAACAGACGGGGAAGCTGTGGGGAAAGATGGTGAAAGTACAGGACAGGAGAGACTTATAATTTCAGAACCAGTCAGCCATTCACAAGTTTCATATATTTCTTTTTGAAAAAAACGTCTACATCAAGTTTAGTTTAGTGTTCTTAATAAATCCTCGAGGGGAAGCTGTGCTTCCGTAGCTTACATGGTAAACACGCCACTGGTGTGCCGTGTGCCGACCATGAAAAAAAAATCCTAATAAATGAAGCAAAAGTCATAATAACAGTTGGATTCCAGGATTCTGAACTTTGGTTCATTTGGAAAAATTAGATAGTACTCAAGAAGAAGCTAATACCAGATTATTACCTTATCTGCTAACAGAACTAAAATCAGATAACACAATTCTGGTAAAAGCTGTTGATATCGATGTCCTAATACCTATTGCTTATTCATGTTTACTGCACAATACCAGCATTTTCCCAAAGTCTATTTATACAGTTAGGACATAGTAGAACTGCATATTTTTTTATCAATAGATGATATCTATAATCTATATGTAGTAGGAAATTTCGAAAAAGAAATTTGCAAGGATTAAAATGTTGGAGTGATTGCGAATATCCGAACTGTCGTAACAGTTTGCGTATTTTCACTCCCGAACACGACGTGATTTCGCATGATGATTTAGAAGATTTTAAATTTAATGTGTATATTTTGGTGTTTTTTTTTCCATACATAGGGCTTATGAAAAAATACCCTATGCATTTTTTTGCTAATTATTGGGGAATTTTACAGAACGAACCCTTGCTTTTTTGTTGTTAATTACAACACGAGTCAAATTTCCAAGACCAAGTTAATGAAAATAATCAGTGAAAAGCAAATATTAATAATTTATGCCATTATTATTTAAAACCAAAGTTACAGATTTTATTAATTTTAATTTGCTCAAATATATCATGAAAATGCACCCCGGCTCAAAAATCAAGCAGTCGAAAAGGGTCATTTACATCCACTTAACGGAACTTATTAACGTACGAAAGATTATAATTAACATACGAAACTGAGAAGGTGTGTGTTTACATTTTTTACAATGAAGTTAATTTTCCTACGTGTAATCACCAAAAACATTAATATAAAAGACAAGTTCAATCTGTCTGTCATTCATAATTATTATTGAAATTAACGTACGGATTTCCTTAAGAGGCCAACAACAAATTCAAGCGCGCGAAATTCATTCTTTGTCGCCGTGATAGACGACGTTAAGGCAAATATTTCCGAGATAACGGAAGGGTGTGATCAAATTGCATGGAAGGTGAATAATAAATCCTATGGGCTTTTGTGGAGGCAAAACTAATACACCTATCATATTTAATATAAATTAAAAAGTATACAGTTATAATAATACTTTTATAATTTACATTGTGCTTTTTATTTAACAAATAAGAATGTGGAGAATGAAATGTGCGGAAACACAAAAATATATTACAAAGATAATAAAATTTACCTATACAAATACAGCAAAATAGATACTTGAAATGTTTACACAAAAAAAAAGAGGTGGCGTAGTTACGAGGGTGGGAGAGATGATGTTTATTCGTTTATTATATAAAGAACTTCCAGAAAACCTAGAAAAATAATAAACATTGGTGAGATTGCTCATGAAAACCTCGGACACATCGATTTTTGATTTCAGTTGCCGTTTTTCTGATGGTAATATCATGTATACAGGGTGACCCAGAAACAAGTTGTGACCGCTAACTTTATTTTTTTAAATCAAAACATTAATTTTGAAGTGAAAACTTCTTTAGAATCGTTGGGAGTGATGTGAGACTCGATGAAACGAAAAAGCGACATGACACTTTTTTAACACGCTTACACACAACAAGAACCTGGAACAAGCCAAGTGAGCTGGAACAAGTCTGGAAAATGTCTGGATAAATCTGGATGAAGTCTGGAAAAGTCTGGAAATCTCTGGAAACGTCTGGAAAGAGCCTGGAAATTTCTGGAAAGGGTCGGAAAAATTCTGCCAAAGGTCCCAAAAGACCTGGGGATCATTCTCCAGAATCCGGATCAGTCTGTACAAGTCTGGATAAGGTCTGGATAAATCTGGATTAAGTCTGTAAAACTCTGGATAAGTCTGGATATTGTCTGGAAAAGTCTGGAAACGTCTGGAAAAGACTTGGAAATTTCTGGAAAGGGTTGGAAAAATTCTGAAAAAGGTCCCAAAAGACCTGAGGATCATTTACCAGAATCCGTATCAGTCTGAACAAGTCTGAATAAAGTCTGGATTAATCTGGATGAAGTTTGGAAAACTCTGGAAAGCTCTGGATAAGTCTGGATAATGTCTGGAATTCTCTGGAAACGTCTGGAAAGAGCCCGGAAATTTCTGGAAAGGGTCAGAAAAATTCTGCCAAAGGTCCCAAAAGACCTGGGGATCATTTTCCAGAATCTGGATCAGTCTGTACAAGTCTGGATAAGGTCTGGATAAATCTGGATTAAGTCTGTAAAACTCTGGATAAGTCTGGATATTGTCTGGTAAAGTTTGGAAACATCTGGAAAAGACTTGGAAATTTCTGGAAAGGGTTGGAAAAATTCTGAAAAAGGTACCAAAAGACCTGGGGATCATTTTCCAGAATCCGGATCAGTCTGAACAAATCTGGATAAAGTCTGGATTAATCTGGATGAAGTCTGGAAAACTCTGGATAAGTCTGGATAATGTCTGGAAATCTCTGGAAACGTCTGGAAAAGGCCTGGAAATTTCTTGAAGGGGTCGGAAAAATTCTGGAAAAGGTCCCAAAAGACCTGGGGATCATTTTCCAGAATCCGGATCAGTCTGTACAAGTCTGGATAAATCTGGATGGAATCTGGAAAACTCTGGGAAGCTCTGAATAAGTCTGGATAATGTCTCGAAAAGTCTGGAAATCTCTGGGGCTGACACGCTATTATAATACATCGAACTAAAAAGTGAAAAATAAATGTATTTTAAAAAAACTAAAAAACACGCTTTTATAGTAAATTGAACTAAAAAGTGAAAAATAATTTTTAATAGAAACAGAAAATATTAATGAACAAAAAATATTAGAATTATTGTCAAAAAAGCGTGGGGTGCTCAATGTATGAAAAATGTGGAACAAAGCACCCCAGCGTGTATTTTAGTTTTTTCAAACTATATTTATTTGCGTTCTTTCTCAAGTCTTTTGGAGGGGGGGACGCCACTGTGTATGTTAGTATGTGTGTAATGCATGCAGTTCGATGAAGGTTTCACTTCTACCGGGTGTGAACTGTACAGGATTTTTTTTAATTTCATTTCTTATTTCTACGTTACATTCTGAACTTATTTAATGAATCATATCCTATACCTATCTTCAACTGTTTCGGAAATAATAAGAGTTGAAAATTAACTTTTTTGCAACTTTGACAGGCTTTAAAACCTCAACGGTTGATTTTAGAGCTAAACCGATCATACATTCTTATCTGAGTTTTCCATGAACTATCATTTGACACCAGCTTGGAAATTAATCCAAGATTAAAAATTCCATTGCTTGAGTTGTATTTTAGCTATTTTTGGGTTTGAAAAAAGGACGGTTCTAGAACGGTTCAAAACAATCGCACAGTTTATTATTGAAGTTTGTGATAGCTGAACCGTTGTCATTTAGTTGATTGATGAACTGTGCGATTGTTTTGAACCGTTCTAGAACCGTCCTTTTTTCGAACCCGAAAATAGCTTTTATGAGAGAATTTCATGAATCAAAAATTTAAATTTTTTGTCAAAAAATGTTAGAACACCAGTGTCGCGCCAATTATCGCGTGAAGCCTAATTCTCACTTGCGCGAGATTCGCTCTTTTTTGACATTGCTTCAATAATTTGACGTTTGATACACGCATAAAACGTAAATCAACAATCAAAACATGTCAGTTTATTGTTGGAATGTCAGTTTTGACAGATGTATGAAATTCTAAATGTCGAGTGCAATGGAAATTGTCGATAATTTTTGGGAAATTTGCCCGGATGCATTTTTAGTTAAAAAGGAGCACCAGTGCTTTTTCAGTGCCCATTTCTGTCAAAAACGCATGAGTGCAAATTTGTCAAAAATTGAAAATATATTTCCATTGCACGAGTTGTACAGGGTGGACCGTTTAAGAGGGGCCTATACCTTATCTCGAAATCTACGAGGGCTGCAAAAAAAAATTAAATACAAAAGTTGTTTCTAATAAAATTATCTAAATTTTTTTTGCATTGTTTTTGTTGTTACTCTACTATATACAGGGTGGAGAGATAAAATTTAATTTTTTTTAATGAAACACCCTATATATTTCAAAACACTTTCATATAGCCCTTTGAAAGACAAATCCAACGATATACTTGACATGTGTCTGTGATAAACCGTTTCGAACTTAATAGCGATAATCTTCAGGATCTGGGGTAATTTCAAACAGGCATTATTACGTTACTCATAAACTTTTAAAACTTTTTTTTGTATGCTATTTTTCATAAAATAATGCTCTTCTTTAGACTATTTTGAAATTTGGAATATTTGTTCAAAAAACGCCGTGTTGCCACGTTTCGCAAAATGTTACGCTTTTCAATTTTTTTAAATGGGACCTCCTGTAAATTTTCGAATTTTTGGATAGCCCTTTAAAATACAAATTCAACGATATACTGGAAATGGGTTTGTGATGCACCGTTTCGGCCTTATTGGCGATTATCTTCAGTTCTAGCACCATATTTTATGTCATCCCTGTTGAATAAAGAAAATGTCTAATTTTGCAGTAGATTAGCTGAAATAGTGCTCTTTATTATTATTATTCATTCAGAAGTAGTTAAGAAAAGACGTTTAAGTTTTTGTTTTCATTAGTTTCTCGCCTTAATAATGGGGAGAAACTTTGACTACTCTTTGAACAAATGATAATAAAAAAATATTTCGCAAATTATTTAATAATACCTACTGCAATAAACTATAGTTGCAGTAAACAAGGAAAGCATTGAATTATAAATTCCAAAATAAAGGTTACTGATTAAGATTATATGAACAAACATTTTGAGAACTTCAACTTCAGGCTAACTATAAAATTAATTTAATTAAATTCTCTGTGTCCGCCATTTTCAACAATACAGGTAATATATCTTACTTGTAAATGTGTTATCGCATTTTACACGTAATTAGGTTGATCTGACAAATATAGCAACAGAGCGTCACGTTTGATTTTTTGTTTTTATCCAAATTTCTCGCCTTTTTTATTTTAATAATGGGGAGAAACTTTGACTACTTTTTGAATAAATAATAATAATAAAAAGCACTATTTCATCTAATCTAATGCAAAATTGGACATTGTTTTTTATTCATCAGGGATGACATGAAATATTGTGCTAGAACTGAAGATAATCGCCAATCAGGCCAAAATCGGTGCATCACAGACCCATGTCCAGTATATCGTTGAATTTGTATTTTAAAAGGCTATCCAAAAATTCGAAAATTTACAGGATGTCCCATTTAAAAAAAATTGAAAAGCGTAACATTTTGCTAAATTTCAGTATAGTCTAAAAAAGAGCATCATTTTATAAAAAATATCACGCAAAAAAAAAGTTTCAAAAGTTTATGAGTAACGTAACAATGCCTGTTCAAAATTACCCTGAATCCCTGAAGATAATCGCTAATAAGTTCGAAACGGTTTATCACAGACACATGTCCAGTATATCGTTGGATTTGTCTTTCAAAGGGTTATGTAAAAGTGTATTACGATATAGGCTGTTCCATTTAAAAAAATTAAATTTTATCTCTCCACCCTGTATATAGTACAGTAACAACAAAAACAATGAAAAAAAAATGTAGATAATTTTATTAGAAACAACTTTTGTATTTAATTTTTTTTTGCAACCCTTGTAGATTTCGAGATAAGGTATAGGCCCCTCTTAAACGGGCCACCCTGTACAGTGTTTCCGCTTCAGTTCGCAACATATGGGAAACTTTTTTATTATCAATTTTACAAAAAAAAGTTATTGCTTATGAAAGTTTCTGCTTCTTGAAAAAATATATAGTATTAAACTATTAAAACTTAGAATAGCATGTACCGGGTGTTCTTTTATCTTTGATATCATTTTGATCACCTGTAACTTTTTTGTTTTCACAGATATCAAGGTAAACAAAAAAACAAAATGTAGGATTAATAGCCAAGTTTTTTTTCAAGTTACACATGAAACAAAACATCAAAACACTATCAATTTTTCGACATATAAGCCTACATTATATTTTTTTTATTTTGGTTTCATATCGAAGTCTTTTCGACACTAAAAGTAGTTTCGAAAAGAAGCTCTTTGTGACACTCCTTTTTCACTTATCGGAAGTTGGTAACACTGGCTGACTGATGGCCATCGCACTGTCATTCTCGATTTTATAGAAGATTTAGGGCGAGTATTATAAAACTGCTTTGACAGTTAAACTTAAAGTTAACTTTTTGAATTACATGTAATTTCAAAAATTAACTTTAAGTTAACTCTCAAAGTAGTTTTTATAATACCCGCCCCTTAATTCTATATTTGGCATGTAATGTTACCAACCTAAACATGAAATCAGGAAATATGAGATAAAATTTCCAAGAAAAATTTGTTTTTTTTAATTAAACAATACCAGAATAGAAAAAATAGTATAAAATATTCGTTTCATAAGACATTTTATCGCACTTCGTCCTTTAAAAATCTCGCCTCCGGCTCGTTTTCTAATATAGGGCTCATGCGATAAAATCACGTCTTATGAAACTTGTATTTTAATAAACTATTTTTAAATGGAACACCCGGTATATTATATGTGTGTACGTTAGAGCATATTATTCTGATTACAATGATATAACACACTTCATATTTTGTTCCACTCGTTTTTGACAAATCGGCAAAAAATATATGAAATTTTTATATGCTCTCAATAATTTTCGTCCCAAATATCAGACCGCGCCGCCTAATAAGTTTCACTTCGAAAGTTTCATATTTTTGCCGATTTGTCAAAAACGAGTGGACCAAAATATGAAGTGTGCTATATAATTGTAATCAGAATAAGATATTATATCGAACACATATATAATATACAGGGTGTTCCATTTGAAAAAATATAATGTAGGCTTATATGTCAAAAAGTTGATAGTGTTTTGTTTTACGTGTAATTTGAAAAAAAACTTGGCTACTAACCCTACATTTTATTTTTTTGTTTACCTTGATAACTTCAAAAACAAAAAAAGTTACAGGTGATCAGAATGATATCGAAGATAAAAAAACACCCGGTACAGGGGGATTAAAAATAGGAAAATATGCAGGGTTTTTTGGTAAAAGTAGAAAAAAAATGGCACATCACTATTTTTTTAAACCTTTGATATTTTTTTAGATAGTCATATTTCAGTCAAAAGAAACCTTTCGTTATCACAAATCAACCTGCCAAATTAAAAAAAAAAAAAAATGGAAAAATTTTTGAGCTGAAAAAACGATTTTTTCTAAAACTTTGACACCCTGTATCTCAGAAACTACGCATTTCTGGTCACATATTTATGGGAACTTTTTTTGTTAAAATATCGTAAGGAATGACATCCTGAAGTTACGGACCGTACTTAGGAAAATACCCTGTATATTTTTCTATTTTTTGACCACCCTGTACATGCTATTTCAACTTTTAATACATAGTTTGATATTATTTTTTCAAGAAGCAGACTCTCTTATAAAGGATAACTTTTTTTCGTAAAATTGATAATAAAAAAGTTTCCCATGTGCTGCGAAACTTAAGTGGATACACTGTATTTTATGAGAAAATTTCATGAATCAAAAATTCAAATTTTTTGTCAAAACACCAGTTCTCGCATTAGTTACTATGCAATAATTTACACTAATATAAATTATCACGTAATTCCAATCTGATTGGTTCAAATCAACAATCAAAACATGTCAGTTTATTGTTGGTATATCAGTTTTGACAAATGTATGAAATTCTTATCAAAAAACGGCCACTAAAATCAAAAATCGACGTATCCGAGATTTTTTGAAAAAAAATCAACCTTGTAGTTTTGATGGATTTTATTCCTAACCTTCACGTACTAACTGAATTTAACTATGCTATATGATATCCTCTTTCGTTTATTGAATTACTAGTAAAGTTATCTTTGTTCGTTTTGAGTTCATTATGAAATATATTCACCATAATTATTTACACAAACTAATAACTGGCCTTGCAGTCCTCTCGCGTCGTGTAATTTTTACTTACCCCGGTGCGAAATTAAATCCGCCAGAGGCAGCACGTCGCTGCAGCCAAAATTTTTGAATTTCCGTGTTTGCAGGGCTTACAATTTGAGACGAGATCTCAAAAACTACTTAATATTTTTGAGTGAATCAAGAAGATTCGAAAAGATAATAAAATTTAGAACAATGCTCTTGTTTCATTTTTTTTAAAAAAAGCGATGGGTTTGGATGTACCGAGCGATAGAAATGATGCTTTTTTTCGAGTATTTAGGTCGTGATATTTTCAATTTGCAATTTTTTTTCGAAAAACTAAAACAACAGCATTATTCTTTAGATTTTTATCTTTTATTATTTTCTAATCCGGTCAAAAAATATTACAAAATAAGTGAGTTCTCGTCTCAGGAAATTAACCCTTTTTCTCAATTTTTTAACGGCTTGTTGTTGGCCTCTTAAGTTGAAGTTGGTTCAACTTTTCCGTGTGTTACGTTAATTTTCTCAATTTTTGGGTGGATGTAATCAACTACATATAAGTACATGATCTTCAACTTTTCTTTATTATTAATTTTCCGTAGGTACGTTAAGTTAAATGGATATAAATGACACTAAAGACGCGCGCTGCGTTAAGTGTGGCGAAGCTACCCGGAGTAGGCCGATAAAACTTTCAACTTCAAGTGACGATATCTTGAAAACTATGCATCGCGAAGTATCGTGGTTTTTTTCAAAAACTTCCATGATGTCTTAGCTTTGTTTCATTCGCTGATAGTATGGCAGAAATCCTTAAAACAAAAAAGTTTCTCGCTTACTGAAAAAAATACTGCATAAAAAGTGTAAGTTGAAGTTTAACCTAGTTTTACGAATAAAGCGAGTTATTCAGAAAAACAAAATTATCTTAGTAATTTTCTTTAACTTAATCTCTTTAGAATAAAAAAAAATTAATGAAATTATCTCAATTGGTTTCGGAGATATCGCGAGGTATATGTGAAAAAGTATGAAAACTGAATTTTGACAAACTCATGACATTTTTCGATATAAAAATTGTTGGACCTAGTAAAAAAATTTGTAATTAGCCAATAATATAATTCTTGTACATTTTTCTCATCTAAGTAGAAATAAAAATAAAAATAAAATTACAAAGATAGAAACGACATGTTGCTGCAATTGGCAACACAATGTGCTGCAATTGGCGACATACATTTTTCTCATCTAAGTAGAAATAAAAATAAAAATAAAATTACAAAGATAGAAACGACAATGTGCTGCAATTGGCAACACGGTCAAGGTTTTCGTACTTAGGGGTCAAATGGAATCGCGCTACAGAAAGCCTGGATCCATCGGAGGGGCCCGATTTTTAACATGCAATTATCCTTCTAGTTCGTATATTATTCTACTGGTAATACCGATTTAGAATAACCTCATCCTTATTTATCAATCACGTATCAGATGAAACAAAAAATTACCAACAAAAACGAATGTCGATTGCTAATACGTCAATTTCATGTACAAATAGGAAATTCCTAACCTAATTTTATTTGTGTGTCAAGAAGCGACATACGTTTTGTCACTAGAACGACTGGTACTTCTAAATAGATATTAAAAATACTATAGTTATGTACTGATTAATAGTTATTTATTATACAAGACGGTAAAAAGATGCTTTACCTGTGAGTGGAAAATGTTGATTCACGAGCGACGAAGGAGCGAGTGGATTAATTCCACGAATAGGTAAAGCTTTTTTACCATCGTGTGTAATATTCTATTTTATTCTTGAGCAACTTTTTATTTATCACAATTACTAAAATCATAAACTAAAATGTGCTAAAATTTTACATAGATTATGACAACTTGACAAAGACAAAGTAGGTACCTAACAAACTGACACATTTCTGGTGTTGTCAATCATGCAACATAACAGATTTCTGAAATTGTTCGATTTCACTACTTCAAATAGTGTTACTTCTTATTAGTGAGGCATGACTTCCGGTATCAATTAATAATTTACAAGGTGGAAATTGAATTTCTATAAAAGGTATTTGATTAATTTGGAAAAAAAATAATGCTGATCCGAGGCTTTTAAACAAAAATTTTCGGATTCATCAATATCTTGTTCCTCTGGATTTTCAAAATCTTGACATTCAAATTCACTTTGATTTTCTTGGTTTTCACCAGAGGAAAGGTCAATTTCTTCTTCAAAATTTTCATTTTTGGAAAAATCTTGTTCAACTGGAATTAATTGTAAAATATTATTTTCTTCCTTAATAAGGGTACCTACTTGCATGGAAAATTAAATTGAGAATTTCATACATCTGTCAAAACTGGTATTCCAACAATAAATTGACATGTTTTGATTGTTGATTTGAATCAATCAGATTGTAATTACGCGATAATTTGCACTAGTGCAAATTATCAGATAATTGCATACTAACTGGTGCGAAAACTGGTGTTTTGACATTTTTTGACAAAAAATTTAAATTTTTGATTTATGAAATTCTCTCATCAAATACAACTCGTGCAATGGAAATATATTTATAATTTTCGACAAATTTGCACTCATGCGTTTTTAACTGAAAAAGGCACTCGTGCAATACGTTTCAACTAAAAATGCATTCGGGCAAATTTCCCAAAAATTATCAATAATGTCCATTGCACTAGTTATATTACTATTGATTATTGTTTATTGCAAACTGTAGGGTAGGAAATCGAAAAAAAAATCATCATTTTTTTTTTCGCCCAAATATGATTATCCCGGAAGTTATACAAATATTAAGTTTTGTATATATAGATATACTGAGCATGTGCAACGTCACTAATTTATATGATAAGTGACGTCATAGGCATATTTCATAGCGTTGTATCTTCGTCAATTTTTGACTAAGAAGAAAAAGAAAAAACACGTGGTAACTTCTTTTTCATGGACTAACGAAATCATCAATAAAAAAAAATTGATGCAAGTACCCTATTGTGTATTGAACAGGTCTTTTTTGGAAAATTTGTTTAAATGCGTGAGTGCGAGGTTGCACTGAAACTACGGACATAGGTGTCGGTTTTGGAAATTGTTGGTTTGCATTTTTCTTAAATACATTGGATTGTTTATTATAGTTTTTTCCAAAAGTTTGTGAACTAAATAGTTGAGAATTTCTGTTGATAATTCGCTCTTGGCTGAATGTTTATAGGTTGTGAGGAAAATTGTGATCGTTGAAATTGTGATTGTTGAAATTGTAATTGTTGAAATTGTTTCTGTGGAAACTGTGTTTGCACAAATTGTCTTTGAGGGAATTGTGTAAACTTTTGTGTTTTCTGTTTTGAATTAGTGTGTGAAGTGTGTGTATTAGTATTTTTATTAATTGAATTATTAAATTTTATATGGTTTTCAGCTAATTGGTAATTTAATACGAAACCTGTAGCTGCATCTAAAGTTAGTGGATTTTGCACCATTAAAATTGTTCTAAATTCAACAGGAGAGTTTGTGACTAGATTTTGGATTGCCATTATTTCATTTTGGTCTACACATTTGCGACTGCAACTAAATTTTGATCACTCATTATCTTAGAAGTTATTCTATGATTTAAACTTTTTAATCTCTCTAAATAATCAAAAATATCCTCTTTAATATTTCGAGTAGTATACATTAATTCTTGTACTAAGTTTTGTCTAGAATATGGGTCTCCATATTTTAATCTTAGAGCGTTCTTTATATCAATCCATGTTTTTAAGTCAGGACGTGACATAAGGAAGTTTCCTGCTTCATTCATTAATTTTGATTTAATCGCCGTTATAGCATATTCTTTCTGTGCATTTTCGCCACTATAATATGTAGTATAAAATTCTTCGATATTACTGATGAAATATTCTAAGTATTGTTTTTCGCCACCAAAAGGCTTAAGTAATTGTACAATAGATTTCAAATTATTACCCATGGTTCTTGGTTGATGATTATTATTTCTTAACGAATTATTAAGACTTGGATTATATAAATGAGTTAAGTTAAATTGGGTTAAGAGGTTCTGTATTTCCTCTTCAGAATTTGACATGTATTTTTTGAATTACATGCTTATTCATAGATAAAAAAATAAAAAATACTTTCTCCAAAAATCTATATTTTTTTTCTCAAAATTAAAAATTGTTAAAAATTATTTATAATAGAAAATTAAGAATAGTTTTTTCAAAAAAATCTATTATTATTATTATTATTATTTTATTTTTTTTTGAAAATTAAAAATTAAAAAATTCAAAATTTAAAATCAATTAAGTATTCAGTTATCAATTATATTTTTAAAATGAATTATTCATTTAGTCGTTAATAATATTTTCAAAATTTATTACTTAGTTATCAATTATTTTTTTCTTTTAAATTACGTATTTATTTACAGCTGTATGCGACATCCCCTTTCAACTTAAAAGTGCTTATTAAAACTAGTACTTTTAAAAATTTGTATGGCTTAGAATACACATTTTTAAAAGTGACCAGTTTTAAAAAGCGCTTTTAAATTAAAAGAGGATGTTGCATACAGCTGTTAGTCGTTAATTATATTTTTTAAATTTGAATTCTACTTTTAAAATTATTTATTTATTCTCAAAGTTTACTTTCTTAAAATTAAAAACTAGAAAAATCGAAAAAATTCAAAATTAGAATTTTTGTGTTTTCCTTAGATTTAAAAATCAAAAATTAGAAATTAAGGTATTTTTTTTCTTAAAAATTCAAAATTGAAGTTTTGAAATTAATTATTCAGTTACTTGAAAATTAAAATTAAAAAATGGAAATTTAATTTTTTCTTGAAAAAAATCAAAAATTAAAGTCTTAAATTTATTATTCAGTCTTGTAGGTTACTTTCTTAAAATTATTCTATTTGTATTTGGTCTCAATGCCAAAACAAATGGAAATTGAAAAATTTTTTATGATAAAAAAACTCAAAAAAAGACATTTTTCAAAACAACTTAATCATGAAACACCAATTACAAAATACAATTTATGGGAAAAGGGATTACTTACAAGGCACGATGCTTGGAACGGTAACACTTTAACTTTGTACGTTGGATCTTGTTTCTTTTTCTTCAGTAAATTTTTTCGAAAAGTAGAACGAATTGGATTAAACTTTTTCGAAAATTCAATCTCAGGACTCTATAGCACTGTGAAGAACATCTGCACCGACTTGCGCCAATTATATTTTCGATTCAGAAACTTGTATTTTTAAAAACGCTGTGTCTAGAATCCCGGTACCGGTAACACATTTTTTACCGGTAGTTTTGACGCCGTCACCCATATGACGTACTAGGTACCCGGGATTTAAGCAAATCCCGGTAAAAAAAAGTTAGTCATTGCTCGAGTCGTTGGCAGTTTCTGTTTTATCAAAGTCTAACTTAACCTAACTTTTTATGTTTTTAACTTGTTTTGTTGATGTGTGAACATAAAGTGGAGTGTTTTCGTGAGTTTATCAACATGAAATAACTTATTTTAACATGGTTTTTAATGTAGGACAAACATTTAAAAATTATAAAGAAGTTGAAGAGACTTTGACATGTGAAATGTGCCAGTTTGTGTAAAATACTTAAAATTTGGTATTGTTCTGATTGCAAACTTATAAATAAAAAATGAGAGATATTTATTGTAATTTAAAGTTCGTTTTTTTTTAAAGATAATTCCCCAAGTCAAAAATTTAGTAACTATGTTGGCAACACAAGCCTTTTCTACATAAACAATTTGGAAGCATTGACATTTTTACATTATATTGCCAACATAATGTCATTTTGACTTTCATCTTTAAAAAAAAATAGTATGTATACTATTTTATTTACAATCATTCGAATTTTGAAATTTTTATTTGAATTAAAACTAAAAAATACAATAATTGACAATTTCATTTACTTTCGGCCCACGGGTCGAAAGTTTACTAAAAAATGCAATAAATTTTAAAAATTTCATTTACTTTCGGCCCACGGGTCGAAAGTAAACTTTCGACCCGTGGGCCGAAAGTAAAAGTCAAAAAAGTGATACTTTCGAACTTTACTTCAACATTACATGTATGATTGTATCTAAATAAACAGATTTTACATCCTGAACAGTATAGTTACATATTGGCTTGAAGTAAATTAATAAATACCTATTGAATTCGATTATAAACTGCTATATAAAGTGACAGTATTTTAAATTTGTTTAAATTCTCAGGGGTTTTCGGAAACAACAACCCTAGTTTACTATCATCTTATTGCAGATTAGTTCTAATCTGGGATGAGTTGTTCGATATTTCCGAACGCAAATCATTTATAAGGTATTTCGAACTTAAACGTAACTGTTATAGTTTGAAATGTTTCAGAAAAGTGACGAAAACATTAATAAACTAACCTAAAATACCAATCAGCTGATAAATAACGATAAAAACAATATCAAAACACCGGGATTCATTTAAATCCCGGTACAAGTGCGTCATATCCATGACGTCATCAAAACTACCGGTAAAAAATGTGTTACGGGTACCGGGATTCTAGACACAGCGTTTTAAAAAACATTTATTTTATTAATTAAAATACAATAGTGGCAAACGAAAATATGTGGATCAAATTGCTACAGCGAATGCCTGAAAACAAATGAACGCTCCTTAAGGGACTGCGCTGGCTTAAATAAGAAATATCTGCTGATGCCAGCATTTGCGTTGGCGGAATGATGCGATATTGTATTATGGGCCTCCAATCCTAATGATAATTTTATGCGATTAAATCCCAGCTGAATTAGCTGAAATCAACATTCGTTATACTGCCTAAAAAGCATTGAGCAAATAGGTGTGATTACCACCTAATCAGCCTAATAAGTAATTTGATAGAAACATTCTCCAGGAATTTGCAAATTAAAATTTATGGAAAATGCAACTAGATAAGGATCTTGAAGTCTAATTCATCATCAAAAAACGTAAACTTATATATTTTGGCCACGTACCACAACACTTTTCAGAAGAGGTGCAAATATCTTTGCTTTGAGGATATCTGACTTTCGAAGAAGTGGTACCTACTTAAAGAAGAAGAAACGTAATTAACTTAATCCATATTATATTTATGGAATATAAAGTTTTGAGAATAAGTCAAATTTCCTCTGGACTTAGGTATTTATTCCTAATTCGCCATTCGAAATTTCATAAATGTATATTTTAAATTTGCAACTATCAATTTGAAACAGTGATAATAATACAAGTTTGATCAAATAATAACTTTCTCAACCGCAAATTTATCAGGTTAGACTTCGTTAAGTATTTACTTACATGTGTGTGGGTAAGCGATAAACGAATGGTTAATGGAATATTCAGTGAAGCGAGAAAATGTTCCATTATCCCTGTCGCCACAGTGCGATTTATTGGGTTAAGCAAGAACCATATGCTACTCATCCGACTCATCCCATCTTACTGAAGGATTTTCACCTAGTCTTGCTCGAGTCGGTAAAGTCGAAACATGACAAATATTCCAAAGGTAAAGTGTGATGCCAAAGTAATTGTATTTGTCATTGTGTATATGCTGTTTCTGTTGGATAATGTTTTATTAACTGTTGTTGGTAAGTTTTGGACGATCTATTTGACTATTTATTTGGGGAATAATTTCATGGAATTTTAATTTATTCCACATGTTTAGAAAAGCGTTTTTTTTTTTTTTTCATTTATGTGAAAAATATAGGCGCAAAAAATGATAGGTACCTACGTGAGATATTAAAAAAGTAAATATTAGAGGAGGTATATTTGAAATTTTCTGTTGAAAAAATACCCAATAATTATTCAGATTTGAACAGTTAGTTCCTGCCAGTAGTGCTAGCGGCTCAACCGAAATATTGGCAATTTGTGGATATTAATGACTAAAAGGTGAGACTTGGTAAATCGATAGCATATAATGTAAAAATAAGCATTTTGACCCGAAGCACACGGTAAAAAACGTGTGTGGAGGGGGTAATCCAGTGGCGTACGTTTTTAAGGGGTTTATTTGGTTGGATTGAAAAAAAGTATGTTTAATCATTTAAATGATAATAGATTCTGCTCTTAAAAGACGTAGTTCATGATAAAATGTTTCCTTAAAGCTTCACTCAAAGTCTCACTCCCCCTCTTCTTCTTGCCAATGTCATAAATTTAAAATACAGATAAAATAGACCTATTTGGTTTGGAAATACAAATGAAAAAAATATTTTTTAGTACTTGTGCAATAAAATAATTGTACTTTTAATTAAATATTGGGTAAAAATAAAAATGCATATTTCGTCACAAAAAAAAAAAAACATTTATTGGATTATTTTGTTCCGTTAACTCATGCAAAATTTTGTCTTGAATGATCATAAGAGTAATTAATGTCCCGCACACACGTCTCAACAGACAAAAAGTGTTCTATTCTCTCTTATTTCTCTAGTTTTTGGCACATAGGTATATTTACGGATATTGGTCGCTGACCACGAATCTAAAGTCAGTTTTTTTCTATTGAATTTCAATTACGAGTTATCTATCATCATACAATCATAAAATGCTGACTGACCCAAACTAACCCGTCCGCCTAATGCAATCTAGCCCCTCGTAAGCTACCATTTTATTTTAAAAAAAAATGTTAACAGGACTAGATTGCACTAGACGGACGTTTTAGTTTGGGTAAGTCTCCATTTTTTTTTTTTTTTTTGTTAGAAACATTTATTCAATTCAGATTTACAATTATTTGCATATTCCTTATTAATTAAATCCTTTAATCAGTGATACAGTCACTGGTAACAAGGATAAAAAAAATCTAAAACTAAAACTAAGCAACAGTGATATAATATACCATACTATAACTAACTACCATAACTATAACTAAGGTAACCATAATTTGATGAAAATTTTTATTGTTTTTTGTGATTGAATCTCATGTAGCTAAATAAGCATGAAGCATTCTTTTAAATTTTGGAAATTTCTTTATTGTTTTGATTTGTGTAGGTAATGTATTATATTCTTTTGAAGCTTGGTACATAGGATTGTAAAGTCCTTTGTTAGTTCTGATCATCTCGTGGTAGATATTGCTGTGGTTTCTTGTGAAGTGATTATGAACATTTTCTGTATATAGAATTTCAGAGTTTGATTTTTGTTTATTATGTGTTATATTGTAAATATATTTACATTGCTCGAATTCTCTCAATTTATTTATTTGCATTACTCTCAATTCCTCATATAAACTATCTGTATGCGTTAGTCGATCATAGTTAAATAATACTTTCAAAACCCTATTTTGTAGTATTTGAACTCTTTGAAATTCGGTAACACCACAAGTACCCCATACGGGGAGTAAGTATCGGAAGTGTGACAAAAAATAGGCATTATAAATATTTAGTTTATTTTTATGGGATAAGTAACTCCTACATCTGTATACTGCTCCCACCATTGGTATTATTTTACTGTGAAGATGCGAAATATGCTCTTTCCAGTTGACATTTTCATCTATAATTAGCCCTAAGTATTCTATGTAGCTAACTCTTTCTAAAGGCACATTATTTAGTGTGAGAATAAGATGTTCAATCATTTTATTTTTTTGTTTAAAAAATATATGTTTAGTTTTTGAAACATTAATTTTGAGTTTATTATTTAATAACCAGTTAGAGTACTTAAATAAGTCAGAATTTATTTGTTGTTCTAAAATCTTCTCACAATCTCCACTGTACAACAAAACCGTATCGTCAGCAAATGTATAGTATTGCGCCTTTAATCCCGCCTTGTTCAGGCTAAGAACATGTAGTGAATATAGTAGAGGTCCAAGCACTGAGCCTTGTGGCACCCCACATTTAGTGTTTTCAAGAAAGCTAACATGCTCATTCAGTTTAACATATTGTGTTCTATTAGTTAAGTAAGATTCCAATAAGCCAAAAATTTGGCTACGAAAACCCAAGTTTTTCAATTTTCCAAGTATGACCTTGATTATTTTATTGACTCAATTTGGTTTGTGGCATTCATTCATCATTCATTTGCAAATGATGCTGTTTTTTTTTCTTAGATAACTCTCTTTAAAGTTGTCCATTTGAAAGTCATTCTTTGTGACGTGTCGTTTAGACTTGGCGAGCTTATCTTTGGCGTATCATTTACAGCTCTCGCAATACCTGCGGCACTGCCACTGAGCGCCCCCAAAGCACTGTGCCCGTCAATTTGTCAAAGAGAGGAATCGGTGGAATAATTCTTCCTTATTTCGGTACTGTTGAAGTGAACAATGATAATTATGACAAAAATTAATGTTCTGATTTAAATAGGGTTATGGGCCCAGATGTGCTCAAGAATTAAAATTAAAATAAAAAAGGTATAGTGAAGAAAGGAAAGTTACCAAAGTAAAATAAAACGAACGACAAAATGGCCAGTGAAAAAAGTAATGAAGAAATAGGAAACAGTGAGAAATTGAGAAAGCAGACTTTTGAAATGTGGAATTTTAAAGTAATAATATTGTGTTGAGTAGACATACGTAAATCTGAGATGGGTGGGGCCGTCTGCTATGCGGTCCACCAAGATATTTTCACCTGGGCCCTAAGAATTTTTTTTTTTCCAAAATTTTCAACTGAAATATTTTTTTGAATAATCATGAAACTGACAACATTTATTTTAATCTAGACTAATTGTAGAATTTGATAATTGGGGCCCATGACAGCTACAAAGAAAAATACAGGCCGTCAAACCTCTTTTTGTGGTTTGAGGACCGTATTTTTCTTTGTAGCTGTCATGGGCCCCAATTATTAAATTTCTATGATTCTAGAATTAGTCTAGATTAAATTAAAATAAAAATTTTGTCAGTTTCATGATTTTTCAAAAAGTTATTTCAGTTTAAAATCTGCAAATTGAAAAATTTGGAAAAAAAATTAAAAAAATTCTAAAAAAAATTTTTTAGGGCCCAGGTCAAAATATCTGGGTGGACCGCATAGCAGACAACCCCGCCTATCTCAGATTTACGTATGTCTACTCAAGTGCCGAACACCATGTATAGAGAAAATATAATGAGGATCAAAAATGCAATTTTTTTCAACCATATATATGCAGTGGCGTAGCAAGGTTGGACGGGGCCTCGGTGCAAATAAATTGCAGAGGCCCCCCAGTAAATATTTCTTTTTAATTTTTAATCTGGTAAAGGCGTGTTCAACAGTGGCAACTGTCATAGGCATAATAGGAATGCCTTATACACTTGAGATAAGTCACTTTCTAATATTCCAAATTTTTTAAGTAATAATTAGATAGTTTAGATGGTCCTTGGCTAAAGTAATAAGGTGAACATATTAGGGTATTAGGGAATGACTGACTAATTCAGAGTATTTGATAGACAATTTTTTACATTTTTAAACGATTGTCGATTCAGAAGAAAGAATATCGTACTTGCCTTTTTTTTGGAAACAATGGATTAATGTTCCACTTTCTTGCTAATTCCACTGCTTCACCTTTAATTTCTTCGTATGAATCTCTTAGTTTTAATACATTACTTCGAACTTTTTCTAAAACTTGGCTTTTGCCCCTGTGAGTTTTCGCCAGTAAGTAGGCATATTTTTCGTACAAATTCTTGCGCGTGGCTTCGGGGCCCCTTCATCGCCGGGGCCCCTTCATCGCCGGGGCCCCTTCATCGCCGGGGCCCCGGGGCGCCGCACCGAATTGCCCTACGATAGCTACGCCACTGTATATATGAAAGGAGCTCAGACATTTATTTGCACATAAGTAAACTTGAAAATTTGGCATAAAGACTCAATTCTTTGAAGCAAAAAACTAGTGAAGATATTTTCATTTCGAACATTTTTGAAAATTATTGGAAATGACATGGATTGAATATGAATAAAAAAGATTGTGAGTTTTTTGAGATGCCATTCGAAATATGTTTTAGAGCAAAGGCAGGTAAGATTTCCTTTTGATAATAGAACCAAAGCTACCCGATGTAAGCAGAGTATGTGGACGTGTTTTTAGTGCTCTCCTACTCAAAAGTTAAATTTACTTGAGAAAAAGTTTTTTATTATATTATTATTATAAAAATTTTCTGTGGTTTCCTTGATGGTAGTGGTGCAAGAAATATAACGATGTAAAAATTACTAAAACCTATCATCCCTTATTATGAAAAATACAGGTATGTCCTAAGGCATATTATAAATAGAGGAGATTATTGCATACCAGTGTCTGCAGTTTTTACGGGTATCCCACTAAGTTTGGCAGGTTTTTTACACAGCCTGAATAGAACGGTACCGCTCGATAAACAAAAAAACTTATTGTTCGTATTTTTGTAGGTATTTACTTACTTGATTTGAGTTAACAACTATTTTTATTGTGAACACTTGGAACAATTTTCATTAAAATTACTGTGTAAATGGCAGGTCAAGTAACTTTAGAGAACATTAAATCACTTTTAGTGGAAAACTCGAATCGTGTGAAATCTGAACTAGTGCGAAAATTGGATGACATTTTTGAAAAGCATTCAAAGAAGAACAAAAAACAATACAAAGAACTTAGTGAACAGTGCTTGCAACTTGAACGGAGAGTACGTGAAAACAATATTTTGATCTTTGGTTTCACTCCAGAGAATTCAAATAATATATCTAATGAAACAGTGGAAAAACTAAACTCGTTATTAATTTAAACTTGAGTTTAAAAGAAGTGAAAAACATTTACAGACTTGGAAACAAGGAAAATTCGCCCATCGTAGTTGAGTTTTTATTATTCATTAGAAAACTAGATATTTTCAAGGATAAAGAAAAATTAAAAAACCTGAAACATTTAAAAATATCAATAGCTAACGATCCATGCCCCTCTGATAGAGAAGAACAAAAGATATTACTGAAACATATCAGGAAAAATTGAGACAATAATATCGAATGAACAATCAAAGGTTTTAAGCTACAAATAGGAAATAATAGCTATTCTGCGAAAGACCTGGAAGAACCTAATACTAACAGTGACACAGAGTATGACACAGAGGAAGACTGGCCTGATACAGGAAAAGAACGAGAAAATAACAAAGAAAAAACTCCAACACTAGCAGAAAACCAAAAAAAAGGAAAAAAAAAAAGAAAATACGTACACCCCCCAGTCCAGCTCACACTAGAAACCAAGGGAAGAAACCAAGAAGACATCAATAACATTTCATGTTTCATTAAACAACAACAAATTATAGATTACTCGGATCACTCCCAACATTAGTTTAAGTTGAAAATATGTGGATAATTTATTTTATAACATAACAGTCTGATTTAAAAATATATACATACAAAACCTATATACACACCTGAAGAGAAAACACATATTTCGCAAAAAAAAAAATAATAATAAAAAAAATCAATATACTTACCTATTTTTGGTGTACATATTATTTCTGTATATTTGCATGTTTTTCGGTTTTACTCAGAAGTTTGTGTGTTTTCTATTGTTGTTCTTAAGTTTATTTTAGAAAACCTCACAGAATTCTTTTTTTCTGATTGTACCTATTCAGTATTGTTTTGACAGAAACATTTCAAATTCTCGACTTATCGATTCATAAACTAAGCGGGTATGAATTAATTTATAATGAAGGTGACTTAAATTCCCACGATGGAGTAATAGTTTATTTGGAAGATAATATACCATATAATTATAAAATTGAAAAAATTGGTATGCAGAAGAGTATTTTGTTGTCACTTAAGTTTTTTGGAGTATCCATAGATATTACAGGAATTTATAGATCACCTTCCACAACAAAAAAGAGATTGTTGAATGTTTTTCGAGATATATTAGGAATTCCAGTAAAAATAGTGACTTGCACTTTATTTTAGGGGATAAGAATATAGATATTTTAGGTAATTACCAAGAAAAAGAAGACTATTTGAACAGTTTATATGAAGAAGGTTTTATGTCCACTATAAATATAGGCACTATAGTTGGGCCACCGAACAGAGATAGTAATAAAACCGAGCATTCAACCTCTGAGGGGCTTGACAGGCAATAGACGAGAGGATTTGTACCCAATTTATACCTTCTTATAATAAATAAAATTTATTAAATTCACGAATTCATATTTTATGAGGCAATATGCATAAAGGGTTTCATCTGACATTCACATTCCAATTACTGAATTATTTTGAGTTAAAATAAACGAAAGACAAAAAAACATCAGTTTCAAATGCGCTCCACTCTCCACTATGAAAATGTCTGCTTTTAAGAGGGTGTCGAGATTATTTATGTGGGCCAGTTACCAGGTAATCGTTTTATTACTATCTCTGTTCGGTGGCCCGACTATAGACAACAAAATGGTATTTTGAGCTGTATAGACCATATATTCTTGAGAAAGAAACCACACATACACTGTTTGAAAATTATACCTGTTGCATTCGAATCAAATGTCACAGATCATTATGTAACTTTTTTACAATTGGTGTTTTCAGACAAGACTAAAACAAAAGACGAGCAACTGCAAACAACTAAAACATTTTTCAATCGGGAAAAATTTATTGAAAACATTAAACACGAAACATGGGAGGATGTATACCAAGAAAAAAATGTAAACATTAGTACAGATAACTGTATTAATACGATTAAAAAAAACATAGAAAATTGCACAAAAGTCACCAAAATAAATTTTACCATAAAAAAAGAGTCATGGATAACTTTTGGATTAATTAGATCTATCAAAACAAAAATTTTCAAAAATCCAACAGATCAAAATGTGACTGTGTGAGAGAATACAAAACCTACAGAAACAAATTACACTCATTTATTAAAAATACAAAGGCTGAATATTATCAAAAACAAATAAAAAATGATAACTGCTCAAAAGAAATATGGGACACGGTTAATAAAATTTGTGGGAGATAGAAAAAAACCGAAATAAAAGAACTAAAAAATGAAAATGGAGAAATACCTACTAATAGAAAAGCAACAAATTGCAAATTATTTTGTTAACTATTTCACAAATGTCGGAGAGACGTTAGCAAAAAATATAAAAAGATGTACACAACAAAATAATAATGAACCACAATCAAATATACAACAACATATGAATCCTCAACAAGTAAACAATGAACAACAAACAAATAATAATAAAAAGTTTTGTTTGAAGAGAACAAATTGTAAAGAAATAATAGAGACGATAAAGGAGTTAAAAAAGAAAAAATCTCCGGGATATGACAAAATCACAGCTGAGTTAATACAATCAGTATCAGAAAATATCGCACAACCTTTAAAATGTATTAAATAATTAAAGTCTTTCAAAGCAGGAATATGTCCAAACTCATTCAAAACAACTAAATAATAAAGCCTTTGCATAAATCTGGAGACAAAACAAACGTCTCCATCTATCGACCTTTGTCTTTGATAACAAATTTTACTAAAATTTTCGAGAAACTAATAAAAAAACGCTTGACAAATTTTCTGGAAAGTCAGAATATATTGGCTGAACAACAGTATGGCTTTAGACAAGGAAAATCGACAGAAGACGCAATAGAGAATGTAACAACGCATATTTATAAAGCTTTGGATAGAAGAAAGTCTTCTCTGACAGTTTTCATCGACCTTTCTAAAGCATTCGATACAGAAGAACATGATATACTCCTAGAACAGATTCGAGACATTGGAGCAAACGAACCAGCCCACAGGTTATTTAAAGATTATTTATCTGACAGAAGTCAGAATTTGTAGAAATGGAGAAAACAAAAAGTTACAAAAAAACAATACCATGCGGGGTACCACAAGAAACAGTACAGGGCCCAATATTATTCAATATACAGGGTGACTGGTAAGTGGACGTATTCCTTTGAGGAGGTGAAAGTAGAGCCCATTTGCTACCGATTAAACATCATTTACCTGTATACCATTCTCGACGGTTTTGGAGATATTTTTTATTTTTATTTTTATGAGATTGAAATTTTGGGAGCTAAATATTTAAAATTAACGAAATAATAAGGAACATACCTTATTTAGGTAAATGTTAACACCAATATTTGATAACATTTTCATTGTAACACTTGGTATTAAAAACAAATCGAGTAATTTTTTCTTCATATTGGTTACTCTTACAAATAAAACTTATTTATTTAATAATAAAACAAAAGACTAATTCTGAAATAATGTGCCTTATTCTGAAGACAATAATATCCAGAACTTTTATTAATAATTTGTACGTTTGATGCACTATGAAATTTTCGAAATGTTTAAGCATAAAGTAACCATTAGTTTGTAACTTGACAAGAAAAGTTAAGTTTAAACCGAAATAATTTAATAGTTAATATTATTGTTTCAATAATTTTCAATGCTGATATTTGTATAAATGTGTCAGCTTATAATTTAAAAAGCGACATTTAAAATGGCTTTCATTATTTTCCCTAATTTTAAAAATTTACTGCGCAAAGAAGCGAATATCTTGGAAATTGAAAAAAAATAAATATCTCAAAAACTATTGAGAATGGTATAGAGGTAAATGATATTTAATCGGTAGCAAATGGGCTCTATTTTCACCTCCTCAAAGCAATACGTCTACTTACCAGTCACCCTATATATGTACACAATCTCTTTAACCCTTTATAGGGCAGAATATTGCAGTTTGATTTTGAACTAAATAAGAATGAGTTTGAGTTTATTACGGTCTAGAAAAGAGGTATTGTTCGTTATTTTGATATTTTTACTGTTTTTTTGTGTTTTTTTGAGGTGGTTGATTTTTCAACCAGAGTCCATTCGGGAATATCGAAATGACAGTGGACATCTCATATCAAACAGGTCATTTGGCTCCAAATCTGCAATTTTTTCCAAACACAATTTTTTATCCATCGTTTATCCCAAAAATATTTAAAAATCAGGAAAATCTAAACTAAAATGATCACCTATTTTTTTAAATTATATTTTGATGTTAGGTCAGAACTAACGTACAAATATTTTCCCTGCGACAAACCTTATAAACAAAACAATTATGTAATAACAATCTTATATTAGTAGATAACTCACCTGCAAAATATCAGGCTACGAAGTAGATAGTAGAATCAATTTTTTAAAATTTAAATATCAAAATTTTTCCGTAAATTTTGCATAAAATAAATTCCTTGAAATAAAAAACCTAAAGCCGCTTCTTCCGATTTGTGTGAACTTTATTTTTCGATGAAAATAAAATGAATATAATTAATGCACGGAAGTTGAAGAAATACCTATTTTTCTAATATTGTTTATTATTTCGAGAGACTTGTTTATCTTTCTGAATCCAAGTGAATACGTACTTTTATCAGTTATCATGCATTGTGCGCGGTATCGGCCGTAATAATATGGCAACGTTGCTCTCAATGGGTCCTATGATTGAACGTTTACGTTAAAATTAACATAAACCTGTTATGTTAGGCTAACAGGGAATAGATAACATATAAAATAACAGTGAATGTTATATCGGTATGATTGACGAAATCGATAACAGAAAATGTTAAGCTGGCTGTTAGGAATGGAAGAAAGTATTTGTACCTAGCTTCACTTTGGTTTCAAAAGTGAAGTTTTTCTTGAAACAACAATAACAAACAATTAAATTACATTTTTTTGCAGCTCATTTTACATGTTATTCAATTTATTGGGACGAAAAGATTATCTAAAATAACTGTGAAACAGTGTGGGGACATTTCCAAATCATATGAATGCCCTGGGTGTTTTCTCGCGTTCACTTTTTTGAAACTGGTTCAAAACAGATTTGAAATAGTATATTCTCGCGATAAACCCATGACGTCATACAAAATTGGTTCAAACTGTTTCAAACCAGTTTTGAAATTTTTTTCAAAACTTCGAGACGCGAAAAAACACCTCCTGATGAGTGGACATCATTTGTACACGAAAATAAAAGCACTACTAGAACCATTGCCTTATATAAAATAAAAAACAGTTCCAACTACCTACTAAGAATTATTCAGAATAAATTTTTAGAATTTAGACCTTCAGTTCAATTGGAATGGATGAAATCCTTAGTCTGAGGAATATTGAAATGAAGCAATTATAATACTGCACCGATTCTTTTGGAACTTTTGGAAGTCTAGTATATTTAGTAATAAAAACTTTTCAGGAGTTGACCCCTGGTATGCCTTCTTTGAGTGTCCAATTCACTCCTCAAATAGTGAATTAATATTAAAGTTTTGTACCTCATAATTGATTAACATAAAATAGTAATGAATCTTATAACCTAGGTACCTCCTAGTTTGATTCTCTTCTTGTATTATGTGAATTAATTACCCCGTCATTTAAAAAATAAAATAAGAAAACATTGGTAACATGTACGTTAAGCACTTAACGGCATGTTATTTGGAGCTGTTGAGGAGATATGTTAAATTAGAACATAACAGGCGGGAAATAACAGTAATCTGGTATGAAAAACTTTCCATCATACGAACTTGCATCGTTACTGTTAAAACTCGGCCTAACATGTACGTTACGGATAACGTAAACGTTCAATCATAGGACCAATAGAGAGTTTTCGTTGTATTGCCAAATTCGAACGGTTAACCATAACGAATACGAAAACAAAGTCGCTATTTGACAGATCGTAAAAATAGTTTTCGTTCAATCCGCTTAACGTTAACGTTAAGTCGAATTCGACAAACATAACCTTTCTTTAATGGTTTGTGTTTATCATTGTGTTTATATACGTTTTGTACTTTGTTTTAATTTCCTTGTACCCAAAATTCATTAATTTTCCCTGTGGGATTTACAAAATTGGCTACTACAAAAGCCTATATAGATGCATCGTCATATGGGTTGTTGGCCAATATTTCTTCTAATAAAATAGTAAATGATAAAGAGAAGTTCATGTCCTATATCCAATGAAGGGGGGTAATTTGTCGGTTAGGACAAGAAATAAAAGGCCTGTCAAGTCTTTGCCAACGTTTCGCCCAAAAGTTTAGGGCTTCATCAGGGCTTGTACTTAAAAAATTATGTGGCCAGAATTATAAAAAATAGTGCGAGATTTTCAGGATGGAACACTCGATTGAAGTATTGAATCTATTTCGAAAACCAAAAACATTTAAAAACAAAAACAAACCACAACAAAAACATAGGAAATACGCATGCTTTTCGTTTTCGCTATGGTTTTGTCTTCCGTCCGTAAGCTCCCGGCACTTATCGGTAACGATAACGATAAATGATAGCTCAAATGTCAAATTTGTCAAATAGCGGCTATCGGAATCGTTTTTAAAAGACAACGAAAACTCTCTATTATCTCCACGGAAAGCGAAATAAATTCGAAATAAATTTGGAGAGCAGCGCCGCCTATAGGTAAAAAACACTCCGTAAACTTTACGCTTCTATTCACCGTATATTATTCTATGGTACTAGCCGACTTAAAAACATGCATTCATTTTTCACGCTTATAAGCGCGAGTCGGCGCTGGCTACCAGTAAGCGGCAACCTGCTTGCACTGTGTTTGTACACTTACTGTGAAATCTTCATAACTTTTTTGTGTATGATATGAAAATAATTGATTTCCGCAAAAACTTTCTTATTATTATGACCAGGCACATTTTTTAAATCAAACAATTCTGTTGAAACTATAGTGAGATTTTTTTTTTCTCGAATCTAATTCATTTTATTACTTTTTAGTGCCAATCATACCGGACTACCTATTCTCCAACATCCTGAATTACACTAATTTAATTCGCGATAATGCCACCAAATACGCGCCCACCTCACTGAGTCCTCTACAAAGAAAATACGAAAACCTGGAAGAGGACACTGGTCCTGTAGGGGCCTTACTGGCATCCAAGGCTTTTGTACAATTGGCCTTTACACCATTAGTGGGATATTTGACGCAAGTTTTTGATTGCAGCCTTCCTTTACTTGTTGGATCTTGCAATATGTTAGTTGCAGCGATATGTAAGCTTATCTAAATAAGTAATATGACTCTTTGAAATCATGTCACATTATCACAGCATAGACATTCTTAAAATGAATAGTAAAACCGAAAAACGCCAAAACCGAAATCATTATGCCTAGCAATAATTTTCAATAGCAAGGTCAGAGATGCCGGACATGTGTACGCAGAGGTCAAAATTTTAGGGGGAAGATTAGTGGTAGCCAATTTTTGAGGCCAGTGAATTGGTACCTAACCATGAATAGTTCTAACTAAAAAAGCATACATTCAACACAATGCCTGCCAATTGTTAATGAGTTAAAGTGCTACTTTACACTTGCAAAAAAGTGCGGTGAAGTGCACTTCCGCACGCTTGTAGGTAAAATAAAGTATTCCATCTAAAGTCTGTTTTTTTTTTTAAAGATAATTTCCCAAGTCAAAAATTTAGTAACTATGTTGGCAACACAAACCTTTTCTACATAAAAAATTTGAAAGCATTGATAATTTTACATTGTGTTACCAACATAATGTCATTTTGACTTTTATCTTCACAACCGTGCGGTAACAAAATATCCGAAAGAAGTTTAAAAAATTATAGTAAATAAAATTGCTTCACCTTTGACAGTGGACGAGTAGAATTTAGGTGATAGGTAGGTAGACAGGTAGAGCGTGCGGTAATAATCTTTTTCTACTGACGTTTCATAATAGCAACTTTTCGATTGTCATTTTAGTTTTGAAATGACATTCTTTTGAGCACTCAGTGCGTAAAAGTGACTTTTAGGCACTCAGTGCGTAAAAGTGACTTTCCAGTGCGTAAAAGTGACTTTCAAATGCGTAAAAGCGACTTTCAAGTGCGTAAAAGTAACTTTTAAGCACTAGTGCCTAAAAGTGTTATTCATTGTTCAGAAATAAAAAACACACTAAATGCAAATTTGAATTTTGTTTTGTATTTATTATGAATATTAGTCACCAACATGAAAGGTGTCAAGCAAAAGCAGGCGACAAACATTGAAATAAAATTGTGTTTTTTTATTATGAAACGTCAGTAGAAAAAATCTTGTATACAATACGTTACGAAACGAAATCTTTTAGTCACTCGACGTGTTGTCCAACTCGGCTTTGCCTCGTTGGACAATTTTCACGTCGCGTGCCTAAAAGACACTCATTTCGCAACTTATTGTATAAATAGCTATTTTCTACTAACGTTCCATAATACGCTATTAAACGATTAAAATCTGTTTCATAATGAACTTCATTATGATATAGATTTTCATTATGATACAGATTTTTCAGCCACTGAAGTCGAGTTATTTTGAACATGAATATGGTTTGTATAAAAATAAGAGACTTGTTTTGGATTATTTCTATTAGAATTTACCAAAAGAAACAAAAAGCGTTAAAGCTCTTTTTGACCGAGGTGCATACAAGATTTTATGCACGATGAGTATGTTTTCATTTTGATATTTAAAAAATTATATATATTCAATTTTCTAATGACATCAATCACAAAGTTCCAAAATTTTCATCTTTACCGCAATAGGTCGTAAGTTTTTGTCAAATTTAGATCAAGAAAGCAGTTCTTGACAACTGTGACGTAACTGTTATAGCAACCCAGAACAATACAAACAAATAGTTATTTGTTTTACTAGGCAGAAAAGTAAAAGATTTAATGCCGCTGCTGGTGTTTCATAGCCGAGGCTAGGAAACCAGCCGAGGCATTAAATCTGCTTTTCTGCCATGTGAAACATATAATTTTTTCTCCGAATGTTCAAATTCACACATAGACATCTTTTTTATATTCATTTCATTCATTATTATTATTCAAATAATTAAATTATTTTGACAATTGTCATTGTCACCATCAATTTCAAATACCAAATTGAGTGAAATTATTACCTGGAACGTTGTGACACTGTCATAGACTAAAATATTAGGCAATTCAAACCACGTGACACTCAAGTTGGCGTGGCGGCCACACATTTCCGATGAAGGCAGATTCGGTAGGTATTTGTTTCATTTTCACTTTCATAACCTCAGTTTTATAAGACCAGCAGAGCTATCAGCGGTCACGAGTGAACTAAAAAAGCTGGCTCAAAGCGGTAATATGAGTGCGCGGACCATGGACACTGTCAGCATAAACAAGAATATTCACAGGTTCAAGTTAACCCAAGCGGAACTGTGATTGAACCCCTATTTTTTAGGTATGTTGAATCATCATCATCATCATAGGCAATCACTCGATACCGAGTATGATTACCTTCTATTCTATTCTTCGTCGATTGTTCATTTTCTGATGGCTATATGTGAACCCATTCACTAGATTCTAGGGGCTGCCCCCCCGTGGGCGAGTTGATACCATTGCCAAATGTATCGTAATTCGTAATAAGTGCGTGCTAGTCTGTATATTGATATTTTAAACGAAAATAAAGCTCTAAGCCAATTTAAACTAAGCCGTTTTCTTAAAATTCTTTTAAAAAAATAAAAATTAGTGCTTAGTTTATGCTGGAACTAAAAAATATATTAGTAATAAGGAAAAGCATCAATCAAAAATATGTATACAATACACACACATGTTCCAAATAGATTGCAATTCTTACTGCGATTGGCGCAAATTTCTCAATATTATTTGGTATTTTCATTTATTACTTATTCTTCACAGCATAAATACACCCCAAATGTTTCCTTATAATTTATTTTGATAAAAGTGCAGTATAGCCCGGTCGCATTTTTGTATCGAGCGTCCAGCAACCCGCATTCGGGGTACCCGACCTCGGCACGTATCAAGCGCACGGTAGTACGAAAATCACTCGGACTACCGTATGCTCGATACTCGCGACTCGCGCCTACAGTCTCGAATATCTTTTTGGTTTTCCTGGCTCCTCACCATCAAGCTACTTGATAATAGCTTTGTTCGCGGGTCCGATTCCGAATTGGTTCAGAACTAATTCGGGATTGTCGTAGAGCGCATGCCTAGTTAAGAATCGGTTCAGGATTTTTTTTTACCGCGAACGATTTTGGAACCGAAAACTGAATACTTTTAACATTATGTGATTTGTGAATCTTATTAGCTATTCGATTTCCATAAATCAAAAAGAATAACAGAACAGATATAATATTTATATTTATTCAAAATTCGAAAATGATCTATACATTGTTCATCCCTGAAATATGGCATCACTTTAATTACATTGCTTTTAGGAACTTAATCAAGCTCTAATTCTGCCTTGTCCTCATCGTTAGATGACAAATGGTCCGACTAGTAGGTACTTATATGAAAAAAAATCACTAAAATTGTGCATATAAATAAATATATTAGATTAAATAGAGATAAGTAACTTACAATACTGTACAGCAAATTCACTAAACTATAAACTCCGTAGGAAAAAACTAGCGTATAGTCTATCGCTTCAGCGTATTAACAATTAAAAAACCCAAATTTCAATAACGCAAACAAAAATAAACACCAGCCAGCTGACAAGTCTGACGAAATTGCGCATGATCAGCCGAACCGAACTTTTAGTCCTAACAAAAATCCTGGGACTGCTAGAACCGATTCCGAATCAATTAAAACCAATTCTATGTGATCCGCGAACGTAGAACTGTTACTAAAAATTCAGAATTTTATTATCCGCGAACCCACTTTTTACACTGCGCATGCGATTAGTCCCTGAACCGATTCAGAATCGGACCCGCGAACAAAGCTAATATGTATTAGTTTAATTTTGGTTCTGGTAGTCAAATCGTAAAGCAATTTTAATTCTAGTAGTTCACTAAGTGGAATGGAAAGTAGCAAAAAACTTAAAGATTAATAAGATTTTGCTATTTGCCTAGTTATTTGATGCTGTCTCTAACAAACTATCCCAAACTAACCCTAAGGCTGTCCTTACCTTAACCTTTTGCTCAGCTCCAATTTGGGTTAGTTTTGGTTAGTTTTGTTACTTAGAGACAGCATCATAATAGCTATTTATACAATAAGTTACGAAATGAGCGTCTTTTAGGCACGCGACGTGAAAATTGTCCAACGAGGCAAAAAACATCGTTTCGTAACGTATTGTATACAAGATTTTTTCTACTGGCATTTTATAATAAAAAAACACAATTTTATTTCATGTGAATAAGTCGATTACACCCAAAATCTTTGTTACCTGCTTTTACTTGACACCTGACACTTTTCATGCGATTTTCTTTTCAAAATTCGACATCAATAATTAAAATCCTAGAAAGTAGGTAATAACACAAACTTCTGTTTTGAGTAACCCAAACGTTCAATTCAGTAATTCCATTTTCAATATTCATAATAAATACAAAACAAAATTCAAATATGTGTTTAGTGTGTTTTTTATTTCTGAATAATGAATGACACTTTTAGGCACTAGTGCTTAAAAATTACTTTTACGCACTCATAAGTTACTTTTACGCATTCAAAAGTCACTTTTACGCACTGAGTGCCTAAAAGTAACTTTTACGCACTGAGTGCCTAAAAGTAACTTTCACGCACTCAGTGCCTAAAAGAATGTCGTTTCAAAACTGAAATGACAATCGAAAAGTTGCTATTATGAAACGTCAGTAGAAAAATAATGATTTACATCTGCCTGAATCTAATCTCCGCATTTGTCAAATAACGATTGCAGGTATACAAATCCAAATAGCAAAACTCTTGTTAATTTTTACCTGCTTTAAAAATTCGATTTTTAAATCGTTCTAACATATTTCAAAAAATAGGCGTTTTTTTTTGGAGAAAAAAGTATACAGATGATAATGTCATTGGAAGAATGGCTAACACAATAATTCAAAAATGTTTTCGAAAAAACGTGAAAGTGGCCTATTCTATCTCGCCATGGTATTCTATTCATGGTAAGGTTATGTAGATAAAACATAATTTTGCACTTACTTATTCCCTTACCTCGACTTCCTGCTTAGTCTTGAAATTAGTTCGTATTTCGCTGGAATCGACAATGTGGTACATATAATTTTCTGGCCAGTGCATAATAAATGATAAACAATTAAAAAAAAAAAAAACTGAATTGTTGGACGCCGATCCATAATTTCGCAGAAGACTAGTATCAAGCGTACGGTAGCTTGACAATCGATCGGGAAATCAGACGCTCGTTATGAGACAGGCCTCGGTTAATACGACGTTACCCGAATGCGGTATACTGGGCGCTCGATACAAAAATGCAGCCCGGTCATCTAAAATAGTATTTTTTTTAATAAGAATCGTTTGTTTAACGTTCAAATAGTGTATTGTGAAGTGAATGTTTCAGCGGAAATCTTAAATTGAAAAATTACAAATTAAAATTGTACTGAAAATACTGTGTTTTTACTACTAACCTGAGAAGTAGTCGTTATTCCATCAATTTTTCTGGGAAAAAATTGAATTTCTCTCCCTGGGTAATAATGAAAATAATGAAAAAATACCAATGGAAATGACGTTATGACGCAAGGATATTGTCATAACGTAACAGGTTTCTATTGGTTTAATTTCAGTGTCAAACTGTCAATTTTAAAATAAGCAGGTTTCTGTATGTACATTATAGGAAATTACCGTAAGGTGTTGATAGAGGGCAGCACTTCCGACAAGAGAAAATAATTTGAGCACAAAAAATTTATATATCCCTAGGTAGAGAAAGTCAATATATACCTCACGCATTATAAAAGCTCTCGGTATATAATGACCAACTTCTGGAATAAAAACGTTTAGATTTCTTTTCCTCAAAATGCCCGCGACGTTGAATTAGCTAAAGATGTATGGACGATACTTGGGGAAATAGGAGCGATAGATTGTACCCACATAAGAAACAAAAAGAACCTATTTGAGGTTAAAGGGGGTGTGCGCCAAAAAAACAACTTCATCTCAAAAAAAAGATAAAAAAAAATTAAGAATAACAGTGAAATCCGCTCCCCTCTATGACAAATAATACCGCAGATATGGCTCTATGAAGGTACCGCATCTCACCCTATGACGTCACGAAAGCTCAAGCGACGCAGGAGAAAGTGGATTTAATTAAATTTATATAATGTTTTTCCTGTGCTACCTGCAATAATCTAAACAAAAACCACTCACGCGTGCCGGGAACAATCAAATTAACAATGCAGAGCCCGCTGGACCAAGTTTTCGTGACGTCACGAGAGCGTCGTCCACACTTTAAAGCGGTATATCTCAGCGATGGTTTATCGTAGAATAACGAGGTTTGAACAGTTATTCTTAGATTTTTTTACACTAAAACTTTAATTTTTGGCGCACACCCCCTTTAAGCACGACCTAGTACTACTAGTTTATACTTCTAACCTAAGTAAACACTTCCCATGAAAGAATTTAATTCATGTAAAAGATTATACCCCACATATTACTAGGAAGTAAAAGCTCTTACTTGATGTACAAACAAATACTCTTTTTAATCATACTGGCCATTATTTGAATTTCACTTTTAGTATTTGCCTATGGTAACTCCTATGGGATCCTAGTGATCGCCAGAGCTCTACATGGTAGTTCCTCAGCCGCAATCGCAGTCAGCGGTATGTGTATATTAGCTAAGAACGTACCGAAATGTTCGAGAAATAGCCTAATGCCTATAGCATTTGGGGGAATAGCACTCGGGGTTCTAATCGGATACCCTCTGGGAGGCGCCGCATATCAATTGTTGGGGAAACCTGCTCCTTTTATGATAATTACGTTCTTTATTCTAATAAGTATTGGTAAGTACAATATGTCTCGAATCTATTTGAAAATATCTATTGACAATTAGGTTGATTTAAGTTTTTATAGGTTTTAAATTTCTTTAATCCGAATGAATGTTATAGTCGCTGTTGACGCAACATTATTTATAAATTTGGTTTCTTCTCATTCTTATTAAAGAATTATTTAAATGTCAATTTCGCGCAAAACACACAGGAGTGTATTTTCTACGACCCTGCGCCGACCGAGGCAGCCGTTGAATTGGATTTACACTACACACAAGATAAATGGTGGTTCATATGCACGTTGCAATTTTTTCGTGTTCCGTGTTTTAAGATCGAAAAGTCTATGTCTTGTACCGTTAAAAAGGGATCTTGAGTGCCTTAAGTCGATGCTGATACGTTGGTGGTTGTGGAGAACCATTTTCCAGGGGATCCCCGTATACACAGTGTGTAAAAAGTCCCGGAACAGTCAATTATTTTGAAAATGGTGCACAATATTCGTTCAACATGAATGTTGCCTCATCCGAAAAAACTATTTGATTAAAAAAATTGTTATTTTCTTCCTGTTTTTGCATCATTACTTCGCAAAATTCCAATCTACGATCGAAATCGTCTTCTGATAATTCCTGGACAAGAGTTATTTTATAGGGGTGAAAATTACTTGTTTTTAAAATATTCCCAATTGACTTAAAACAAACATCAACTTGGGTAGCAGCTTTTCTCAGTGACAAATGTGGATCCTGAACAAAATGAAGTAATGTCTCTAATTTTTTTTCATCATTAGTTGCCGACTTTGGTCTTCCAGAACGAACTTTATCCCTGCAACTCCCGGTTTCCTCAAATCTTTGAACTGTTCTCACAACTGCAGATTTTGATATAGGCTGTCGGTTTGGAAAAGTTGTATTAAATAATTCCTTTGTTTCATTAACTGATCTTTGTCGGTCTCCAAAACCTCTTATCATTAGTAAAGTTATACGTTCCCTTTCGCTGAGAGACATTTTCAGAATTTACTTTGACAGTGACGCAAAAAATTCTAGTACCAGCTTGTAAAAATGCAAAATGTAGGTAATATCCACTAATATCGTACTTATCGTATTTATGTCATTCAACTCAAATTATTTCTGAAACTAATGGGTTTAGCCATATGACATATTTCATAATTGTTGTTTAGAATCTCTAGAGGAATTAGAAAATGTAATTAAAAAAGGATCATTCCATTGAAAAAAAATGAAGTTTTGTGATGCACAACTTTTTGGTCCACCCTGTATAATTACAAAAGTCCTATTTCAATAGATTTTATTAAGACCTTCAACTTTTATACAGGAAGTTTTTTTATATTGTGCACCATTTTCAAGATAATTGACTGTTCCGGGACTTTTTACACACTGTGTATACACACAGCTTATAAGAAAACTCAGGT
Source organism: Ceutorhynchus assimilis (assembly GCA_917834065.1). Taxonomy (NCBI): domain Eukaryota; kingdom Metazoa; phylum Arthropoda; class Insecta; order Coleoptera; family Curculionidae; genus Ceutorhynchus; species Ceutorhynchus assimilis. The sequence goes on from OU892282.1 coordinate 16,948,719, forward strand.
GAGTGGAAATAATTTTTGTGTGTTTCGACAACCCTATGGTATCATTTTCATTTCTATTTCTCTTTGTTTGCGCGATTTTCCAGTCGCAGTCCAGTTTACTAAATTTCAAATACTATTGCGTACCTGTTGTCGAAAATAAATTTTAATTTTTAAAAGAAAGTAATATCTAGATAAAATTAAAATAATTTATGCAGGAGTTCACTTTTTACTAAGCATACCCAAAATAGATACCAAAATCGCCAAATACCATACCAGTATTACCAAATGTCGTCTTTTATTGGTGCATAGGGCAGGCACGGAACCTACGCTACGCTGCTATCACAGCTAGTCTCTCCATTTCATTTCAAAGTCTCTCCATTTCATTTCAATTTTCTTTCTCGTTTCCGTACTTTCAATACAGTACCGCGGTACTACAGTGGTGGCATACGAGGCATTGGCCAAGCATCGCACGCCGTTGCTATGACGCTTTTTCAGTCGCAGCCGCGAGTCGCAATCTTTTCAGAACCGCTCAACTAGACTTATAGTCAGGGAGCGCGGTCTATTTACCAACACCAATACATAATAATTAAAAATTGTGGAAATATATAAGTATTAAAATTTACTTAAAAAATCTTTTATTAGATAATGGATTTCCACCAAGTAAAAGCCGATTCAATCAAAAAATAAAATTATTTAATTTTCAATTTTCTTTCACTTTACAATTACAATTACAATTTACCTAATAATTAAAAATGAAATTATTTAATTTTCAATTTTCTTTCACTTTACAATTACAATAATTAAAATAAAATAAAATAATTTTGTTTTAAATTTTATTTTGCTCTACAACTATTACAATTACAATTACCTACAATTTTCAGAATAGTTTGACAGAAATTATTTACTTTCAATTTTCTTTCTCTTTACACATAATAAGAATTACATTTATTTTCACTTACCATGGCGCCCACTTCCGAGATTAAAAAGTTAGAGGCTAAGAGAAGCGTTTATTTGTCACGCATTACAGAGGTTTGTCGTCTCGCTGTTCAAGCGAAGACGGATAAAAGCATGTTAGGGCAACTTCACGCCCGGTATAGAGACCTAAAGGATCATTATGAAAAGTTTGGGAAGCTACATAATGAAATAATCATAGAGGTTTCTGAGGAAGGTGACTTCAAAGCTCAAGACAAAATAAGGAAAGACATCGACAATTACTATTACGAAACGATTTACACGACACTCTTTCCTCAGATAAATACTCAAGGTACGTCGGCGTCGACTGCTCAATCCAACGTCGTTTCATCTATAAAGCTTCCACAAATAAACTTGCCTATTTTCAAGGGTGACCAAAAGCTTTGGCCCTCCTTTTACGACCTTTACAAAAAACTAATTCATGAAAATCCTTCTTTGTCTGATGTAGAAAAATTACAATATCTCTTTGCCTATTTAGTGTGATCTACACCATACTATACCGCCTAAAGCTTTTAGGCGGTATAGTATGGTGTAGATCAAGACTTATTTTGACTTTGCCTCCCACTTTGGTGTCACAAGCTGAATTTTTGAGGGATGAAAGTACATGATAAGGTAACCCTTATTCCGGAGGTAACACAAAATTGGAGTGTGGAAAAGGGCACTATCATCAAAAATCGAGATATTGATACCACCGTATAGAGAAAAAATACTTTATTATTGGTCCAATGCACAATAAGGTCATTGTAGGGAGTATTTTTTTTATAATCATTCAAAAAAAATAATTACCATTAGCTCTTATGGCCGAAAAAAACTTTTAACGTAAATAGGTATCTCGGTTTCAATCGTGCAAAAATTTGGTTAAAAATCATCTTTTTTAAATATACCTTTCATTTAACGAAAAACGAAGGCTTAAATGAAATAAAAAAAAATCTTTATAAAAGTTTCGCTTATGTATTGTCCAGATAACAGTGCAAACCACATATTTTTTGCTTAACAAAGATATAACAATAAACAATAAGAGATGTCAAGGGTTTATAGGAGACCAAGATCTAACCGCCGAGTCTCTCGACGCGCTATGCATCTCTCTCAGTGTTGATGCGTATGGGATCTCTTTAACTCTGTTACATTATTTTATACAGGGATTATTAATTATTCCAATTGGAGGCGAAGAATGTTTCATAGGGTGTATGGTGTATTACTTTATAATTTGCCTTTGAGAAAAATAAAAAATAATAAGATAAATTATTCATATTATCAAAATACATATACCTACAGGGTGTTTCATGAATATCAAAACAAAGGCGTTTTAGGGTATTTAAGGTCGATTAAAAAAACCGCTCGGACACGTCAACTTTGTATTCAAGAATAAAACTTTCCGACCCTATCGGGTGGGGTGACTTTAACCCTTCCTTTTCAGATAGGGTAGTACTGAAGATGGGTCGAGTAGTACTAAAACTGTATTTTGATTCTCGTCACAAGTGCGTATTTTTTTTTGAAAATCTCAAGATATTCACTGTCAGCGTTGCTATGGGCTAAATAAGAAACAATTTTATGGCCCTGGTATTCTCAAATTAACACTTCCCCTAGTAATTTTCACTGAATCGAGACTTTGACTGAGTTTCAACCCCATCGACATGGAAAAGCAAGAAAAAAATTGATCCTTCAATGTTGAACATTTAGAAAATTCTGCTATTCGAAAGATCTTCAAAACAAGATGCTACTCAGCCCACACCCTCTATCATAATAATGGGGGAGAAAATCACCCTCAATACAAAAAAAAAAGAATCACATGCGGAGTTTCAACGAGAATTAAAATACCTTTAAAACAAACTACCATTCGACCTGGACCTACCTTCCATATCTTGATGAAAAGGGTGAACGTTACCTTTCATAGAGGGGGATGGGATGAAAAAACAAATTGAAATTATTAGAAAAGTGCTTCTGAAAAAATGAAAATTGACTTATCCGAGAGGCAAATGTTAATTTGAGAATAACAGGGCAAGAATAGTTATTTATGTATCAAGGGAATTATGCAGGTGTTAATACCCCAGGGCAACGTTTGTGTCCCTCGGGCCGGAGCCCCGAGGGACACCAATTGCCCGTGGGTATTAACTCCTGATAATTCCCGTGGTACATAGATAATTTTATATCCTACTGAATTTACTGTATTCTGTCTATTTTTATAAAGGAATAAGCCATAAATCAAAATTTCTATTTTTTGTCAAAGTGTTACCTATTCAAGGTAAAAGCGGGAGTTATGGAAATCCTTAACTCCCTTGGGAGTTATGATATCCTTAACTCCCTTGGGAGTTATGAAAATCCTTAACTCCCTTGGGAGTTAAGACCCTGTTTATGATTATCGTAACCAAGGTATTATATGGTTTTAATAGTTCAGTAGGATATAAAATTATTTTATTTCCTACTGAACTGTTATAACCATATAATACCTTGGTTACGACAATCATAAACAGGGTCTTAACTCCCAAGGGAGTTAAGGATTTCATAACTCCCGCGCGGGAGTTAAGGATATCATAACTCCCAACAAGGGCGTACCCAGGATCTGAAATAGGGGGGGGGGGGGCTGACCAAAAAAAAAAACAATGGATTTTGCATTTCTCTTTTTAATTACTAAATTTTGACATAACTCGCTTAATTTTTACTTCAATAACAATTTTCTTGGATTTGTCGCAAATTTATTTAAAACTTGATTTTCAAATTGCTCTCGATTTGATTTAATTAAATCACGATGCACACTCATGAGACATAATCCTGTTAACCTTTCCTCTCCCATGGTAGTTCTCAACCAAGTCTTCACTCTTCGAAGAGTACTGAAGGATCGTTCTACAGTGGCCGTGGTGCATGGAATTGTGATTAAAATCGAAAGTGCCTGTTTTAGGATGGGATAAAAAACATCGGTCTCGTCGAGAAGGTCAGTTATTTCGACGTCTTTTAGCTGGTCCTCAGTTGACTTTTTTTCCTTCCACAAATTATACCATAGGTCCATTTCCGCAGTAATATCGTCCAATTTATAAAACTGGGTAAAATATTGTGCATTTTGTTCTACTTGATTGGTTTCCATGTCGAGCATATATAATGGATGTATTTTTGTTAAGGCAAACGCTGGAGTATGTTCTTGAGAAAAGCGAATATTTAAAGAGGCTATAATTGAATCCAGATACGGTATAATTAACGAACGCTTCCAGTAGTCACTATCACAGTCTGATGGAGGATTGTTTCTATGTATTTGCCTCTTGGTAATTCGAGGGATAGAAATTTCTATTTCCAATTCCAATGCAAAGTCTTGTGCTTTTTTAAGTACTTCATCAATAACTAGGTCGGCATCTTCACGGTTTCTCTTCAGAACGTTAAGGATTACGTTCAGATGTTCTTGCAACTTAATTAAATCCATAGTTTTTGCTTGCAAGGCATTAACAACCGGCTCCAGTAAAGCTGAATATTTTGCAATTATAGTTAGGGCAACAATTAGTGAGGGTTTGGTAACGGCGGCATGCAACTGGTACGCAGATTTTCTCGTGGCGTAGTTTCCTTCGATAGATAGTTTTTCAAGTGATTTCACAATTTCGAGGAAATTTTGTGCAAATAAGCGAATACTTTTGTATTTTTCAGACCATCTAGTCTCACACAGTCGTGATAGATTAGGAGCGGAACTTTTGCGAGTGGTGGATTCCCTGAAAAAGGTTATAACATCCTTTACGGTGCCAATAGTGTTTCTAATTTCCGGAACATTGTTTGCATCATTGACAACAAGATTTATTTTATGATTTGAGCAATGAAAAAATAATGCTCGTGTGTACTTTTTCCTTAAAATCGCTTGTACGCCACCCTCTTTGCCCGCCATCGTAGCGCAGCCATCAAAACCAAGTCCTACACAACTATGCGGTGAAAAATTATAGCTAACTAAAAAATTGTCTATTGCATTGGCAATTGCTGGGACATCCTGTGATGTCAGCTCCACAGAACCCACAAATTCTTCTCGGACTTTTTTTTACTTTCATCATAGAAACGCAAGCCAATGGATAGCTGCTCCTTTCCTGAAACGTCGGCTGTCTCGTCGGCTAAAACTGTGTAGAACATGGCTTTCTTTGCATCATTTATCACACTCTCCCTAATAACTTCGCCACATAAATATATGAGTTGGTTTTGTATTTTTGGTGACGTATAACCAGCATTTCTACGACACTTTTCCAGGTGATTCTTTAATTTGATGTCGCCCGACTCAACTCGCAAATTCATTAGATCGAAAAAAACTCCCTCATCTGCTTCTTTTCCTCGTAGAGGCATATCGTGTGTGCCACAGAATACTACACAGAAAATAATAGAGGCCAATATTTGCTTGTTCTCTTCGATTGTTTTTTGGTGGAAACTTTGAACTTGAATGTCCACAGGTATATTTTCGAGAAAGGCCTTTGCAGCAGCAGATGCAGATTTGTGAAAGTTATTGGTGGCATGTTTACGACAATCTTCGTGCATATTCCTAAACTTCGTAAATGGTCTGATCATAAATGAACCTAACACTCCCCTTACTGTGCCAGTAGAAGGAGGAAATAAAATACAGTGCTTACACAGAGCACCCTTTAGTCGCTTGGAATACACTAACCATGGTGTGTATTGATCTAACCAAGCATAATTAAATTTTCTTCGCAAATGACTGGCCTCGGCTGCAAAATCGTAATTCTTGGGTGGAACCCACGGATTTTTTAACAACTCTTTTTTTCTTTCCATCGTCAGGTGAAATGTTTGTCCTACATAACGACCCAAGTCATTTTCGTGGCAACCATCATTCTCTTCAATTTCGGGATTGACTACAGAGCCAGATGTTGACGGTAAAGATTCTAAATTAGGAGCAGTGACTTTCTTAGATCTCATAGAATTTAGCGGTTGCTCAGATTCAGATTCAGTTTTAGATGGGCTTGGCGATGAAATTTGAGCATTGTTATCATCGCTCCCGCTGCTACTGTCATGTTCTTTTTTCCTCTTGAGAGTTTTAGTAGCTGCAAAACACAATAATGCCGCTATTAGTATTTTATACAGTGTGAGTGATATCCATGTTAGTGTTTTGTTTAACATGTAACATGGAAAAAAACATTTTGTTTTTTTTAATTGGAATTTACAGATATTACACAAATGTCGTCGAATGTAACTTACTAACTGTAACTTACCTGTTTGAAAAAATTTCCTGATATACATTTATCAGTGTGGAGATACCGAGATGCCCGAAATAGGTAGATTCAGCAGATTTTCCAATAAGTACTGTAACGTTTTTAGCGTGAACTTGTTCGACTACGATGTGATAAAAGCTGCCAATTAATTAAAACTATACTTTTATTAACACTTAACTAAAATTCACTCTGATTAATTTAACTAAACACACTAACTAGTTTATGTAACGCCTTGTATCTTGTATTTATTTATAAAAGTATTCTATTCTTCAACCCGGCACTGGCGAAATCTGCCCTCGCCGCCCGACATTGTTCCTTTTATATCCGAAGCGCCTGCTTCTCGAAGATTCTCTCCGCAGCACGTACGAAGCTTCGCGCTGCGTCTCGAGAATTCTCCACGCGGCCGGGAAGAGTCAGAGGCGGACTCAGGGTAATTTTCGTTACAGTACAATCTAATATAAATTTCTGACAATGTTTACTAGTGTAACGTAACTGCTAACAACATAGCATAGACGTTTATCAACAACTAATGGCCGGTATTATAAAACACTGAACTGATGGTTGAGTTTCAACCTACGGTTGACTCCATGCAAATTGATAGGATTCAACCGAAGGTTGAAACTCAACCATCGGTTCAGTGTTTTATAATACCGCCCCTAAGTAAATTAAGTTTACTTGCAGTACTTGCACAAACAAATTAACATTGAATAACAAATGAAAATAATCGAATTCCGTTAGAAAAATAACACAATACAACAAATTCGCAGGGGCCAAGATCGTAATAGAAAATTCATATTTTTGCTAATTCCGCTAATTGCAAATCTAGTAGGCTGTGCAGTGCGTTGCGTTTGACTTACGTAGGTATATGAATATATTTTAGTAGTATTTAGTAGTATATTTTTCGGGTTTGTAATTTTTTTAGTAAAACCATAGTGGTTTATTTTGATTTTTTTATGTTCTGCACTTAGCGGAGCCTTTCTATAATTTATAAAAATTTTTAGGGGGGGGGCAGCTGCCCCCCCCCTGCCCCTCGCTGGGTACGCCCTTGACTCCCAAGGGAGTTAGGGATTTCCATGACTCCCGATTTTACCTTGAATAGGTGAGGTGAAACTTTGACAAAAAATAGAAATTTAGGTTTATGGTTTATTTCTTTATAAAAAGGACAAAATACAGTAAATTCAGTAGGAAATAAAATTATCTATGTACCACGGGAATTATCAGGTGTTAATACCCACGGGCAATTGGTGTCCCTCAGGCCGAAGGCCCTCGGGACACAAACTTTGCCCTGGGGTATTAACACCTTCATAATTCTCTTGATACATAAATAACTATTATATTTAGCCAATGGCAACTTTGACAGTGAACACCTTGAGAACTAATCATTCGATTTTCAAAAAAAAATACGCACAAATACCTTTAAAACAAGGAACTACTTGACCCATCTTCCCTATTTAAAAAAGATGGGTGCAAGTCCCGATGGGGTCAAAAAGTTTCCCCCTTAAATACAAAATTGACGTGTCCGAGCGTTTTTTTATACGACCTGAAGATATCCTAAAACGCCTCTTTTTCGATGTTCGTGAAACACCCTGTACATGTCTTTTGATAATATCAGGGCCGATTCTAGCTCTTTGGCCGCCCTCGTGCAAGAGCTTGTTTTGCCGCCCCCCATGAGGAACTTTTTGCTTCGGGGGCAAATAATTGTTCACAATATTCTATCCGTGGACTCCGTCAAGTAACCCCCCCACATTCGAATTTTCTAACAAAATTGCAACCACTTACTGTGCTCGAAGTGTGCTTTACTGTGCCGATGATATTTTGAACTGTGCCGTTCCGATTTTCCGATATCAAAGGTATAGGAAAAACAAGATGGGGGCTAACTTGACGCTCAGCCCCCAAAATTTTGGAAATCAGAAAAGAAAAAATGGATTCTTATGCAATCTGAAGAGTGCTGAACAGGGCTGTAGCAGGTTTTCCTCAAATTTTCCATATTCGGTCATTTTCCGACAAATCCTACTGGGTGGCTTACTTGACGCTCAGCACCCCAAAATTTTGGAAATCAGATGGAACAAAAGTGGATTCTTATGCAATCTGAAGTGTGCTGGACTCTGTTGTATCAGGTTTTTCTCAAAATTTCCATATTAGGTTGATTTTTTGCGATGAAATGTCTTGTGAAACGAATATTTTATGCTCTTTTTTCTATTTTGGTATTGTTTAATTTAAAAAAAAACTTTTCTTGCAAATTTTATTCTCATATTTCCTGATTTCATATGTTTAGGTTGGTGACACTACATGCCAAATATAGAAATCTTCTATTATTTTTTATCGCGAATGACAGTTCGATGGCCATCAGTCATCCAGTGTTACCAACCTTCGATAAGTAAAAAAGGAGTGTCACAAAGAGCTTCTTTTCGAAACTACTTTTAATGTCGAAAAGACTTCGATATGACACCAAAATAGAAAAAAAAAATGATTCGTATCCAATGTGAACCAGTGCAAATATTCAATCGATTGGAGTGTGCCACACCTGTGCCGCACTATTTTTGCGAACGGATTTCGCTATTAAAGTGTACCCTTCTCATAAGATTGAATAGGAATCCATTGTTGTTTGATTCAATTTTCAAAATTTTGGGGGGGCCGAGCGTCAATAGCCCCCAAGTAACTAGTATTTTGTCCCAAATATGGAAATTTTGAGTAACACCACACCGTCCAGCACACTTCAGATTAAATAGGAATCCATTTTGGTTTGTTCTGATTTCCAAAACTTTGGGGGCGCTGAGCGTCAAGTTAGCCCCCCAGTAAGATTTTGTCGGAAAATGACCGAATGTGGAAATTTTGAAAAAAAACCTGATACAGCACACTTCACTCCAGATTGAATAGGAATCAATTTTTGTTTGATCTGATTTTCAAAATTTGGGGGGGGGGGGGGCTGAGCGTCAAGTTGGCCCCCCAGTAGGATTTTGTCGGAAAATGACCGAATAAGAACATTTTCAGAAAAACCTGATACAGCACAGTTCAGCTCACTTCAAATTGCATAAGAATCTATTTTTGTTTGATCTGATTCCCAAAATGTTGGGGTGGCTGAGCGTCATAAGTTAGCCCCCCAGTAGGATTTTGTTAGAAAATAACCGAATATGTAAATTTTTTAGAAAAACCTGATACAGCGCAGTTCAGCACACATCCGATTGCATAAGAATCCATTTTTGTTTGACCTGATTTCCAACATTTTGGGGGATTGAGCATCAAGTTAGCCCTTCATCTTGTTTTTCCTAAAACTAGGATATCGGAACGGTACAGTTCAAAATATCATCGGCACAGGGCACATTAAAGCACACTTCGAGCACAGTAAGTGATTGAAATTTTGTTAGAAAATTCGAATGTGGGGATCTAACTTGTCGGAGCCCTAACCGTGGGTGGTCCGTTTGTTGTTTATCGCTAGCAGGTGATTGGCCAAGGGCGCTCGTACCACTTGGCTGGTAGCACGCGCTTCAACTGGCCGCCTCTTCGTGCAGTATAGTTTGAAGGTATTTGTCTCTATTTTTTTAAAATCTGTATAAAAATATACTAATATACCTGGATAGAATATGCTGCCACCTAGGGCTGCTGCCCTCGCGCGGCGCACGAGTTGCACGAGTGTAAAATCCGGCCCTGGATAATATGATCAATTTATCTTATTTTGCAGTTTCCTCAAAGGCAAATTAATTATTTTAAATTAGTAATACACCATACACCCTATGAAACATTCTTCGCCTTCAAGCGGATAAATTAATAAACCCTATACAAAATAATGTAACAGAGTGAAAAAGATCCTATACGTATCAATACTGAGAGAGATGTATAGCGAGTCGAGAGACTCGGCGGTCAGATCTTGGTCTCGCATAAACCTTGACATCTCTTATTGTTTATAGTTATATCTTCGTTAATTTAGAAGCAAAAAATATGTGGTTGGCACTGTTATCTGGACAATACAGAAGCGAAACTTTTATAAGGATTTTTTTTTTTCATTTAAGACTTCGTTTTTTGTTAAATGAAAGGTATAGGGACCGGTCCATAGAATAAGGACCGGTCACAAATTTAAATCCGCGACCCCTAGTGAGAGATGTCAAAAGTTTTTGTCGAGGGGTCAATAGCTCTTGCAGTCGGTGTACATATTTCTCACAATCTTCACACAATCATTCACAATCAGATCACAATCGTTCACAATCTGTCACAATCTCACACAATCTGTCACAATCGTTACACAATCACACACAATCGTTACACAATCACACACAATCTCTCACAATCGTGTCACAATCTCTCACAATCGTTGCACAATATCTCACAATCGTTACACAATCGCTACACAATCTACCACCATCTGTCGCACGTGAGGTCCCTATAAATAGTTTTATTTACTTCATTATCGCCTATAATAATAAGCCAATAAGCCTGTTTGATGAGCTTACTTTTGTATATCCACCTGCAGCCCCATTGACCCCCAACCTCAGAAATGTTTGGTTGCCATTGAGCTAGGTGCTGTGCGTGAGAGCTAAAAACGAGGTTAAAAACCAAAACCAAAACCAAAACGAATTCGCCTCAGATGGCCTGAAAATCCAGACCTAGATGTTGTAGAAAAAAAAATTGTATAGGGTGTTTACAAATTCACGAGTAAGTATATGGATCTGGATGCGGATTCTAATTGGTCGATGTCGAAGGATGCGACTTGGAAATAACGTTGATGCTGCCTATACGAGACGCTCGACTCGTGTCGACTAGTGAAATTGTATATCGGTTACTGGAAAACATAAGAGATGCAGGTTCATTTAAATTGGGGCAAAGTTACGCAATTTTTTGCTCACCAAAATACCGTTTCGAAATTTAGAAAATTTCGGATAGGTACTAAAAAAACGAAGCCGTTTTTATTTTTTCCTCTGAGCTTATTTTTGAAGAGATACTTCAACATGAATTGCACTTCAGCGTTGCCATTTTTTTTTTCCACAATATGGCATTATCAAATTTGAAATCCGAGTTTCGTCTTTGGGCCACACCTCACCATTAACTTTATTTTTTTGTATACAGCTCTGGCTTTTTGTGTAGTTCTTTGCTAGCTGACTTTTTCAATGGAATGGTGTATCAAAACAAACAAAGAATTAAATAAAAAATCCAGATCCGTATTTAGAATTATAAAGTTGATGATGTTGCTTCAAAGACGAAACGTCGGATTCCAAATTTGCGAACACCATATTGTAGAGGACAAAAAGTGGCAACGCTGAAGTGTCATTTATTTTGAAGTATCGCTTCAAATAACACAGGAAAAAAAAAATTGCAAAATTTCGTTTTTTCCAAATACCTCCGGAAGTATGCGGAATTTTCCAAATTTCAGAACGGCATTTTGGTGAGCAAGAAACTGCGTAACTTTGCCCCAATTTGACCGAACCTGTATCTATTATGGATACCGAGATCCGCATACTTACTCCCGAATTTGTAACACCCTGTATATGGTACAAAACAAACCATTTTAAAAATTATCCATTTACAATATCAAGGTTGAGTCATAAAAAAATAACAATATTTTTAAGCAAATAAAAGCCTAATTTGGAAAAAGTATCTATCCCACAACAAATTCTTTATTAGTTGTCATCATCTTCGTGTTTTATTAAAACTTTTATCTTTCACGTCTGTCTGTGATGATTTTTTTCTAAATTCAAACACCCGGTATATACCTATTTAAAAAAACTCTGATTCCGTAAATGGCGCAGAGGAAACGCATGTTTCAAGTGTGATGAACAACTTTCAAGAGGGGTTGAAGATGTGTGACCCCAAAGCAGGACGACACTCCTTGACTGACACCTCTAGACTGACACTATTTTTCATTATTTATTGAAAAGTGCACTATTATCACTTCATTTAGCTGTACCTAATCGAGTACCTAATTGAAACAAAATTATCTTGAATATTAAAAATGTTATATTTGCTTATAACTATACAGGGCCGTAGCGATATGACTATCCCTAGGGGGTGATACTGAGATTCGGCGCCCCTTAAGCGCAGCGAAGGCAATTCAAAAGCGAGAAAAAATTAACTTTTTTGCAACTTTGGCAGACTATAAAACCTTAACGGTTAATTTTAGACTTTAGAGCAATCATTTGACACTAACTTTGAATTTAATCCATGATTGAAAATTCCTTACAGCCTAACCAATGAACTATAGTCAAAAACTAAAATGCGCACACATTGCCATATCTGCCAAAAAAATGTAGCCATGAAAGGGCGGTTACACACGGACGTGGATGTCTTAATACATATACGTGCATACATCAACGTGCAGACAACGTGCATGGCGCTTTTGTACAGACGCTCGCACAAAACTGCAGTCTTGCTATTCTTGCTACAGTATTCCGAGCGTGCATACAAAATTGCACATACAAAAACGCGACGATATTTTGCATACACATTGATGTTTTTGTTTGCGCGTTCATGTATGTGCGTACATGTTTTCAGACATCCACGTCCGTGTGTAACCGCCTAAAGACAGATGCCTCAAAGGGCAATGTTGTTTTGTTGACATATGACGTTTTGGAAAGTTTTGTCATATTTACCTTCACAGGTTTTATCAATTGGAATACGTGTTGGAAGCAATTTCCGCCATTTAACATAATGAGTGCGACAAAAACAGGTATCCCCTCCGCAGCAGCGGCACTAGGCTTCACGTTCGTCAATATGTGTTCGCATTCCTATTTTTGGTTATAGTTCATTGAGCCTAACAAAGTTGCAAAAAAGTCAATTTTCAACTATCAATATTTCCAAAACAGAGTTGAACTTAGGTATAGGAATGAGTATAGGGTATAGATATCACATGAGATCTGCTAAGAATTTCACCATAGCATATCATATACAAAAACAAACAGCAGGTTACCTCTCACGCACATCTCTTCTGCGCAAGCTGCCATTCGAGAATACAGCCTATCACCGCTACGGCAGAATCACATGATTTAACGCGTATCTCTTCTGCGCATGCCGCCATTTGAGGCTACAAATCTCGAGTTAGCCTGCTGATTGTTTTTGTATACTCATGCTATGATTTTATGTAGAATCCGAATACTCAATAATATACTAATATACAGGGTATTCCATTTAAAATAAGAAAGTTGCAAGGTAAACCACGACCAGCTTTTCTGAAACATCCTTTATATGCGAAAGTAAGTTTAAAAAAAAAAAAAAAAATTGTCTCAACCATAAAACTTTTATTTCAGACACTTCTTTCTAAAATTTCAAATAAAAAAGATGTGTGACATTTATAACCAATAACCCTGAATTTCACAACGTCACTTTTCTTTTTCTTTTCCCTTTTGATCTTTCAGTTTAACTAGGTGTTTCCTCACTTCTGTTTCCGGCTTAGGTTACAAATTCCGATAAACATTTTATTTCTTTAAATTGTTTCCTTTGTCTACCTATCGATGACGACCAGTTTTGGAGAAATTATCAATAAGTTCCTTTGTATTATTTGAATAAACAAATGTGCGCCAGCAGGATTCGGTTAGTTCGACGTTGTCAGATTGCACGGAAGGAACCCATTTAGGTATACCTTGCCTTCCTAAGTGTTACTTCTTTCATTAACTTCTGATACCCTATTGTGTGTCTTAGTTGTTTTGTTCACTATTGTCTCCATCTATACAAAATAATGTAACAGAGTGAAAAAGATCCTATACGTATCAATACTGAGAGAGATGCATAGCGCGTCGAGAGACTCGGCGGTTAGATCTTGGTCTCCTATAAACCCTTGACATCTCTTATTGTTTATTGTTATATCTTTGTTAAGCAAAAAATATGTGGTTGGCTTTGTTATCTAGACAATACATAAGCGAAACTTTTATAAAGATTTTTTTCTTTTCATTTAAGCCTTCGTTTTTCGTTAAATGAAAGGTATATTTAAAAAAGATGATTTTTAACCAAATTTTTGCACGATTGAAACCGAGATATTTACGTTTAAAGTTTTTTTCGGCCATAAGTGCTAATGATAATTATTTTTTCTGAATGATTATAAAAAAATACTCTCTATAATGACCTTATTGTGTATTGGATCAATAATAAAGTATTTTTTTCTCTATACGGAGGTATCAATATCTCGATTTTTGATGATAGTGCCCTTTTGCACGGTCTAATTTTGTAATACCTCCGGAATAAGCGTAACCTTATCATGAACTCTGATCCCTAAAAAATTCAGCTTGTGACAAAAAAGTGGGAGGTAAATCGATTTTTAAAGCGAATATTTCAATCCATTCACTCTACTAGTAGTCTGGGAGTTAACGACATATTTCATTGTACCATTTCCGCAAGCTTCATTCTTTTTGTATGTGTTATACGTGTAGTATATGATAGTAATATGAACGTCTGCCGGCGCACCAACACGACAGGGGGTTACAGGAGGGTTACAATTACAGCAAAAAATGAACGAAAAAAACTTATAGCCGCATAAGCGAAACTTATTGTACGTATTAGTAGAAACATAGAAACCTCAGAAAATATGGTCTGCCACCTAAATTCCACAACAAAAGTCGTCTGCCACCCACATAAGTAAAAAATTAAAAAAAAATTATACCCGCAAGTGTGCCGCAAGGCTGAAATTTATTATTTTTATTTGCAACCATATATGTAATCTCGACATTACTGACTTTTTAAAAATTTGAAAGTGACACTTTACCTTTGTCACTTCCCTCTTCGATTTCCCTCACCGATTTCCCTATTCGACTTCCCTCACCGATTTCCCTCACTCTAATTTATTTACCTTTGCTGGCAACAATGAAAACATGTTCGTTAAAAACGTCAATACAGGTGAATGACATATTTTGGCATGTTTGTTTTATTTTTTTTAATATTACAAAAATTGAATGACTAATCATAATTAATGGTTTGCTTGCAAATAAAATAGTATACAAACCTCAGAGGAAAGTTTTCATCTCTGTCTCGAGATTAATAGTCAATCTCGACGCTTGGCGTCTCGATTGACTATATAAATCTCTCGACAGTAATGAAACACTTCCCTACTCGGTATGTAATATACTATTACAGTGAGTTTGACAAGTGTCAAGAAGAGAAAATAAATATTCCAAGTGAAAATTTTCATTTCCATTTTGAGTGTACGCGATGAATCCTTCTATAATCTCTTTAAGAACTCTAGAACATTAGACTTGAGCTTTTCACAATTCATTTTCGTTAGTTTCAAAAAAAATAAAATAAATACGAATAAGAGAAAAATGCAGCGTCCTAGCGGTGGTGCTCGGGCACTGCATGCCGAAGTCAACTTCATAGGCTTGGCAGACGATTTTCGTTGTATCTTATTCGTGGCAGACTATTATGTTTGTGTTTGTTCCATAAAAAGAAGTATTTTAATTAATTTCAGCCTTGCGAGTATATTTTTTTTTATTTTTTTTTTTTTGCACCTACTTGAGTGGATGGCAGACGACTTTTGTTGAGGAATTTAGGTGGCAGACCATATTTTCTGAGTTTGCTATGTTTCTACCAATACGTACAATAAGTTTCGCTTATGCGGCTTTAAGTTTTTTTCGTTCATTTTTTGCTGTAATTGTAACCCTCCTGTAACCCTCTGTCGTGTTGGTGCGCCGGCAGACGTTCATACTACTATCATATACTATACGCATAACACATACAAAAAGAATGAAGCTTGCGGAAATGGTACAATGAAATATGTCGTTAACTCCCGGACTATAGTATACAAATTACAAATAACAATTATCTAATAGCATATGACAAGTTAGTGAAACGGCAGTGGCGTATCTACCGGTGTGCCATGTGTGCGAAGCACACAGGCCCGGCCCCGAAAGGGGCCCGTGATCTCCACATCGAAACCGCAAAAAAATGTTTCAAAAGATAAAAGACCTAAAATTATTAATTGTCTTTTCATTTTTTTGCTTGTATAATAATGATTAATGTATGGGCAATAGTCTATCTACGCGCAAAAAAATACCGGCAGCGGTATAGTATTTTCATTCTGACTTGAAACACTGCATTATACAAGGATGTTTCAACATTACGTCGCTCTTCTTCTATTAATGTCATAGAAAATCTATTGTAAGTTTCCCTCCTGTATGTACCGGGTCATTGTCTATATTTTGCACCCACACCTATCTCACCTGTTTGAAGAGCAGTGTTGTCGAACGTCAAAATACTAAATCGGGAGAAACTGGCGTTGAAAATCGGTAGATTACTGCGCAAAATCGGTAGGTATAACCAAACTTTGGTATAACATAAAGACTTAAATCCAATATTGCCGTGTTTTGCATGATTTAATAAATATTAAATTATAAATCGGAAAATCAATGGTTATTTACATTCCAAGTTGCGAAAGCGTACTTTTAGGTGCAAGGAGTATTCAAATAGCCGAGGCGAAACGAAGCGCAGCCGAGGCTATTTGAATACCCCCGAGCACCTGGAAGGGCTTCTCCAGCGTGTAATGTATTAAACTTTTCATTCTTCCCCTTCAAAAATCGTGAATAGACGTGCGAAAGTGAAACATGCTAGTAGCGAAAGTGAAAGTAACTACTAGCATGTTTCACTTTCGCTTCCGCTCGCCTATGCGAGATAAAAAAATCTACATTCCTATGGGGGAGAATGGAAATATAATTTTTTTCTGTGACGGGAAAAAATAGACTTTTTGTACCTGCTGACAGAGGCAAAAATGTCACTTTTTCTCCCATGGGAAAAAAAAGTGAAAAAGTAACAGGTACCAGTCAAATTTTTTTCCCGAGGGAAAAAAGTAACAGGTATTGATCAAATTTTTTTCTCAAAGGGAATAATGTATAGATGGAAAATGGTAAGATTTTCCCGTCACAGAAAAAAATTGTGTATTATATATGGGAAAAAAGTAAGATTTTAGCGCTCGCTGTGTTGTCTCCCTACGCTTCGCGTCGGGAGACAAACCACACCTCGCGCTAAAATCTAGTACTTTTTTCCCTTGTATAATAAATAAGTATTATTTAAGAAAATACAAACATAAATAAAAGAAAGATACAGATTAATGAATGTGATTTGGATCATACATACCTATATTCCAAAATCATAAAAATTAGCCGTTTTTATATGTCGCTGAAGTAAAGGTGCTAGGACAGAGCGAGCGCAAAATCACCCATTTTCCCATGTAAATCTCCATAAGAAAATCTAAGGTCCATTCTGCCACTTTTCGGACCGTTTTGGAGTGGGGGTAAAATTTCCTAGAATTAGGCCCCGCCCCCTTTCCAGCGCCCAGGTCTGCATCGACCGTTCGCACTACCTCAGTAGCCGCCGAGGCAGCCGCACATACTTGCTACCAGTAGAGTAAGATGGTTCCTTCTGCATCATAGGATCCTCCCCATGGGTGCGAGAGAGGAAGCACTATACCCCCGTCTCTGCGGGTGTGAGAGAGAAGGCACAATGTCAGCACTGGGAAAGTTAGTCGCTGCCAACGCCCTCTATCCACCATCACGCGTACTATCGACCATCGACTAAAACACACGTTAAGACAGTAGCGCAACCTATCTTAAGTCAGTCGCACCACCTGTGATTAGCGATTCGCGTACCATTTATCGTATTTCATCCGTGAGCGCAGGAATTTATAATTTTCATACCTTTAAATAATTAAAAATAAAAAATGCTCTTAATCAGATGAAACAGCAATTAAGGTCAGAGCAAGGTAAGGGAGAAGCATCAATAAGAAAAATCCAGTGCTGATCATCTGTATAAACACTCATTAGGATTTAGGACTTCTATTTTTCAATTGATTCACGTCTATCGCGGCGATCGGATTAAATTCTTTATTGAAAGAAAATCTAAATGCTTACTCACGTGTTGTGTAGGTACCGTCATCCTATTTACAGAGTGAAACGTTAGTTACTAAGCTATCGACGATTATGGAAATAATTTTGACCAAATGAGTTGATAGAAATAAAGCGAGAATGTGTAGTCTGCAGCGCATAAAACATAAAAGGGCCGAAATAATGCGACAAAAAGCCATCAGTGCCAAAGTTTACGGCTAATACAATATTCTCAATCTCAGGTAAACAAACCCACATCATTGAAAATATATTTTAGTCGGAGATATCTTACATATTATTAAAAACTATTTTTGTTTGTAAGTTTGTCAACAAAGCCTACCTCTACCTGACTGACATTTCTTTCTGGTGGGCCTCCGTAAACTTTGGTTATTTGATGCTTCAGGTATAAAAATATGTAATTTCGGGATCCTATTGGGTCTGCTGAAAAATACGAATGAAAAAACAATTTTCTGTTCCAAATTAAATGTATTGTTAAGACGGAAAAAAAAATGTAATTTATTGATTAAAAATGAGTAATTTACTTGGCTACTGTCAAAGTCATTATTATATTGATTAGGTTTAAGCAGTGGTACTCCAAAAATTGTTTGGAAAGCACAAATGGGTTTCAATGGTATAAATACCCCAATACCTGACTTGAGATAACAAAGGAGGGTTTCGGGTTTAGGCTGAATAGAAAAAGGGTCAGGATAATTCTTTGGGAAACGAAAAGTCGGGAATATTTCTGGTGTTTTTTATTATTATTGGTTGTGGTTTTGGGTAATCCAATAAAACATTAATTACCAGACGTTCGAACGTTTGTTTCATTTAGCCCACATCACTACTGAAAAAAAACACGGGCGAATGACTATATCATCACACTGCAAGGTGTTATAATACTTAGGGTAGTTCTCACTCTTATCCTTAAAAAAATAGATATAATACTGAAAAATGAAAATTAATGTGCTCTTCACATAAATTTTATTTCAAATTTGAGATATCTTTCAAAAATTTTGACATTAGCTATTAAAATCGCCTAATAGGACACTTTATGTTTATTGAAATATGAATGAAGTACCTAATTAGATAGATGTTTTCGAATTTCCACAACATAATGATTAAAAATTGACTGTTTTAAATGGTTTCACTTCTACTGCCGGAAAAAGCAACAAATATAGATATCCCCATAGCCTAGAGAAGGCCTTGATCTTACACATGCGACGAACAATCTCCTTTAATCAACGGTACCTACAAGTTCAAACACGATTGAATTTTTGACGAGTTGGGGTGGAGTACCGTTGGGGGGGGGGGGTGTTAGTGATGTATACAAAGGAATGGGAGCAACTTTGAATTTTAATCTCATTCAGTCTAAAATCGTCGCCAGGTGAAGAGTGATTATAGCACAGTGAACATTTTTTTTATGATCGAGCCAATTTTGAGCTTTTGATTTTTGTGTGTGTTTGTGAATCTACGATCTACTTTTGAGAACCGTAAGTAAAATTTCTATAATAATTATTATTAAAGTGTCCAAGCGCTTATTCCGATATCTACGATCTACTTTTTGAAGGCCATATGTAAAGTTTCTATAAAAGTTATTATTAAAACACCCAAACGCTTGTTTCAACCCCCCAATAATTAGATATTATGTGCCAAAATATTTTATACATTATGAAATCCGCATAATTTTTTTTTCTCAATAAGATAAATTTAGAGGAGTCGTTTAAGTAGGTACCTACCTATAATATACTTATTTAAGTTTTTCTCGAAAAGTATCCTTGCACCAATTACCTATACGTAAGCGTTTTAGACATGCATAATGAACCGATTACTAATCATTTAGCTAGAACATGTTTAGGTATACACAGTTTTTCTTGAAAATCACCCAGACACAGTCGATTTTCTCATTCCAATCGCACATAGAGCAAGTCTTCTCGACACTAGATACCATTGCAGATATTCTATGTATTTTAGTTATTCTTAGAAAAAAAAATCACAAAGCGTGGATATGCACATTTTTTCAAAAAGTTTTACCCGAATATCTTACAACGCTTACGCCACATTAATGAACTTTAGTTTCTCTTACAAATCACCTATGCGCAAACGCATTAAACATATGCCCATAATTTAAATTTTACCAAATGAGATGATTATAACTAATTTCCCAATTATTTGTTTCAGAAAATGTTTGTATGTGAATATTGCGCAAAATCGTTCACCAGGAAGGATAATTTGAAGCGCCATGGAGACTGCAGAGTATCAGCCAATATATGTAACCAATGCGAAGAAGTCTTGGATTCCAAAGGGGCCCTCCAACGTCATCTAAAAAAAAAACATCCTGCACCGAAGGCCTGTAAACGCCAACTTGAAAATCCGGTCATTTCCATAGTAAAGCGTGCTAAACTATATCAAGCTACGGGTAAGTTGAATTATATTCTTTCCTAGTTAAAGGGGGTGTGATCCTAAAAACGACTTAAGCTGCTTAAATCTAGAAAAAAAAAATCTAAGATCTCTCATGAAAACCTCAGTCATATATTCGAAATAGTCTCCAAGAAAATTCCTTGTGAAGCACATTATGTAGGAATTTGCGATGTCACAACCGCCGAAATCGCAGGCTTCTCTTCGTTTAGTCATCAGTGAACCGTACCCTATACTTTTGAGTGGTTGCAATTCGCTCAAGGAGATAATTGTCTATTGTTTTTTGAAAATTCTTACACGTGTTAATACTGCCCCTGATAATCCAGTGTGACGTCACAAACACCTAGTTGTAACTTTAAACCGCCATAACTCGAAAACGTACCATCGTAGCAAGATGCGGTTTAAATATTTATTCTCAGATTTTTTTTTTTTTTTTTTGCACTAAAACTTTCATTTTTTGGTCACATCCTCTTTAACAACTCAACTATTGTTGTACTATATTTTTGTTGTTGCTAAATCTGATTTATTAATTTCAGGGCCATCAACCACACGCTGGTGTCAAGACTGTGCCCAGGAGATTTTGATAAGTCAATGGGCTGGTCATCGTCGGAGTCTCCAACACCGGACCAACACCTGTGTTCAACAGGGGGAAGGCGTGCAACTTGTCAAAACATCATTCAAGTGTCGAATTGCTACATACCGGCTCTCTGTGAAACAGGATACTACGAGCTTGAATAAATTTCTACCACACCTTCACCAAAGATTCGTCCAACTGGTAGGTGATATGGTCAAGAAATTTGGCCCTATCAAAGTAGGCGTGGAGCTCTTCGCTCGATTCCTCCTGCAGACCAAAGAGCTAGAAGAGGTGAAGTCGTTTAATACCAAATTTCTTGCGGTGAGCGATGGTGCCGATTTAGAGGAATTGTTTCAACAATTTTCAACAATCCTGAACAAAAAATGTTCGGAATTTCAGGAAAAAGAAAGCGGTATGTATTACTATTTTATTTGTGGTACTGTAGACATACTAAACAATGTTTCTTTTGTTATAGGCTGGACGCTCCAAAAAATCCTCTATCTAGATGTAGATATCAATAAGGTGAATCCTCTAAAAGCATCCTCGTATCTTCCGCTACCAAAAGAGATAGATGCTAAGAGAGCTGTTCTAAACATCAGAAACCAGGATCAAAAATGTTTCATGTGGTCAGTCTTGGCTCACCTACATCAAGTTGATAGAACTCAAAATGCGAATAGAGTGATGAATTATTCGTCATTTGAGAACGAGCTGAATTTCACAGGTCTAGCATTTCCTATTAAACTGAATGATATCGGCAAGTTTGAACAACTCAATGATATTTCTGTCAATGTATATGGATTGGATACCACGTATGAAAATGGTAGAAATATCACTGAGGTTGTTGGTCCGTTATATTTTACCACATCTCGAAAAACGAGACATGTGAATTTGTTATTAATTAGTAATGACTCTGGCAATAACCACTACTGCCTAATAAGAAACCTTTCTCGGTTGATCTCGAGTCAATTATCTTCACATCGTAACATGAAACACTTCTGCGATGGTTGCTTGATGTATTTTTCAACCGAGCAAAAATTGAAAGCTCATCAAGAACACGACTGCGCTCACGTCTCAGTTAAACTGCCATCAACAGATTTGAAGAAGAGTAAATACGGAGAAATGGTCCCCGAGAATATTCTGAAATTCATAAATTTCGAAAAGAAATTAAAGGTGCCCTTTGTTGCTTACGCCGATTTTGAAACAATTATCGAGCCGTTTGATACTACAGATAAAGATCTAGGTCACGAAAATTCCTATACAGTCAAAACTCACAGGGCTGTCCCTTATTCTTTCGCCTACTACATTAAATGCGACTTTGATGATTCTCATTCGATTTTAAAGACATTCAGGGGTCCTGATGCACATAAAGTTTTCGTAGAATGGCTAGAGAATGATTTTAAATCTATCTATAATCAATTTATGAAAAATATAGTGCCCATGCACCCACTGACTCGAGAACAAGAGATCGAGTTTCGCGAGTCAAAAAAATTGTCATATTTGTGAAAAGCCATTCAAGGTGGGCGATGAAAGAGTGGGGGATCACTGCCATCTCACAGGTAAATATCGTACTAGCGCCCACTCTGCCTGTAATCTTAATTTTAAATCCCCAAGCTTTATCCCTATCTTCTTTCACTCTGGGTCAAATTTTGATTCCCACCTGTTAATCAAGGAATTGGCCCAAAAAAACGAGAAATTAGATGTTATCCCTCAAAATAAGGAGCGATACATTTCATTTACTAAGCATGTTTTGGTAGACAATGTCCAGCTTGATGAAGAAGGTAAACAAAAACAGATATTTTTGAAGTTACGCTTTCTGGACAGTTTCCGATTTATGGCGTCAAGTCTAGATAAACTATCACAAAATTTGAAACCAGAACTATGCCGAGAAGTGAGAAAATATTTCCCTTTGGAAGATGAGTTCCAGATTATTCGACAGAAGGGCGTTTTTCCGTATTCTTACGTAGACTCATTTTCGAAATTAGACGACATTGAATTACCATCCATTGATGGCTTCTCAAAACCATAGCCATAGAGTTGGAATTACTGACAGATATAGACATGATACACTTCCTGAAACGAGGTATTCGTGGAGGGGTTAGTCAGTGTAGCGTAAGAAAGGCTATTGGCAATAATAAATTCATTCCTCACTATGATGCCTCCAAACCTGATTCCTACATCATGTACTTGGATGCAACCAACTTGTATGGTGCAGCCATGTCCCAATATTTGCCAACAGGTAATTTTAGATGGCTCGACTCGGATCAAATTAAAAATTTAGATTATTTAAAATTGGAGAAAGATTCGGACACTGGATATATTTTTGAAGTCGATTTAGAATATCCTGAAGATCTACATTATAGGCATAACGAGCTACCCTTCTGTCCAGAATCAGTTATTCCCAAAGATTCTTCCTCTAAAGTCAAAAAACTTATTCCAAATTTCCAACGTAAAGAAAAATACATCATTCATCTTCAAAATTTGCAGCAAGCACTTAGTCACGGTTTAAAAATAGAAAAAATCCATCGCGTTCTTTCATTTAATCAATCACCCTGGCTCAAAGCCTACATTGACCTAAACACAGCAAGAAGGAATACCGCATCAAATAAATTTGAAAAGGATTTTTTCAAACTCATGAATAACGCCGTGTTTGGGAAAACAATGGAAAATGTGGAAAAAAGGGTAGACATTAAGCTAATCACCCATTGGGAAAATATTGGCAGGAAACCTGGAGCGGAGCATGGATTTCAAAACCACATTTTAAAGACGTCACTATTTTCGGTGAAAATCTAGTAGCCATTCATATGGGTAAACAGAAAGTTAAATATGACAAGCCCATCTATGTGGGATTTGCCATCTTGGACATATCCAAGACTATCATGTATGATTTTCTGTATAGCTATATCAAGCCTAAATACGGTGATAAAGCATCCTTACTCTACACGGACACTGACTCACTTATTTTAAGTGTAGAAACACAAAATTTTTATGATGATATGAGGGAAAATTTAAACAAAATTCGATACTTCCAATTACTCACAGAACAACCCACATGGTCTACCTGTAAACCAATCAATCTTGGGAAAAATGAAGGACGAGTATGCAGGAAAGATCGTTTGGGAGTTCCTAGGTACTGGGGCAAAAGCGTATTGTGTTAATGTGGAAGGAGAGCGAACCAAAAAAGCTAAAGGCGTACCTGATTACGTTACCAAAAAAGAACTTAGCATTTCAGACTACAAGACTGCGGTCGACGTAGAAGGTGCGCTTATTCATCGCCAGATGAATACTTTCCGTTCATATAATCATGATCTGTTTATCGAGCTAAAAAATAAAGTGGCCCTCTCTTATGCAGATGACAAACGTTACGTTATACCTGGTACAGAGAACACGCTTGCATGGGGTCATAAAGATCTGGTTTTGTATAAGGAAAAGGAATCATCGTAAATTTCTGTAGAGAGTTCTCTTTCTTGTTTAGTTTTAAGTTTTTAATAGTTAAAAATGCTTTTAGAGGGTTGGAGTTTGAGATTATAAGACTATGACAGCTATAGGTGTTAGTACCTAGTAGTAAGTTTTTTATACATACCTACTCAATTCGGCCGTGGAAGGCCATTATATATAGACCTATAGCAAATAATTGTACCTTTATATTAAATTTTGGTTGAGTATTAGAATAGATGTTTTGTGACCTTATTATGGATTATTCATATGTATTTGTAATTAGTATTAAGTTTCTATTTTATGTACCATGTAATGTTATAGATTTTCAGCCTATCAAATTACTTATAGGCTACATTATATCCGCAATAATATATACTTTATAATATGCTCCGATTTTTTTTTTCAATACAACAAATAAATTAGTGTTTCTACCTAGTTGTTGTTTATTACATCCTATAAAAATATATCATGCAACTTATTAATGAGCTAAAACTAGTTCGAGATGATTTTTGCCAAGAGCAATCACGTCATGGGTCCGAAAATCTGCTAGAGTCATTCTTATGCTGCATTTACTTTCACTTCAATGGCCAATTTGTCTCAAAATTGATGACATGCTTGTCATTTGGGGGTAGTATATATCCATGTACCTACATTGAAATAAATTTAAAATTCACTTTGAAGTGCACTTTGAATTTGGGCGAGCTGCTTGCAGAGGGCAAGCCAAAATTTGTAAAATGTTAAATTTTTTACAGATTCTCTTACATTTCTGACGTTTTTCTCAATTTCCAATATCGATTAAAGTGAATTTTGTACTGCAATGTAAATGATAAAATATCAAACGTCAAATTTCAATTGAAGTTGGAAGTGAATGTAAATGCTTCTTTATGCTTTCTTTCTCATGCCATTAGCTATAAATGTAATCACCAATATAGAAACGTGTATCACGCCAGCCATCGTTGATAGTATCAAGAAAATGGAAAAAGATCCTCTCAGGTTTTAGCCTATTTGCAAATATTGAAGTTGATGAATGCATCAATGGGGGAATGCCCCCTCCCATCGTGAATCCATTTTCAATCTTCGGAAACTATTAAGTAGTAGTCTATTTTGATCGTAAAACTCAATTTTTTGTCAACTTGAAGAGATTTTTAGATAATTACCAATTCTTCTAGCTAGTGTATCATTATCTGAAGAAAGACGTTGAGCTGATTCGGCTAAGTGTTCAATATATTATACAACGCTAGACATCGTTAACGCAACAAACAAATAAAGAAATTGTAGGATATCGACGTAACTACAAAATCTGAGAATTTTACAGGAGACGCAAAAAAAAATATTCTAATTGTCATGTTGCTAAGAACTGAATTACCGATTATCATGAATAAAAATGGTGTCATACGATAAAAGAAAGAAACGTATGACTTTTATAGTTTTTTTCTCCGATTAAAATGAAAAGTGAAATTTGGGGTTATGCTGCAACAACCAGTAAATGTAAATATGTTTTATGAATATTTTGGAAACCAGTTGGGATAAATATGAATAGCAATCTATGACATTTTCAAGCAAATTAATTGAAAGATTTGAAAGGAATTCTTAACAATTCAATAGTGAGTTGCGCCTCCACGTAAGTTTTGGCATTCTGAAACCTACGTAAGGTTTGTATACACCTATACAGGGCTAGAGAAGAGACAGGCCTGTATACACCAATGGTAAGCAAGGGTTAGTTTGGGTTAGTTATAGGTTAGCATAGGAACCCCCACGTTGTTGGGTCAGTTACGAATCCTCCCTATAAAAGTCATACGTTTCTTTCTTTTATCGTATGACACCATTTTTATTCATGATAATCGGTAATTCAGTTCTTAGCAACATGACAATTAGAATATTTTTTTTTGCGTCTCCTGTAAAATTCTCAGATTTTGTAGTTACGTCGATATCCTACAATTTCTTTATTTGTTTGTTGCGTTAACGATGTCTAGCGTTGTATAATATATTGAACACTTAGCCGAATCAGCTCAACGTCTTTCTTCAGATAATGATACACTAGCTAGAGTCCGTGTAGAGTAAGGATGCTTTATCACCGTATTTAGGCTTGATATAGCTATACAGAAAATCATACATGATAGTCTTGGATATGTCCAAGATGGCAAATCCCACATAGATGGGCTTGTCATATTTAACTTTCTGTTTACCCATATGAATGGCTACTAGATTTTCACCGAAAATAGTGACGTCTTTAAAATGTGGTTTTGAAATCCATGCTTCCGCTCCAGGTTTCCTGCCGATATTTTCCCAATGGGTGATTAGCTTAATGTCTACCCTTTTTTCCACATTTTCCATTGTTTTCCCAAACACGGCGTTATTCATGAGTTTGAAAAAATCCTTTTCAAATTTATTTGATGCGGTATTCCTTCTTGCTGTGTTTAGGTCAATGTAGGCTTTGAGCCAGGGTGATTGATTAAATGAAAGAACGCGATGGATTTTTTCTATTTTTAAACCGTGACTAAGTGCTTGCTGCAAATTTTGAAGATGAATGATGTATTTTTCTTTACGTTGGAAATTTGGAATAAGTTTTTTGACTTTAGAGGAAGAATCTTTGGGAATAACTGATTCTGGACAGAAGGGTAGCTCGTTATGCCTATAATGTAGATCTTCAGGATATTCTAAATCGACTTCAAAAATATATCCAGTGTCCGAATCTTTCTCCAATTTTAAATAATCTAAATTTTTAATTTGATCCGAGTCGAGCCATCTAAAATTACCTGTTGGCAAATATTGGGACATGGCTGCACCATACAAGTTGGTTGCATCCAAGTACATGATGTAGGAATCAGGTTTGGAGGCATCATAGTGAGGAATGAATTTATTATTGGCAATAGCCTTTCTTACGCTACACTGACTAACCCCTCCACGAATACCTCGTTTCAGGAAGTGTATCATGTCTATATCTGTCAGTAATTCCAACTCTATGGCTGTGGTTTTGAGAGCTGCATCAAAAGATAGCCCTGGAGCTGTATAGTACTGACAAGGATCTAGACCGTAGGTTGCTTCACACACGTCTCTGAAATTTTCAAAAACATCAGCTAGGATTAAAACGTCGGATTTTAAATATATATCTGAATATTGGCCCAAAGTTTTACATTTAAACAAATTCCATGCTTTCTGGGCACGCTCATAATCTTTTTTTTAATTGCCTCTTTTTTCGGCTCATTATAGAAGCCATCAATGGATGGTAATTCAATGTCGTCTAATTTCGAAAATGAGTCTACGTAAGAATACGGAAAAACGCCCTTCTGTCGAATAATCTGGAACTCATCTTCCAAAGGGAAATATTTTCTCACTTCTCGGCATAGTTCTGGTTTCAAATTTTGTGATAGTTTATCTAGACTTGACGCCATAAATGGGAAACTGTCCAGAAAGCGTAACTTCAAAAATATCTGTTTTTGTTTACCTTCTTCATCAAGCTGGACATTGTCTACCAAAACATGCTTAGTAAATGAAATGTATCGCTCCTTATTTTGAGGGATAAAATCTAATTTCTCGTTTTTTTGGGCCAATTCCTTGATGAACAGGTGGGAATCAAAATTTGACCCAGAGTGAAAGAAGATAGGGATAAAGCTTGGGGATTTAAAATTAAGATTACAGGCAGAGTGGGCGCTAGTACGATATTCACCTGTGAGATGGCAGTGATCCCTCACTCTTTCATCGCCCACCTTGAATGGCTTTTCACAAATATGACAATTTTTTGACTCGCGAAACTCGATCTCTTGTTCTCGAGTCAGTGGGTGCATGGGCACTATATTTTTCATAAATTGATTATAGATAGATTTACAATCATTCTCTAGCCATTCTACGAAAACTTTATGTGCATCAGGACCCCTGAATGTCTTTAAAATCGAATGAGAAGCATCAAAGTCGCATTTAATGTAGTAGGCGAAAGAATAAGGGACAGCCCTGTGAGTTTTGACTGTATAGGAATTTTCGTGACCTAGATCTTTATCTGTAGTATCAAACGGCTCGATAATTGTTTCAAAATCGGCGTAAGCAACAAAGGGCACCTTTAATTTCTTTTCGAAATTTATGAATTTCAGAATATTCTCGGGGACAATTTCTCCGTATTTACTCTTCTTCAAATCTGTTGATGGCAGTTTAACTGAGACGTGAGCGCAGTCGTGTTCTTGATGAGCTTTCAATTTTTGCTCGGTTGAAAAATACATCAAGCAACCATCGCAGAAGTGTTTCATGTTACGATGTGAAGATAATTGACTCGAGATCAACCGAGAAAGGTTTCTTACTAGGCAGTAGTGGTTATTGCCAGAGTCATTACTAATTAATAACAAATTCACATGTCTCGTTTTTCGAGATGTGGTAAAATATAACGGACCAACAACCTCAGTGATATTTCTACCATTTTCATACGTGGTATCCAATCCATATACATTGACAGAAATATCATTGAGTTGTTCAAACTTGCCGATATCATTCAGTTTAATAGGAAATGCTAGACCTGTGAAATTCAGCTCGTTCTCAAATGACGAATAATTCATCACTCTATTCGCATTTTGAGTTCTATCAACTTGATGTAGGTGAGCCAAGACTGACCACATGAAACATTTTTGATCCTGGTTTCTGATGTTTAGAACAGCTCTCTTAGCATCTATCTCTTTTGGTAGCGGAAGATACGAGGATGCTTTTAGAGGATTCACCTTATTGATATCTACATCTAGATAGAGGATTTTTTGGAGCGTCCAGCCTATAACAAAAGAAACATTGTTTAGTATGTCTACAGTACCACAAATAAAATAGTAATACATACCGCTTTCTTTTTCCTGAAATTCCGAACATTTTTTGTTCAGGATTGTTGAAAATTCCTCTAAATCGGCACCATCGCTCACCGCAAGAAATTTGGTATTAAACGACTTCACCTCTTCTAGCTCTTTGGTCTGCAGGAGGAATCGAGCGAAGAGCTCCACGCCTACTTTGATAGGGCCAAATTTCTTGACCATATCACCTACCAGTTGGACGAATCTTTGGTGAAGGTGTGGTAGAAATTTATTCAAGCTCGTAGTATTCTGTTTCGCAGAGAGCCGGTATGTAGCAATTCGACACTTGAATGATGTTTTGACAAGTTGCACGCCTTCCCCCTGTTGAACACAGGTGTTGGTCCGGTGTTGGAGACTCCGACGATGACCAGCCCATTGACTTATCAAAATCTCCTGGGCACAGTCTTGACACCAGCGTGTGGTTGATGGCCCTGAAATTAATAAATCAGATTTAGCAACAACAAAAATATAGTACAACAATAGTTGAGTTGTTAAAGAGGATGTGACCAAAAAATGAAAGTTTTAGTGCAAAAAAAAAAAAAAAAAAATCTGAGAATAAATATTTAAACCGCATCTTGCTACGATGGTACGTTTTCGAGTTATGGCGGTTTAAAGTTACAACTAGGTGTTTGTGACGTCACACTGGATTATCAGGGGCAGTATTAACACGTGTAAGAATTTTCAAAAAACAATAGACAATTATCTCCTTGAGCGAATTGCAACCACTCAAAAGTATAGGGTACGGTTCACTGATGACTAAACGAAGAGAAGCCTGCGATTTCGGCGGTTGTGACATCGCAAATTCCTACATAATGTGCTTCACAAGGAATTTTCTTGGAGACTATTTCGAATATATTGTCACAACTACCCGCTTTACGGGGGTGACATGGGGGGTTTGTAGCTTTGGGGGTTGATGGAGAGAAACTCGCTCAGGTTATATAAAAATATATGCTATATATTTTCCCAAATATAACCTTACATGTATGCTAATCCTATAAGATACGTGACCCTTCGAACACTGGGGTCCTTATAGGGAGCCACACGTCAATGCTGCTTGGAGGACTGTAGGTTAGTTTATCGTCACCCTTATGCCTTGTCCAGAGGGGCGTTCCCAACGAGAGGTAATTGCACTGGACAACGATAAGGCTGAAGATACCCAGAGGGGCGTTCCCAACGAGAGGTACTTGCACTGGGGAGACTTAATTCCAGAGGGGCTTTTCCAACGAGCGGTACTTGCACTGGTTTAAGTCTACCTTTGCTGCGGCTTGCAGCGCAATTTATATTAATTTATTGCTGAATTGCAATAAATATTCGATCGAATCGGCAATTAAATTAATAAGGTTGAATACCGGGTCCTCCTTTCCCAAGCAGCTAGTTGACATATGCCCCCCCTCCATGAAGCATTGGACCCCAATGCTTGGAAGAGACATTTACAACAAATTATATACAAATACCATAATAGTGTCAAAAAATACAATAATATCCTTATCCTAAAAATATCCCTTCTTTACAAATAATAGCCTAATTATAAAATATCCCTGATGCTTAGCAATTATATAATCCAAATATCGCGTATAGAAAAAAAATTAAAAATTAACAAAAGTTTTTTATGGTGGGATGGGTGAGGGTGCATTATTATTCAGGTTACTACAAAAAAATATTTTGCAACTAAGAAATTTCATCAACTTCACCGTTTCAGCCATGGGTTTTTCCTCGGGTTTTTCTCTTTTGGTCCGGTCCTGTTTTCTGTGTTGTGGGTCTGTTCTGGTTCCAAATACTTCTTGGTAGGTCAGCTAGATCGTGGGGTGATATCGATCCCACGGTCTAAGTGTCGTTTCCTGGTTTGTTATGCTTCTTTCTTGTTCGTTGTGCTGTATTCTGCCTTTCAAGTGGATTGGTTCTGGCTCCAAGTACTTCCTGGCGATTTGGTCAGCTAGATCGTGGGGTGTACGGTCCCACGGTCTAAGTAATCCTTGATCATTTCTTTTGTGAGTGTGGTGGAAATGGTACTCTGGTCTGTCTACTTTTGGTCCATACCCATTTGTTTCTTCTGGTTTGAAGTTCCTAGCCCCTGCTCAGTCCAGAACTAGGTCCTTCTATTACAATGCCTTCCCTCGAATTTGTTTTGTAGTCCGTCCCTGGTTGGTGGTTTTGTATATACATGCAAAAAAAAAAAAAAAAATGTTTAATATACAAAAAAAAAACTTATTCCTATAATTAGTTTAATTATGACCCACAATCGGGCCAACAAATTTCATAATTTGGTTATTTGTTGATCATGGCTTCAACAGGTAATTTTTTAGTCCAACTTATTTTTTGTATACCCATATGCCTTCTTTTTGCAGCTCGTACTTTTCTAAATTCCCTTCGGCGGCTTCTTCCGTCGATAAGAATGTTTCTGATTCTTCTTATATAGTAATTAATATTCTCTATCTTCCCCTAGAATTATGAGGTCATCCACTAGTTTCCTCTTATATTGAGCTGTCATTCCTCTCCATCCCTCCTTGTTTACTCTATTTAATCTCTTACTCTATTTTTTCATCCTATCTCTACTTCCTATTTCCCTACTTCATAATTTTGCCTATGTTTTATCTGTATAATCAGTCTTCTTCTTCCTCGTTTTCTGCTTCACTGCTTCCAATTTCTTCTTCAATTTTTTCTTCGTCTTCTTCATCCTCATCAACTTCAGATTCTGCGTTTTCAGCTATATCTGTCTCATCTGCCCTTTCTTCAATAGGCGCAGCTTCTGTCCATGGATCGTAGTAGGGTAACATCCTACTCACGTGGACCGTATCCATTTTTCTGCTTCCAATCTTTTGTACCTCGTAATTCACTTCTCCCATTTTTCTAATTACTTTGTATGGTCCAAACCATCTTAAGAGTAACTTTTCACTTCTTCCAACCTTTCTGATTGGGATAAACACTTTAACTTTGTCTCCAGCTTCAAAGTCCAATTCTCTATGTCTTTCATCAAAACGCCCTTTATCTTTCCCTTGTCTTTTCTGTATATTTTCCACTGCTATGGCTCTTATTAAGAGTGCCTTTTCTCTAATTTGCAGAGCGTCCGTTTCGTTGTCAGCGTCCAACAATGCAGCTTCTGCTGGTAGTGTGGGTTCCCTTGCATATGTTAACATAAATGGGCTAAATCTCGTTGTGTCCTGTATTGCTGTATTATACGCAAATGTTATAAATGGTAGATAGCTACACCAGTCCGTTTGCTGTGTGTTACAATACATAGATAACATGTCAGCTATTGTCTTATTTAGCCTTTCAGTGAGACCATTACAACAAGGATGGTATGCGGTTGTAAATTGGCTTCTTACTCCCATTAATTTTCCTAATTCCCTTACTAATTCTGATTGAAAGACTTTTCCTCTGTCACTGAGCAGATTTCTTGGCATCCCATGTATTAAGAATACTTTTTCTAGTAAAAAATTTGCAACTGGTCCGGCTTTTCCATTCGGTAGGGCGGCTGTGATGGCATATCGTGAGGCGTAATCGGTAACTACAACTATCATTGTTTTCCCTTTACTGCTTCTTCTAAATGGGCCTAAAAGATCAATTCCGATTTTGTCGAAAATTGTTCCCACCGGTATTGGTTGTAACATCCCTGGCGTTTTTCTGTAAGGTTGCCCCTTTCTAGCTTGACAATCTGGGCATCCCTTAACGTACTTTTCGATGTCCTTGAGCATTCCATCCCAAAAAAATCTGTTTTTAATTTTGTCCGTTGTTTTGCTCAGTCCCAAGTGTCCACTTGTCGGTGATGCATGTAGCTCCCACAAAATTTCTTCTCTCATTGATTTTGGTACTACTAATACTTTTTCTAAGCCGTTTTTTGTCTTATTAATTTTATAGAGTAAGTCTTTCTCAATCCTAAAATTTTTTGCTCTTCTTCTGATGCCAATATTAATTTCTGGGTCGTCTGGGTTTCTTATACCTTTGAATATTTGTTTTAGACTTGGGTCTTTCTCCTGTAATGTAGCCGTTTGCATTGATTTTAGTGTGAATGTGGGGAGCTCCTCTTGTTCTTCTTTTTCCTCGAATTCTGGTTGAAGCACTGGATTGCGGGACATACAGTCGGCGTCGCTATGTGTTGATCCTTTTTTATATACAACCGTGTAATCAAATTCTGCAAGTTTTAGTGCCCACCTGGCCAAGCGTCTGTTACTTTCCTTAATGGAGTCCATCCAGCAAAGAGCATGATGGTCAGTGACAATTTTTACTGGTCTGCCGTAAATTAAGTGTCTCAGATAGCTCAATGCCCACACTACGCCTAAGAGTTCTAATTCACTAATTGAATAATTCTTCTCGCTATTTGAAAGACTTCTGCTTATGTAGGCTATTGGATGTGCTTCTCCCTTGTCGTCTTCTTGTAAAAGTACTGCCCCAATTCCACATGTTGCTGCGTCGGTGTGCAAAATGGTATCTTTATTTGGATTGAAATGCTGTAGCACAGGTGCGGAAACCAGTTTTTCTTTAAGAATGTTAAATGCTTTGTTTTGTTCAGAACCCCATTTGAACCCTATGTTCTTTCTTGTTACTTCATGTAGCGGTCTTGCTATTGATGCAAAGTTATGTATAAATTTTCTATAAAAATTACATAATCCTAGAAAGCTCTGTACATCTTTAATTTTCTTTGGCGTCGGGAACCCTTTTATGCAAATTATTTTTTCTTCATCTGGTAATATGCCTTGCTCCTTTACTTTGAATCCTAGTATTTTGATTTCTTGTTTCAAATATTCGCATTTGCTTGGTTTTAGAGTAAGATTAGCTTGTCGCAATCGCTCAAAAACTTTCTTTAGTTTGCTCAAGTGTTCTTCGAATGTTTGTGAGAATATAATGATGTCGTCTAGGTAGATTAGCACTTCCTTCCATTTCATATCCCAAAAAACTTGGTCTGCTAGTTCTTGGAAAGTGGCTGGAGCGTTGCATAATCCAAAACTTAAAACATTAAATTCGTAAGTCCCATGTCCTTGCGCCACGAAGGCAGTGTATTGCTTGGACTTCTCTTCGACTGGAACTTGCCAATATCCGGAAAACATATCGAGTGTGCTAAACCATTTTGCATTGCCCAAGTATGACAAAATGTCATCGATCTGTGGTAGTGGGTATGTTGATTTTTTTGTTACTGTGTTCACCTTTCTGTAATCTACACAAAATCTTGTTTTTCCATCTTTTTTCTTAACTAGCACTACAGGGCTAGCCCATGGAGAGTGGCAAGGCCGAATTACTTTGCTATCGAGCATTTCCTGGATTTGTTCGTCAATAATCTGTCTTTCTTTTTGTGACACTCTGTATGGGCGGCTCTTTATTGGGCGAGCCTCTCCGACGTCTATTATGTGTTCTGTTAAGTTTGTCTTTCCCATATGTTTTGTGGATTTCGCGAAAACGTCGTTGTATTCCAGAAGGAGTTCTTTGAGTTCATGCCTGTTCTTCTCGTTTGTGATGCTGTCTAACTTATGATCTTTCATTGTTATTTCTTCGCTCTCTTCGTCTTTTTCTGCTTGTAACATGAAATTGTGTGAAAGATTTGTCTCTGATGCAGTTTCTGCCAAAAATGCCATTGTGGTTCCTGCGTATATAGCTACTGGGTTCCTTGTGTTTGATTGTACTTTTAAAATGAGGCTACCTTCATTGGTGTGAATGTGCGTTTTTAGTTCGAGATGATTTTTTGCTAACCAGTCTAAATTATATTTGCATGTATACGTAGTATTATCTTTAATCTCACTATTTTTGCCCATAATATCTAATTCCAATGTTTTTAACTCATTCTGAGATACCATATAATCTTTCTTTGTACCCAATTTATATGTCTTTTTCTTGGTTTCTGTACCGATTTGCATCAGATGCCTAATTTCTTCTTCCTGCTTTTCTTCTTTAGCTTTATCCCCAGGTTTTTCCCTATAAATGTGAATTTGGACCCCTGCATCTTCAAATAGAAAATATATCATCTGTTTAAATCTTGTCCATTCTTTTTCTAATCCCCATCCTTGTCTTGGAATGACTAATTTTTTGATGGATTTATTTTTTGAGATATTGTTCCTCAGTGCTGTGAGACATTTATACATATTTCTTGGACTTGGCTTCTTCTTCATTGATTCTCTTGTAAATAGGAAAACGAGTGATTTTTTTCCTTGTTTTGACATAAATAGCTCCCCAATGGTTCCTTTCTCTCTCTTTTTTGGAATCATATGCCTATATTTTCTGAAAACTGATTTTTTTGATTTGTAGTTTTGGGTTACTCCTACTACTAAAACGGCATCGTTCGTTAGGACGTCTATGTTTCCATATTCTTCTTTCAGGAGACCGTTAACCTGGTCATCTTTTATGTGAATGTGCTCTCTTACAAACTTGTTAAACTCTTGTTCATCTCTTGAAGTATCTAGTTTAAGCTCTCTCGTTTTAGTTGGCTGTTTTGTTGTGACCAGACCTGACATGTTGATTTTTTCATTATTCATTTGTCTTAGAGGTATTTCATACTGACCATTCAGAATCAGTTTTTTCCTTGGGAGATCTATGATCGCGTTATTTTTTGTCAAAAACTCCATGCCTAGGATGACTGGTTGAGTTAATGATGAAATCACTTTGTCGTTTAGTCTGCCCTTCCATTTCTGACTCCCTGGTATTTCTATTGGAACATCAATGTCTCCCAAAACTTTTATCTGGTGTCCTCCTGCAGTGACTAGAACCGTGTCATCATTTCTTGTTAGTTCCTCTTTGATTAGACTTCTTTGTAGAACGCTATCTTGTGCTCCTGTATCCACGATTGCTGACATGTACTTATTATTTAATCTAATTGTGATGTGCAAGATACCTATGTTATTGTTCTTCCCCATGGTAAGGATGGCAGGGGCTTTTAATTTTGCCATCCCTTCTCGTTTGGGTTTTGTCGTCGGGCTGTACAGGTGTTTGCAAAGTGACCCTGTTTTCCACAAACAAAGCAACCTGGATTGTTTTTGTTGTTTCGTGGCGTATACGATTTGTTCCTTTGAGGCTGGGATCTGCATACTGTTGCAATATGTCCTGTTTTTCCACAGTTGTAACAAACGGTGGCAATTTTTGGGTTGTAGTTATGATTTCTCATCTTTTGGCTCCTACATACAGCTGTGAAATGTCCTGTTTTGCCACAATTATAACACGTTTGGCTAGCTATTGGTACTCTTGTGCTTGTGTGTTCTCCTTGCATTCGAATCCTGCAGGTGGCCATTACATGTCCTCTTTTTCCACAATAATGACATATCTTTAGTTCTGTGTCTGTTATTGTATTTCTTTCCGTACAGCTGGTAATTTGGGTATCTTGCGTTGCACTTTTCTTCGGAGCTTTATCTATTGTGTCTGCTATTTCTTTTAATTGTATAAGTGATGTTGGTGGCTTGTTCGGCGGGTTTGTTAACCAGTAGTAAGTGTAATAATTTGCCTTTGTCAATCCTTCGCTGAAAATCCTTACAAATGCTTGTATCTCAAATGTATGCGTGTAATTGTGGTATAATACTTGTAAATCGTACAAGTATTCCTTGACTGACTCATCTTGACCCTGTTTTCTGTTTTCGACTTTTTTCTTGAGTGCCCTTTGGTAATCTGTATCCTCAAATTCCTCTGAAAAATCTTTGACAATGTCTTTCCAGCTGTTGTTTTGGTGGTCGCGCTTGTATTCCTGAAACCACAGGTTTGCGGCTCCATCTAAATACGTTTCAAAATAAACAATTTTCAGCTTTTCGTCCCACCCAATTGCTATCGCTGATCTGTCATATGTTCTTAGGAACTCGATCGCGCTGGTTTTACATGGCTGGAAGGTCTGAGGGCTGATAAACTGAGGCAACTTCGCCTTCTTCTCCGCTGTTATAGCATCAGTTATTGTGGTGTTCGCCATTATATCCGGTTGATCTACTTCCTCTTTAGATGGTTGCCTGTGTTTTGGTGCTTCTTGAAGGGTAAGGTCTGGTGGGCTACCAAAAACACTGTCTTCTTCGTAGTCTGTTTGATTATTTGCTTGGTTTTCTATTTCCCTTTCAATTTGTTCTAAACTGATACTGGTTGACTCTGGTGGTGATCTTTGCAGTGATCTTCTCGGCAGAAAGAGCACGTTTTCTGATTCTAATTCTACTGGTGTCGTTGCTGCTGCGTTCTTTGGCCTCAAATTATATTTGGTTTTGTCTGGCATCTATTCTTGCCACAATGGCGGCGGTACTAACTATGTGTCACAATTTATTCTTCTGTCTTCTCTTCACCTTCGCCACGGTGTCGTGAATTTCTCTTGTCGACGTACCGCCTGGTGACGTGTTTGGGTGTTGGCTTGCTTCAAAGGCGCCTTACGGCGTCGGTTCTGGGCGTCGGGTTCGAGACGGCGCCTCCACCAAATATGTCACAACTACCCGCTTTACGGGGGTGACATGGGGGGTTTGTAGCTTTGGGGGTTGATGGAGAGAAACTCGCTCAGGTTATATAAAAATATATGCTATATATTTTCCCAAATATAACCTTACATGTATGCTAATCCTATAAGATACGTGACCCTTCGAACACTGGGGTCCTTATAGGGAGCCACACGTCAATGCTGCTTGGAGGACTGTAGGTTAGTTTATCGTCACCCTTATGCCTTGTCCAGAGGGGCGTTCCCAACGAGAGGTAATTGCACTGGACAACGATAAGGCTGAAGATACCCAGAGGGGCGTTCCCAACGAGAGGTACTTGCACTGGGGAGACTTAATTCCAGAGGGGCTTTTCCAACGAGAGGTACTTGCACTGGTTTAAGTCTACCTTTGCTGCGGCTTGCAGCGCAATTTATATTAATTTATTGCTGAATTGCAATAAATATTCGATCGAATCGGCAATTAAATTAATAAGGTTGAATACCGGGTCCTCCTTTCCCAAGCAGCTAGTTGACAATATGACTGAGGTTTTCATGAGAGATCTTAGATTTTTTTTTTCTAGATTTAAGCAGCTTAAGTCGTTTTTAGGGTCACACCCCCTTTAACTAGGAAAGAATATAATTCAACTTACCCGTAGCTTGATATAGTTTAGCACGCTTTACTATGGAAATGACCGGATTTTCAAGTTGGCGTTTACAGGCCTTCGGTGCAGGATGTTTTTTTTTTAGATGACGTTGGAGGGCCCCTTTGGAATCCAAGACTTCTTCGCATTGGTTACATATATTGGCTGATACTCTGCAGTCTCCATGGCGCTTCAAATTATCCTTCCTGGTGAACGATTTTGCGCAATATTCACATACAAACATTTTCTGAAACAAATAATTGGGAAATTAGTTATAATCATCTCATTTGGTAAAATTTAAATTATGGGCATATGTTTAATGCGTTTGCGCATAGGTGATTTGTAAGAGAAACTAAAGTTCATTAATGTGGCGTAAGCGTTGTAAGATATTCGGGTAAAACTTTTTGAAAAAATGTGCATATCCACGCTTTGTGATTTTTTTTTTCTAAGAATAACTAAAATACATAGAATATCTGCAATGGTATCTAGTGTCGAGAAGACTTGCTCTATGTGCGATTGGAATGAGAAAATCGACTGTGTCTGGGTGATTTTCAAGAAAAACTGTGTATACCTAAACATGTTCTAGCTAAATGATTAGTAATCGGTTCATTATGCATGTCTAAAACGCTTACGTATAGGTAATTGGTGCAAGGATACTTTTCGAGAAAAACTTAAATAAGTATATTATAGGTAGGTACCTACTTAAACGACTCCTCTAAATTTATCTTATTGAGAAAAAAAAAATATGCGGATTTCATAATGTATAAAATATTTTGGCACATAATATCTAATTATTGGGGGGTTGAAACAAGCGTTTGGGTGTTTTAATAATAACTTTTATAGAAACTTTACATATGGCCTTCAAAAAGTAGATCGTAGATATCGGAATAAGCGCTTGGACACTTTAATAATAATTATTATAGAAATTTTACTTACGGTTCTCAAAAGTAGATCGTAGATTCACAAACACACACAAAAATCAAAACCTCAAAATTGGCTCGATCAAAAAAAAAAAATGTTCACTGTGCTATAATCACTCTTCACCTGGCGACGATTTTAGACTGAATGAGATTAAAATTCAAAGTTGCTCCCATTCCTTTGTATACATCACTAACACCCCCCCCTGGTACTCCACCCCAACTCGTCAAAAATTCAATCGTGTTTGAACTTGTAGGTACCGTTGATTGAAGGAGATTGTTCGTCGCATCTGTAAGATCAAGGCCTTCTCTAGGCTATGGGGATATCTATATTTGTTGCTTTTTCCGGCAGTAGAAGTGAAACCATTTAAAACAGTCAATTTTTAATCATTATGTTGTGGAAATTCGAAAACATCTATCTAATTAGGTACTTCATTCATATTTCAATAAACATAAAGTGTCCTATTAGGCGATTTTAATAGCTAATGTCAAAATTTTTGAAAGATATCTCAAATTTGAAATAAAATTTATGTGAAGAGCACATTAATTTTCATTTTTCAGTATTATATCTATTTTTTTAAGGATAAGAGTGAGAACTACCCTAAGTATTATAACACCTTGCAGTGTGATGATATAGTCATTCGCCCGTGTTTTTTTTCAGTAGTGATGTGGGCTAAATGAAACAAACGTTCGAACGTCTGGTAATTAATGTTTTATTGGATTACCCAAAACCACAACCAATAATAATAAAAAACACCAGAAATATTCCCGACTTTTCGTTTCCCAAAGAATTATCCTGACCCTTTTTCTATTCTGCCTAAACCCGAAACCCTCCTTTGTTATCTCAAGTCAGGTATTGGGGTATTTATACCATTGAAACCCATTTGTGCTTTCCAAACAATTTTTGGAGTACCACTGCTTAAACCTAATCAATATAATAATGACTTTGACAGTAGCCAAGTAAATTACTCATTTTTAATCAATAAATTACATTTTTTTTTCCGTCATAACAATACATTTAATTTGGAACAGAAAATTGTTTTTTCATTCGTATTTTTCAGCAGACCCAATAGGATCCCGAAATTACATATTTTTATACCTGAAGCATCAAATAACCAAAGTTTACGGAGGCCCACCAGAAAGAAATGTCAGTCAGGTAGAGGTAGGCTTTGTTGACAAACTTACAAACAAAAATAGTTTTTAATAATATGTAAGATATCTCCGACTAAAATATATTTTCAATGATGTGGGTTTGTTTACCTGAGATTGAGAATATTGTATTAGCCGTAAACTTTGGCACTGATGGCTTTTTGTCGCATTACTTCGGCCCTTTTATGTTTTATGCGCTGCAGACTACACATTCTCGCTTTATTTCTATCAACTCATTTGGTCAAAATTATTTCCATAATCGTCGATAGCTTAGTAACTAACGTTTCACTCTGTAAATAGGATGACGGTACCTACACAACACGTGAGTAAGCATTTAGATTTTCTTTCAATAAAGAATTTAATCCGATCGCCGCGATAGACGTGAATCAATTGAAAAATAGAAGTCCTAAATCCTAATGAGTGTTTATACAGATGATCAGCACTGGATTTTTCTTATTGATGCTTCTCCCTTACCTTGCTCTGACCTTAATTGCTGTTTCATCTGATTAAGAGCATTTTTTATTTTTAATTATTTAAAGGTATGAAAATTATAAATTCCTGCGCTCACGGATGAAATACGATAAATGGTACGCGAATCGCTAATCACAGGTGGTGCGACTGACTTAAGATAGGTTGCGCTACTGTCTTAACGTGTGTTTTAGTCGATGGTCGATAGTACGCGTGATGGTGGATAGAGGGCGTTGGCAGCGACTAACTTTCCCAGTGCTGACATTGTGCCTTCTCTCTCACACCCGCAGAGACGGGGGTATAGTGCTTCCTCTCTCGCACCCATGGGGAGGATCCTATGATGCAGAAGGAACCATCTTACTCTACTGGTAGCAAGTATGTGCGGCTGCCTCGGCGGCTACTGAGGTAGTGCGAACGGTCGATGCAGACCTGGGCGCTGGAAAGGGGGCGGGGCCTAATTCTAGGAAATTTTACCCCCACTCCAAAACGGTCCGAAAAGTGGCAGAATGGACCTTAGATTTTCTTATGGAGATTTACATGGGAAAATGGGTGATTTTGCGCTCGCTCTGTCCTAGCACCTTTACTCGCTGAGTATGTAGAAGCCCAATTATTGCTTCCGTGAAAAGTCTATTTCTTTGTACTGTTTTTATTCGATTTATTGCTGAGAGTGTGCGCTCAACATTGGCGGAAGAATGGGGAAAATTCGGATATCACAGGAAACACGACGGGTATTCCCAGAATAAAATGCACTGATACCAACCTGTTAACAAATTTGTCGTTGGAGGATCGATTTGACATCTGACAGTTCTGACACGTACAAAAACTTCGATAGTAGATTGGGTGCGGCTATGGATAGAAAAATCGGCGGAAACAAAAACGATAAAATTGACTTTTTGGCGAAAAACGGTAAAAAAATCGGTAGAATCGTAATTATTGTCGAAAATCGGTAAAAA
Source organism: Ceutorhynchus assimilis (assembly GCA_917834065.1). NCBI lineage: Eukaryota > Metazoa > Arthropoda > Insecta > Coleoptera > Curculionidae > Ceutorhynchus > Ceutorhynchus assimilis. The sequence goes on from OU892282.1 coordinate 16,990,352, forward strand.
TTCATCGGTATTCGGTATTTCGGTAGGCCCGATGCCATTTCGGTAGAAATACCGATATTTCGGTAGCTTCGACAACACTGTTGAAGAGATACCTAGAAATGTCAAATGTGAAAGTTGTAGGTGATATCAGAAAGTTTTCAATGGAGTTAGTTACAGGTATGTACAGACACAAAAGTGTGGCAAAACAAAGTTGAACTTTTTTAAATGGAACACCCCAATTTATTATTGACCCATTGGATTAGCTTTTCAAGCCTGATTCCAAATAAACTAGGTTTTTTAGGTTTATTCCTAATAGTCCGGGAGAAAAAAAAGGGGCGAAATTATTCATTTTATTTACAATCATACATGTAATGTTGACTTTACTGACTTTTAAAAAGTTCGAAAATGTCACTTTTTTGACTTTTACTTTCGGCCCACCGTGGGCCGAAAGTAAATGAAATTTTTAAAATTTATTGTATTTTTTGACTCTTACTTTCGGCCCACGGGTCGAAAGTTTACTTTCGACCCGTGGGCCGAAAGTAAATGAAATTGTTAATTATTGTATTTTTGAGTTTTAATCCAAATGAAAATTTCAAAATTCGAATGATTGTAAATAAAATAGTATACATACCTCGGTGAAAAGTTTCATTACTGTCTCGAGATTTCAGTTAGACCTCGGCTGCGCCTCGGTCTAACTTAAATCTCTCGACAGTAATGAAACACTTTCCACCTCGGTATGTAATATACTATTTATTGAAAAAGGTGAAGTATAGAGACCACCAGCAAAATATAAAGGTAGGTAATCATTCAATTGGAAATCCATATTATTTCTTCAAAATGGGAAATTCAGAGGCTGGACTATGAGGAATAAACCTTAAAAACCTAGTATATTTAGAATCAGGTTTGAAAGGCTAATCCGATTGGTCAATAATATACGGAGTGTTCCATTTAAAAAAGTATAAATTTGCTTCGCCACACTTTTGTGATACACCCTGTATACTTGTAACTAACTTAATTGCAAAGTTTCTGATAATTACCTAGGAGTGCGAAATCAGTCTGGGCGTCACACAGAGTGCACTCCAGCCGTTCGAAAATGAATTGGTATAAACTCCGGTTGACTTTCACGCTAGTTCGAAAATATCCGGGGTGCTACCCAGTGTGCACTCTTTCTTAACCAACTCTGCCGCTGGGTAACTTTCACTCCTGTCATTCTTGTCAGTTTTTTCATTTAAATCTACTACTTTTAGATTTAGTCAAATATATTTATTTTATTTTCTGTTTCTCGGAAGTTGATAAAATAGGTTCGAACAGATAAATGAAATGCTCAGAACACTTGGCTTAAATGTTATTTATGTTTTTATATGTTAGGTTATAATTATACACCAGTGCGTTCGAAAACACACCAGATAAAATTTACTCTTCTGACCACGTGACCATATACCCACTTTCACACTTGGGTAAAATTTACCCCTTTTTCGAACTCTAGAACTTTAACATTTGACATTTCTGGGTATCTCTTCAAGTAGGTGAGATAGGTATGGGTGCAAAATATAGACAATCACCCGGTATAAAATATAAGCAGTGTCTATAGGTTTAATTATTAGGGTGGGCAACTTATGTCTTTCCGGGAACGATGTTGGTGCAACTGTTGACTAGACTACGCGATTTCTATAACCAGTGTCATCCCAATTTATATAGTATTTGCTATTTTATTCCACGTATTATTTAGTTGTGTTGTTTGATATTGATTATCACCATTTAAAGAAATAAAATTTATGTGACGCCCATGCCCTTTTTTTGTTTGATATATGCCGACTAGAGGTTTTTCAAGTGTTTCAAGTCGGATTAAAAATACTATACAAAGTTATTCATTCCAATTTCGAAAATAATGAATTCACAATTTAACGAAAAATATACCTAAAAAAAAAAATTAGGAGTGTTTTTTGAACGACTTTTGGGTCAAAATTTTGGCGTGGCCCGCGGAGATTTTGGCACACAGGCCCGGAGCTGGGTTGATACGCCACTGTGAAACGGTAGGACGAAACGCGTCAAGGATTGGCACGGGAAGCCTGAGTCCACTGCTCAGTGGGCCGATTCCCAAACAGGCACCGTTGTGTCCCTGAATTCACGTTGGTCATTACCTGAAAAAACTTTCTAACAAAGTAGATAATATTTTACATTCAAACTCTTCCAGCACATTTTTCATAAACTGCGACGTACCCTTAGACGTAAGTTTGTGTAAGTTCTGGGAAATTGAACAAGTTACTTCGAAAACTCACTTGTCACCTGACGATAAAAAATGCGAAGATATCTTCAAATCTACCACTTCCAGGAGTCCCATAGGCCGATTTATCGTGTCACTGCCTTTCAAAAATTCTGAACCTGATTTGGGTGATATATACCCTCAGGCTTTTCGCAGATTCTCTCTGCTAGAAAACAGACTTTTGAAAAATCCGACTTTATATTCAGCTTATTCAGATTTTCTGAAGGAATTCATAGAAGCTGGTCAAATGTCCCTTGTGTCTCCAGATTCACCAACACCTCCTTTATCATGTTATTTACCCCACCACTGCGTTATTAAACCAGAAAGTGTAAGTACAAAATTACGTGTGTTGTGGGATGGTTCCGCGAAGGGTCCAAAGAGTTTAAGCCTAAACGACACTTTACTTTCAGGTTCCAAGTTACGAAAGGACATATTCACACTTCTTATTTTTCGATTTCATTCCGTTGTCTTTATCGCCGACATAAAACAAATGTTCAGGCAAATTCTGGTCATACCAGACAACCGAAACTTTCAAAAGATTCTCTGGAGATTTTCGCCCGACGAACCTTTGTCCGAATGGACATTGAATACAGTTACTCTCGGCCTTAATTGTAGTCCATATTTAGCTATGAAAACACTACAAGAACTCGCTACATGGGAAGCCGCCAATTTTCCTGAGGCAAGCAAACTAATCATGAATCAAATATATGTTGATGATTTGCTAGGAACCTGCCCCTCGGTTTCTGCTGCCCTTTCTGTACGAAAGCAGCTAATTGATCTGCTTAACCTGGGGTGTTTCCAGTTAAAAAAATGGGCGTCGATTAGGATGAACCACCCCCACAAAATTTTGTTAATAATTGGCTTCAAACTGTTGCTGAAATACCAGAACTTTCAAAACTCACGCTTCCTCGTAGAATCCTTTCAGATAATTTTCGAAGGTGCGAAATGCACGGTTTCTGCGATGGGTCCAATGTGGGCTATGGAGCCGTAGTTTATATCCGACTAGAGTCCTTGGAAAAAATTTCCGTTTTTCTCATATGTGCCAAAAGTCGGGTAGCACCGTTAAAAACTTTAACCATTCCGCGACTTGAACTTGTTGGTGCCAAACTTCTTTCTGATCTACAGGTGGTGAAGGATAGTTACGCGGAGCAGATTACGTTTGATGAGATTTTTGCCTGGTGTGATTCACAGGTTGTATTAGCATGGCTCGCTTCCCCTGCTTGTCGTTGGGAGACCTTCGTAGCGAACAAGGTCAACTGCATTCAAGAAAAGGTTCCTTATCGTTCCTGGAATTACATACCTTCCTCCCTAAATGCGGCAGATTGTGCTTCTAGGGGGATGTCTCCTTTTGCCTTACTCAATCATGAAATATGGTGGAATGGCCCATCGTTTCTTTCTTTACCGAGAAGTCAGTGGTATGAAAATGACCTTTTGACGCCACCTGTCGATGACACGGACGTCATTCAGGGCGAGAAAAAAGTCATCCAGGGTCCTTATTTGAGAGAAAATTGTACTCCCCAGGGAGCTCCCTGATTTTTCTACTCCTTCATCATTTCGTAGGAAGTAGGAAGTAGTAAGAGAAATAGCGAACACTGCTGCCAGATTTTAGTACAAAATTCTGACCAATAACAAATGATGAAAATTGTCCACTGACAGCTTTTTGACAAATGCACATTTTGTTGTTGTAAATTATTGAGCTATTCAAATTTATCTGTGGCTTATCTGACAATTCTTAGGCAGGCCAGATACGCGAATATACCACAAGTGTGCAGTGGGTATAGTGGGTAAGGAAACCCTCCCTTTATTTAGATTATTTCAAAGGTGAGCTTATAGTGTTTATGCATTTATACTATAGGTACTAATAAATACCAACATTCAATGCTTTTCGGCAAGTAGAAGTTTAGAACAAGAATGGCAAACACACATATGAAACAAGAACAAAAGGAAATCATGTTGAATTTCATCAAAGCCAGACCAAAATCATTTGCTGCAAACTTTTCACCTGATTTTACAATCGCACACTCAAGAGCTTTATGGCAAGAGCTTGCGACCATTCTAAATGAGCAATGGAGCCCTAAAAAGTGGAATGCTTGGCGCAAGGGTTCTTTTCATAAAATTTGGTTAAAATATGCTTTGGAACCTTTTCCTCATTTTTTTTTGGGTTAGACCTAGATCGACATAAAAAAAATAGCAAATCAAAATTGGCTATAGAAAAAAAATACCAAAAAGGTACAGGAGGGGGCCTCCTGAATCAGTTACTACAGATAATGTTGACACTAAAGTTATGGAGCTTACAAGTCCAGTGTGTATTACAGGCAATATGAAGGTGCCTGAGCCAGGCATCATCCTTGATAAAGAGGTAATATTTGATGAGATGTTCCCTGCCATGAGAGCAGCCTTCTATATAGAGCCGAGACTTGGAGAATTACAGACAGACAAAAGAAAAAAGTTGAAGTAGTTGAAATGGATGCTATTAGAAGATCCATGCGAATCTCACGAAAAAACAGAATAAGGAACGACAATATAAAACAAAAAATGGGTATAGAAGGTACGATAGTCCAGGACATTAGGCCGGCATAGACACACGTTCTTTCGCGCGGTTTATCGTTTTCATCTGAAAAAACCTGTGAAAAATCATGTACGTGAGTGAGGAGGGCTACACGCAATGATAGAATGGGAAGGGATTTCAGACGTGCTTTCATCTGGAATGTGACGTCAGTACTCAAGTACATGATAGTGCAGTTCACAACCGTGTCCACACGCCATTCCACGTCACGGTTTTGAGGCTAGTACGGAGACATGGAAGCCGCGTAGCGAACTAAGTATATCACGTTGAAAATTAGTACATGACAACATGCACTTCCAAATGACATGATAAATGACACTTTTTACTCATACACATACGGTTTTTCCTTTCCAACTGATATGCCGCGCGTAATCACGTGCTAAATCATTCGAATACTTTGTCAAGTGTATGGAATATGACGCTTTTTTTGCCATGCCGTTCTTTCGCGCGTGCAAACCGCTACATCCCAACGCGCCACGATAAACCGCGCGAAATAACGTGTGTGTATGCCGGCCTATAAACGCCGCGTAGCGAACTATCACGTTGAAAACTAGTACATGACAACATGCACTTCCAAACGACACGATAAATGACACTTTTTACCAATACACATACCGTTTTTCCTTTCCAACTGATATGCCGCGCGTAATCACGTGCTAAATCATTTGAATACTTTGTCAAGTGTATGGAACATGACGCTTTTTTTGCCACGCCGTTCTTTCGCGCGTGCAAACCGCTACATCTCAACACGCCACGATAAACCGCGCGAAATAACGTGTGTGTATGGCGACCTGTTGAAAAGAAACAACTTACCTGGTACGGACACGTAGAACGAATGCCAAATGACAGGTGGCCCAGAAAAATGCTGCATTGGCAACCAACAGGTAGAAGAAAACGAGGAAGACCAAAACTGGAATGGCAGAAGACCATACAAAAGTCCATGAGTGAAAGAAATCTCTCATCAGAGGATTGCGACGATAGAAGAGGATGGAAATTAGGTGTCCGACAACGAAGAAAGACGTTCTAAAACGACATGTATATATACATATGTTCCCTGCCAACAATCTCCAGCAATGGTAGGATCTGTACCGAATATAAAGGTGAACATTGTTTGAGGCAGGGTTATTAATACATTATTATTATTATTATTAGAAACATTTACAAGAACTTAAACCTTTTGCATCCTTGGTATCAACAGCTACGTAATAAACATCTTTGTCTTACAGCTTGACCATGTCTGCATCACACCTCCAGCAAAAGCAAATGAAAACTTAGATTTTCCCACTGAGCTTGAGAAAAATTAAACTGAAAATACAAGGAAGAATCTTGCTCCTGAAATAAAGAATCATGCTATACCCAGAGGCAAACCCAGAGTGACAAAAACCATGAAACTGAATGAATCTATCAAAAACCACAGTAAAATGGTGAACATTTTAGGACATGCTCAAAATGGAACAGATACACACCGTTCTAGAAAAAATCAAGTTTTGAAAGAGCAACGAGATGAACTAAGAAAACAAACCCATATAATGGAGAATAATATTTCTGTTTCTTTACTTAACATTGTAGATATCATGAGAGAGTCAAGAAATTGTTGGATAAACACTTGTTGGATTAACAATGTTGGATAAACACTTGTTGGATAAAACATTGTATGCCACTCGTGTGTTATGTTTCGTAAGTCACTTGAGAATAAATCTTTCTCGCGTGACTTATTTTCAACATAACACACTAGTACCATAAATAGCTATGAATCCATTGTCAAAAAAAAAACACTCACTTTCACTTAAAAAAAAACTTCTCCGTCAATTTTTTAACGTTTTGTTGTTTATTATTTATTATTTATCTTTATTCCGATTCCCATTTTCATTTTCTCTCATTTGGGACCAGTAGAAAATGAAATACCCTTAGGGAGAAATCTGTCTATCAATTCATGAGAGAAATTTTTTCAAGAATACAGTATTTTCAATTCTAGGAAGACACTCCCACTTTCTCTCACGTTTTCTACTCCCTAAGATTCAAGAATAAGGCGCCTGACCACAGAAATTACAGAGCCTCCTTTTTTAGAGACTATACTGAACAAATATAGTTCTTTAGTTAAAGTTCAAAGAATCCTTTCATTCTGCTTTCGCTTCACACACAATAGCAAAAATCCTACACACCTAATTTCCGGCCCTCCTACTATTGACGAGTTACATAAATCTCTAATGTGCCTTATACTATTTGTTCAACAAAGCAGTTTTCCCGATATTATTTCCAAAATTACGAACAACTCAATGTTACCGGAACCTTTCAGAAAACTCGCGGTTTTTCTAGACCAAAATGGCTTTCTAAGAGTAGGTGGACGACTTAGAAATTCGGACCTATCCTTCTCAGCAAAACACCCCTTATTGTTGCCTAGCTCGCATAGGCTAACAACCCTAATTAATCAATTTACACCTAATGCTTATTGCCATCCTGGTCTCAAAACATTACATCATTTACTGTTACAGCAGTACTGTATTTTATCTGCAAGAAAGGCTATTCAAAAAACCGTTTCTGACTGCTTTCGTTGCTTTAGGGTACGCCCTAAGTTTTATTCGCCACCATTAATGGGTGATCTGCCTTCACACAGAATTTCACATCTAAAACCATTTTCCCACGTTGCAATAGATTTTTGCGGACCTTTCTTTATCACACTTTATAAAATGCGTGGCGCAAAGGTTTTTAAATCGTAAGTCTGTGTGTTCGTCTGTACAACTACTAAAGCGATTCATCTTGAACTTACTCAGGAGCTATCTACAGACAGTTTTGTTGCAGCTTTTCGACGCTTTGTAGCGAGAACAGGTAATGTAGTTGCGTGCTATACCGACAACGGAACTAATTTCGTTATAGCTAATAACCTACTTTCCGAGTATGCGCAGCAAGCATGCGAAAAACTTACTGTGCGATGGTATTTCAGCCCTCCTTCAGGACCCCATTTTAATGGGTTAGCTGTGGCAGGGGTAAAAATGGTGAAAACCCACTTATTACGTGTCGTAGGCGATCCTTACGAAGAATTTTCAACCCTATTGTGCCAAATAGAGAGCTTACTTAATTCTCGCCCGTTGTGCGCCCAAAGTACTGATCCGAACGATCCCATTACCCTTACTCCGGGACATTTCTTGACTCTGGAACCTCTGAATTTGGTAGTACCAGAGGTTGATATTTCCAAAATTAATATTAATAGGCTGTCACGATGGCAACTCATTAGCCGTTTACATAACGACTTTTGGAAACGTTATTTCAAAGAGTATCTCAATACGTTACAGCAACGGCAAAAGTGGTGTGAATCGGGTTCTAAAGTTAAATTAAGCGATTTAGTTCTCATTAGTAAAGATAATGTTCCACCGCTGAAAGGCCGTTGGGTAGAATTGTTGAGCTGCACCCTGGAGACGACAACCAAGTACGTACGTGTTGCTACTATTAAAACGGCGATTGGGCAATATAAAAGGCCAGTTATCAAACTGTGCCCTTTCCCTTTGACTGATTAAATAAATTTAATTACTATTTACAAAAATTAAATTTAGTCTAGGAAAATAGTCGAAAAATACATGCATTGCAAAAAAAAAAATCCTACTCAAATGAACTTTTCAGGGATGATAGGGGGCGGGTGAGTGATCATAAAACCGAAAATATCAAACATTCACCCCTCTGGCGTTTTGCGCAATAGGGGTTGAAAGTGCGCCTTTGGCGATTACTTGGTACCTATTGATTTTACAAAAAAAAAATTCAAATAAAAGATGTGCAACATTATTGGATCTATAATTTTTATCCAAAGACTTTTTTGATTAAGGGCCGTCTGTGGTCATAAGGGCCGTTTGAAATTTTATAATGAAAATGAAAAATTTTAACCAACTTGAAAAAAATTTCTATAACACATACAACATTTTTGCTTTATGAAGTTTTTAGTCACCCCCTGCCGTTTTTCAATAGGGGTAGTTTAAAGTTAATTTATTTTTTTACAAAAAAAAATTCCTAATAAAAGTTCTATAAGATTATATTTCCTACAATTTTTCCCAATCAACTTTTTTTGTCACCCCCATTCAGCGGGGGGACACTTCCCTTAGGGAAATTTTAGTTTTTAGGGGTATATATAATTTTTTTTCCCTTTTCTCGCCTTTAGTGCATATAAAAAGGTGCAATTAACATTGTACTAAATGGATTTTTTTTTCCACCACCTTTTGTTTTTAGGGGTATTTCGTCTATTTTCAACTTTACAAAAAAAAGTTATAGAGAAAAGTTGTTGAAAATAATAAAATGAACAAGTTTTCTTGATAAATTTTTTCTGTAAAGTTGAAAATAGGCGAACTACCCCTAAAAACAAAAAGGTGGTGCAAAAAAAATCCTTTTAATACAATGTTAATTGCAACTTTTTATATGCACTAAAGGCGAGAAAAGAAAAAAAAATTAATATATACCCCTAAAAACTAAAATTTCCCCGAGGAAAGTGTCCCTCCGCTGAATGGGGTTGAGTTACAAAAAAAGTTGATTTGGAAAAATTGTAGGAAATGTCATCTTATAAAACTTTTATTAAGAAAATTTTTTTGTAAAAAAATAAAAAAACTTTAAACAACCCCTATTGAAAAACGGCAGGGGGTGAGTAAAAACTTCATAAAGCAAAAATGTTGTATGTGCTGTAGAAAATTTTTTCCCGTTGGTTAAAATTTTTCATTTTCATTATAAAATTTCAAACGGCCCTTATGACCACAGAGGGCCCTTAATCAAAAAAGTCTTTAAATAAACATTGTAGATCAAATAATGTTGCACATCTTTTATTTAAAACATTTTTTTGTAAAATCAATAGGTACCAAGTAATCGCCAATGGCGCACTTTCAACCCCTATAACGCAAAACGCCAGAGGGGTGAATGTTTGATATTTTCGGTTTTATGATCACCCACCCTCTCCCTATAATCCCTGAAAAGTTCTTTTGGGTAGGATTTTTTTTTTGAAAATCGACAATTTTCCTAGACTAATTTAGAAATTTATATATTTTGTTTTTTTTTTTTCTTCTTTTCTTTTTGGGTATGTTTACGAAAGTTTTATTTGGTAACAGATACTATTACCAGTATTTTGGTATGGTATTTTCAATTTTCATTATTTTTTATTTATTTTTTTTAGTTTTTTTTCTCCTCTCTTTCTTTTTCTATTTTTTACGTTATACTAGTTAAAACAGAGGTGTTTTGGCAGGCGGCAAATGTTCACGCAACAATATTTATAAATTTGGTTTCTTCTCATTCTTATTAAAGAATTACTTAAATGTCAATTTCGCGTAAAACACACAGGAGTGTATTTTCTACGACCCTGCTCCGACGGAGACAGCCGTTGAAGATTTGGATTTACACTACACACTAGATAAATGGTGGTTCATATGCACATTGCAATTTTTTCCGGTTCCGTGTTTTAAGCTCGAAAAGTCTATGTCTTGTGCCGTTAAAAAGGGACCTTGAGTGCCTTAAGTCGATGGTGATACGTTGGTGGTTGTGGAGAACCGTTTTCCAGGGGATCCCCGTATATACACACAGCTTATAAGAAAACCCAGGAGAGTGGAAATATCTTTAGTGTGTTTCGACAACCCTATGGTATCATTTTCATTTCTATTTCTATTTGTTTGCGCGATTTTCCAGTCGCAGTCCAGTTTACTAAATTTCAAATACTATTGCGTAAACAGTCGTTTTTCTCGATGGTTCGAGATTGAATGTTAAAACTTTCTCTCGAGTCTTTAGTATGGTTTTATTACTTCTTATAATACCGGCAACGGCCAACAAATGCAATTAAAAATTTTTATTAGTCGAAGAGACGAGCTCGAAAGTAAGACAATTTAGAGTAACAGTAAATAAACATTTTATTATTATGTATTTTGACGAGCTGAATCGATATATGCATAAATTAAACTATTAGCCCTTGGCTTCAGAGTGGAAATCGCATTTAAAGGGTCGAAATTCAAATATCTCGCGAATAAATAGAAAATTCGAAAAAAGTTTCAAACAAATGTTATAGCCTGTAAAATTAGACGCAAAAAACCACCAAACATTTTTTCTTTGTTTTCAACAGTTAATCCTCTAGCGAGTTTCAAAGTTTTCAGCGCCAAAAAGGGATAAAAATGCACGCGGCAACACTGAGAGTGCTTAGTCCGGTGTCTTCAGCGTTCACGCGGTCTCACCGCACCTCATGCGTTAGTCCAGGGAAAATAGGTTTCGATCTCTCATTAAATGATGGGGTTTCAATTTTTTCAAGAATGTCTAGGGGTTGATATCCCTAACAACGTCTCATAAAGACATAAAGACCCGTCGATTTCACGCGCCGTGGGGTGGAGGGAGCCCTCCCAAAGGTCACTTTTTTCAGTTCTTGGCTTTTATCTCGAAAATGGTGCGTCTCACAGAAAATGTTATACCCTATTAAATTGAAGCTAATGAAATTTGTCTTATGCCTAATTTGTTTTTGTGTACCTACTGACTTTATATAATAGTTTTAGTTTTGCTTTGACAATGAGACTATTTTTGTCTTTTGGATAATAAAGCTTATTTTGAATTTGAATTTGAATTGAAAATTTTCTTTAAAATTATGTTTTTATTTTTATACCTAAGTGTTACCATTGTCCAGATATGAACCGAATATAAAAATTTGCCAAAAAAAGTGGTAGCGGTTAAGGTATCTCGTGAAAATACTTTTTCTCTGCTACAAGATGCCACTATCAAATTTAAAATCTGACGTTTCGTCTTTGGGCCACCATCATCAACTTAATTTTTCCCAATAAGGGCCCCTATTTTTTATTTTACATTTTATAAGCTTCTCCAATGACGTATTGCACTTATTCGGAAAATTTATATTCTTGGCAATGTCCATAAGAACTAATTAATGTGTTAGAGAGAGACAGAGAAGAGAATTTTTTGTAGGAAATTACTAAAATAGTATATTGTTTTATTAGGAGGAAAAATGATACTTTTTGTGGCGAGACTAAATGTTTGACAATTTTAGACGAGCCACAAAAAGTGCTTTTCTCCGAATAAAACATGCGATTTTTTCCGCAAACGGTGTTCAAACGATGAAATCAAGGAAAAAGGTATTGTCAGAAAGGATTAGATGAAGAAAAACGTAAAATTAGATTGCTGTGCTTACTGGTTTTGTGATTGTCAAGGTTAAATTTCTGTGACGTCACTTTTTTGTACGCTTATGTCACGGCCGGACAAAAAAGTAACAAAAAAATGACCTCTGTAAAATCAAACTTCAACATTAAGAATTGAGGTTAAAAAAGTCGTAATTTTTTGACGTTTGCGGCAAAATAGTATGACTGTTTTCGATTCCCTTTGGTCCTTCTTCAAGGCCAACCCAACTAACCCAACCGTTTTCCATTGCAAACCGCTGATGTCACAGGCATCACTTGGTCTTTCATATCCGAACCAGCCAGAGGCCGAACCGGTTGCGAAACGAAAATGGTCTATATTATGCGATACGTCATAGGTTTCGGGACATCAGAAGCTCTCTAAATCTGATATAAAAAATCCAGGGTCGTATTTAAAAAAAAATAAAGTTGATGATGGTGGACCAAAGACGAAACGTCATATTTAAATTTGATAGTGGCATCTTGTAGAGGAGAACTTTGGCATAATTCAACTAACCCTGTATCTCTTACCGTTTCTAATATCCCAATAATGCTGCTCAAATTTGGGACACCCTGTACAATAATTTATTTGTTACTCATTTGTGAAAGATATAGGAACAAATAAAACATTAACACATAACAAAATAATAAAATGTATATTTTTTTCCTTGATTTTTTTTACACAAGCCTTGGTAGTTGGAATAACTATGCGCACGAGATGTTGCGGATAAGTTTCGCATGCGGAAAAGACACTTTGTGCACGTGCTAGGTACAACATTTGCCCTATGAGCTTCACATCAGGTAAGAACAAAAGTTAAGAAAAACCATAATTTGTCTGCGTCGCTATATTATATAGCTACTTGTATACCGTGGCGTATACCATTTTCTCGCAAGAAATTCGACAGTTGCTTGATAAATCTACTTTTATTGCTAATGTTGGATAAAAACTTTTTTGCGTTACCGTAACGACCATCCTCTGTAATAGCTATTTACCTAACAAGTGCGGAAAATGATTTTTTCCGCACGAGGTCGTAGACCGAGTCGTGGTAATACCAGAGGGGTGTGATGAGCCTTACCGTACTTGTGATATACAACATTTTATTTACGATCTTCACAATAAGTGACTATTGTCGTTTGTCCATTATAAATAATTATTGTGTTCTCGATTGTGTACTAGGGTGATAATGAACGCGTTATGATTCATTACCGCACTAGTGCGATAATAGGGCTTATTACATATGGCAAATAAGCAGAAATTAGTAATATAATAGTTACCTATTGTACTGGTCGTAGATAAAAAATTTGGAAGCATTGACAATTTAACGTGATTTTACATTGTATTGCCAACTTAATGTCATTTTGACGTATCTTTAATTTTGAGACGGACTTTACTTTATCCCGCATAATTATTTCTATGCAAAATTCATGGCAACTATTGCTAGCGTCTATATTAATAAAGTGGTTTTCTTGAAAACATCGGTGGATTTTTGTAATTATTTACAACCAATAACTCAACTTAAACAGGAATAAACACAAACTATGAACAATCCAAATACTTCGGAATAAAAAAGAATAATGAAAAATAGACTAGGTAGGTACCTACCTACTACAAAAAGAAAAAAAAACAACCGCTACGCTGTTCTAGAAGTTTGTCGCGTTAAAGCAGGGATGTCCTTCGCACTTGGCGTTCACAAAGAAAAAATGTCTGGTGGTTTTTTGCGTCTAATTTTACAGGCTAAAACATTTGTTTGAAACTTTTCTCCAATTTCCTATTTGTTCGCGAGATATTTAAATTTCAACCCTTTAAATGCGATTTCCACCCTGACGCCAAGGGCTAATAGTTAAAATTTATGCATATATCGATTCAGCTCGTCAAAATACATAATAATAAAATGTGTATTTACTGTTACTCCAAATTGTCTCACTATCGAGCTCGTCTCTTCGACTATATGGGAACATCTCAGTAAATAAGAGGCAATTCACAAGGGTGTGGCTTGGTGGAACTGGGAACTATAGCATCTCAAAACAAAAGCAGTTCAACAAGAAAAAAACGACTGGAAACTAGACGAGTTTAGAGGTACTATTACAGACTCACTTACCTAGCTTACAAATCATAGAAGACGCTCGGATGAATCTCCACAGAACAAACGACTAGCCAACAAAATATTCACACAAGTGGAATAAGATGCAAGATCGACTGTTTTAAGCCATAAAAATCCCCAGGTGAAGACGGGATCTGTTCTGCCCTACTGCAAAGAGGATATTATTATGAGAACTTAAAATTACATCTACCAAGTTTCCAGAGCAAGCCTCAACCTCATCCTGGGACATATATAAAAAATGGGGGGAAGCTAATGTTATAATGTATTGATACCCAAGACAGGCCGAAAGACGAATTTGAATCAAACCGTGCCATCATCCTAACCTCCTTTCTTGTCAAGATTATGGAGAAACATCATGCATCAGAAGCGAGATCCTATTGCAAACACCGCTTCATCCTAGGCAATTCGCCTACCAATCAGGTAAATCTAAAATAAATGCCCTGCACTGCCTAGTGAAAGACATAGAAAAGACAATTGAATGCAAGGAAATCGCTCTTACTGCTATCATTGAAATGATGGAGCCTCTGACAACACAAATCGCCTCATAACTGCAGAAGGATAAGGAGCGACATCAATCGTATCATTCGTATCCCCAGTCAAAGGATATCCTCAAGGAGGTGGTCTCAGGCATTACATAACAACCTAACCCAGCTGAGCAGAGCTGGATATGTAGTCCTAGGCTACGCAGACGACCGGTAAAAATAACCCATACCGAGTATGATTATCTTCTATTCTATTCTATTCTATTCTTATTATCGTCGATTGTGCGTTTTCTGATGGCTATATATAAGCCAATTCTGGAGCCGCACACTCTTCCACAGTCTGCTTTTTGAAAATGAAAAACGTTTCATTCAAAGGGATGATTTAATCTTATGTTAAAATATCGATGTTAACTTGATGACCAAAGAATCAAACAAACAAAAAAAAAGAAAAGTCTTTTTGTTTTTGTTGGAAAGTTTTTTCAGGTAATGACCAACGTGAAATCAGGGACACAAGAGTCCCTGTTTCGGAATCAACCCACTGAGTAATGGTTGGTCATTACCTGAAAAAAACTTTCTTTTTTCATGCCAACGAAAGCTCAGACCAATCAGTGTAATTCAACGCCGGTAGGGGTATTTGCCCCTCGGAGTAGTTGTTTCTGACTGGTCAACCAAGTTCTTTTTGTTTTGTTTGTTCGAAAGTTTGAATTTCAATAAATATTTCAGGTCTACAACTTGCATATCTAAAAACTAATAAAGAAAACGAAGAAAAAAAGAAATTGGATTCTACCTATAAACAATGGCTGGATCTTTTAAAAAACAAAGTAACAATTATATCAGGTTGTGCCATATGTATTTGCACAACATCGATGGCCATACTGGAACCGTGCGTGCCCATGTGGTTGTTATTGCATATGAAGCCGAGACCGTCCAAATGGCAACTGGGAGCAGTATTTATACCAGATAGTTTGGGTTATTTTATTGGGTCTCACTTTGCAGGTACGAATTTGTTAATTACCTACATTACTATATTTCCTTGGCCAAGGCCTGCATAAAATGGTTGTTATAGCAGATTATATTTAACATTTTAATTCTCAATTATTTTTGATGACCCAATAGGAAGCGGTATAGAAGTTTGACCTATTTCCTTCCATTTTTCACAGTATAGACTAGCAATATTATAATTTTGATGGATATAACAGTCGTTTCATTAAATGTTGTAGGGTTACTTCCTGTTCTGCCCTGGCGAATCTCAATAAGTGCAATGGTGGTAGCAGGCATAAGTTGTTGCTATGTACCAATGGCAAATACTATGATGCAATTAGCCATACCTCATTTTGGATTAGGTTTAGGAGTTGGTACTGGATATTTATGGACTCCAAATGAACCTCTGAGCAATTATTTTTTCAGGCGCAGTCGATGCATCATTAGTACCCCTTCTAGCAAATTTTGTCGACGACCAAGGAAGCAATCAGTACGGGCCTGTTTATGCCTTCCAACAGGCTGCTGTGGCTATAGCTTATTCCTTTGGACCACTACTGGGCGGTCAAGCCGTGGAAGTTCTGGGATTTCCTTGGTTAATGCGACTGGTGGGATTTTTGAATTTGATGTTATGTCCTTTATTGTTGGAAATTGAAAAAGAAACTGTAAGTTTGCAGCAGGTTTTGGAGGTCATTGGAGGATTGAAAACTGTGTTTTTCAATTTTTAGGGCAGAAAACCAATTTTGAGAACAGGAAAATCTATTTCATATTCGACACTTGAAACAACTGATAGCTTTTCCGAATGAAATAAGAATTTGCATTTACTTAATTATTAAATAGTGTTTATCATAAAGTAGGTACATTCATATCCCACATAACAAAATTGCATCCTTAGAATGTGTTAAGAATGTTCTTTTTTTAGGAGGAATGTGCCTAGAATGTTCGCCAAAACCATTGCGAATGTCCTGAGAATGTTCTGAGAAAAGATTGTAGAAATACTGTTTGCAATACCCAAGAACTTCCTGGGAAATCCATTAGGATATTCCTAGAATATACCTATGAGATTCTCAGTACGTCCTGAAAAGAATATTCCTGTTTGATTCTAAAAATATGCTCGAAACGTACCTATATTCTCACATTCAAAGAATGTTTCTATGTTATTATAGTTATGTTCTCAAAAGAATATTATACCAATATGCTTGAAATATTCTTAGAATATATTTACATATATCATTCTCAATATGCATCCTAGACATAACATTCTTGTTTGATTCTAAGGATATACTTGGAATGTTAATTTTCGCTTCCAAATAATACTCGTTTCAGCCCTTTTATATTAAAGGCAGTGAAAGAGTTGTTGGAAAACTTCTCTAGAAAACACGAGTATTTAACCAAAGCTCCGGTTTCGAGCTTGTTATGCTCTCGTCGAAGCACGCCAACTGAGAGAAACAGGTTCCAAGGTGATTCAAATGCGAGGCAAGATGTAGATCTTTAATAGCGCGTCGCTCCCTCTCTTGGAAGTCATACAAAGCAAAAGAAAAAGAATATACCTTTAATATTCTTAGTAGGTTCTAGATAGAGCATTATTGTTTAATTGTATAATCAAGATTTTTGAGTAGGTACTTTAGATAATTAGGTGAACAATATGAAAATATTCTTATCATGGTTACCTACCTACATAAACTTCTCAGCACAACTTGGTAGGTATATTCTTAATACTTGATAGAAATATTAGCTTAAAGAACATTTTTTAGGGTACATTATAATAATGTTCGTATGAGAATATTCAAAGAATGTTATATAAAGTAGGTTCTTAGCACAATCTTTCAGGTAGGTGCATAGAAGCAACATTCCTAGTACATAAATAGAACGTTCAAAAATGAATATTTCAATCGAAACAATCTTAGAATATTCATTGAACATTCCTAAAAGAACATTCCAAAAAGTACTTTGAGGGAATATTCTGAGAATATGATGAATGTTCTTTCACTGTTATGTGGGATGTAATGTGGAGATATTATAAAATCTATTGTTTACAAATTACCATCATTCAATACACTGGAGTTGAACAGGTATTTTAAGTATTGGTGATATCACATATCTTTATCGACACAGCAGAAGGCAAAGAGAAAAGAAGATGTGTTATTTTAGCTTTTCATGTTTCGAATTAAATTACGGTAGTAATGGCACAAGCCTACGATTTATTTACTGGTAGCTGCAAATTTGAATTGGATTAATATTAAAATTTCAAATCACCTCCCTTTCTTGCGGATGGAAACTTATATTAATGTTTAATTAATAATATGATGAAAAAACTTTTACTTGAAAAATATACGTACCTAATGTAAACCACATGTAGCAAATATTTTCCCTATGAGGAAAAATTTACTGAACACAGAAGCACGGTAGCTGTTCTGTTTAACTGTAATTTGAGGTTTGACAGATGCCTTTTTTTTTAGTCTTTGTTTTATTCAGCCAAAATTAGCCTTGCTCATATTTTTCTTAAGTTATTATTATAAATAAATGCGTTCTTGCAATAAAAATTTCGTGTTTGGTAGTTTTGTTCAACTACAAGAAACTCCAAAAGGTTATGGGCCCAGTTCACCAGTGAAACATGACAGTTTTGATTTTACTGCATAGTGTATTAGGTATAGTTCAAGGAGTAATAAGCACATAGAAAGGAAAATAGCCGATAAAATTAATGTTAGTTCTTTTATCATGTTTTATGGGCGAAATTACCATAAATGGATGTTTCAATTGACGTGTGCCCCAAGTGCAAAAGATCTATATGAGATGATAGATGGAACCTCTTCAGCCCCATTACCAGCTCGAATACAAGAACGGGCAAGAACTACGATTACGTAGAGATTACTGTGACGTCAGCAATGCACTTGTCACAAATTATACTGTTGAAATTTGTGCATCTAGAAAGAAGATGAGAGACAACTTAAACCCGATATACAAACAGACATCAGAAGTTAACAAACTTATTCCTCATGACAGTTTCCATCAATATGTAGCGTCCGCGCCAAGTACTCTCTTATTCAAGTTAGAGGGTAAATTGCGAGTGGTCGTATTTGATGGTAATTATTTTCTGGGCAGCTACCTTAAAATAAAATTGTGGGGGCGGGTCTATTTGCAAGTGAGATAAACAACTGTAGTACGGTTTTCAATTAATAAATAGACTTTGTTTGAGAATATAAACAGAGCCTTTATACCAATGGTTCCCTTATTTTATACCCTAACCAACACCTTCCTACTACAAAAAAAAAAAAAAAAATTCTAAAATGATTCTTACTTTACAGCCACAAACCCCTGAATCCGCTTACTGCCGATCAAAACTTTTACTCAAAAATCGTAAACTTAGCCAGAGTGAATATTATTTCAAAACAATAAACATGTTGATTAAATCTTTTCGATAGGTACTTGTGATGATTAAGCTTCCCCCCAAAAATCCTAAACTCAAACAGAACAATACTACTTCAAATCAACACGTATTTAGTTTCAATTCTTTTTATCAGATAAAGACCAAAATATTATTTAACTATAATCATTATTTCAATTTTCATTATACTTCAATTCTCTTCATTAGACAGAGCTCACGATATTCAACAGTCATTAAAATTTCCTATTTATACTAAGCAAAGAATATTCAAAAGTTTACTCAAGTTAATAACATATTTGCAAAGTCCCATCATTATCAATTCACTTACATCATAGCCATTTCAACATTGATAAAGTCAAATTAACATGTCACTAAACTTTATTTTTCCCAAGTTAGATTCTGACATTGGCAACTTTGAAACATAAACAATGCCGCTTATTGGTCGCAAGATGCCATTTGCACGACATACATTGTAAAACTGATTCCAACCTGCAGGGATACCTCATTTTGCGTCCAATCAGGCCTAGGCGGTATTGTTTATGTTTAAAAGTTTTCAATGTCAAAATCCATCTTGGAAAAAAATACACCAAGAGTACTTACATTATTTCGTCCTTAATTCACTAAATTACTCTAATTATCATTTACTTCAAATAGCTAGAGCACGCACATAATAATTGAAAGACTTACTTCTTTCACAACTCGATTTATTGACTGAAAAATACTTTTCCGGAGTTTTCCGAGGCCCGAAATTAAATATTTGAGAAAAATCGGCACTTCTAATTTTAACTATTTAGAGAGGAAGATATAAGACATTCATCATACTTCTAATTATTGATTTAAAGGGAAACTAACTAAAATGTAAAGGGTGAAAATAAAAAGCAAATTTGTCGCGTAAAAAAAAAATTTGTCGCGTTTTTATTTTTTCTTAAATACCCTGGTATTGCTACTTGATATCAAGTTAGCGCTACCAACGTCACCCGATGTTCCTACAGAAGTTTTATTAGGTGAATAATTTGTCGTTTTTTTGTCGCAAATTTGTCGCGCAAAAAAAAAATTGTCGCGTTTTTCTTTTTTCTTAAATACCCTGGTATTGCTACTTGATATCAAGTTAGCGCTACCAACGTCACCCGATGTTCCTACAGAAGTTTTATTAGGTGAATAATTTGTCGTTTTTTTGTCGCAAATTTGTCGCGCAAAAAATAAATTTGTCGCGTTTTTCTTTTTTCTTAAATACCCTGGTATTGCTACTTGATATCAAGTTAGCGCTACCAACGTCACCCGATGTTCCTACAGAAGTTTTATTAGGTGAATAATTTGTCGTTTTTTTGTCGTAAATTTGTCGTGCAAAAAATAAATTTGTCGCGTTTTTCTTTTTTCTTAAATACCCTGGTAGTGCTAACTTGATATCAAGTTAGCGCTACCAACGTCACCCGATGTTCCTACAGAAGTTTTATTAGGTGAATAATTTGTCGTTTTTGTGTCGCAAATTTGTCGCGCAAAAAAAAATTTGTCGCGTTTTTCTTTTTTCTTAAATACCCTGGTATTGCTACTTGATATCAAGTAAGCCCTACCAACGTCACCCGATGTTCCTAGAGAAGCTTTATTAGGTGAATAATTTGTCGTTTTTTTGGCGTAAATTTGTCGTGCAAAAAATAAATTTGTCGCGTTTTTCTTTTTTCTTAAATACCCTGGTAGTGCTAACTTGATATCAAGTTAGCGCTACCAACGTCACCCGATGTTCCTACAGAAGTTTTATTAGGTGAATAATTTGTCGTTTTTTTGTCGCAAATTTGTCGCGCAAAAAAAAAATTGTCGCGTTTTTCTTTTTTCTTAAATACCCTGGTATTGCTACTTGATATCAAGTTAGCGCTACCAACGTCACCCGATGTTCCTACAGAAGTTTTATTAGGTGAATAATTTGTCGTTTTTTTGTCGCAAATTTGTCGCGTAAAAAAAAAAATTGTCGCGTTTTTATTTTTTCTTAAATACCCTGGTATTGCTACTTGATATCAAGTTAGCGCTACCAACGTCACCCGATGTTCCTACAGAAGTTTTATTAGGTGAATAATTTGTCGTTTTTTTGTCGCAAATTTGTCGCGCAAAAAAAAAATTTGTAGCGTTTTTCTTTTTTCTTAAATACCCTGGTATTGCTACTTGATATCAAGTTAGCGCTACCAACGTCACCCGATGTTCCTACAGAAGTTTTATTGGGTGAATAATTTGTCGCAAATTTGTAGCGCAAAAAAAAATTGTCGCGTTTTTCTTTTTTCTTAAATACCCTGGTATTGCTACTTGATATCAAGTAAGCCCTACCAGCGTCACCCGATGTTCCTAGAGAAGTTTTATTAGGTGAATAATTTGTCGTTTTTTTGGCGTAAATTTGTCGTGCAAAAAATAAATTTGTCGCGTTTTTCTTTTTTCTTAAATACCCTGGTAGTGCTAACTTGATATCAAGTTAGCGCTACCAACGTCACCCGATGTTCCTACAGAAGTTTTATTAGGTGAATAATTTGTCGTTTTTTTGTCGCAAATTTGTCGCGCAAAAAAAAAAAATTGTCGCGTTTTTCTTTTTTCTTAAATACCCTGGTATTGCTACTTGATATCAAGTTAGCGCTACCAACGTCACCCGATGTTCCTACAGAAGTTTTATTAGGTGAATAATTTGTCGTTTTTTTGTCGTAAATTTGTCGTGCAAAAAATAAATTTGTCGCGTTTTTCTTTTTTCTTAAATACCCTGGTATTGCTACTTTATATCAAGTAAGCACTACCAACGTCACCCGATGTTCCTACAGAAGTTTTATTAGGTGAATAATTTGTCGTTTTTTTGTCGCAAATTTGTCGCGCAAAAAAAAAATTTGTCGCGTTTTTCTTTTTTCTTAAATACCCTGGTAGTGCTAACTTGATATCAAGTTTACATTACCGACGTCACCCGATGTTCCTACAGAAGTTTTATTAGGTGAATAATTTGTCGTTTTTTTGTCGTAAATTTGTTGTACAAAAAAAAAATGGTCGCATTTTTTTTTCTCAAATACCCTGTGCTAACTTGACATCAAGTTAGCACTACCAACGTCCCCGATATTTCTACAGAAGTTTTGTTAGGTGGATATTTGTTGCTTTTTTGTCGTAAGTTTCTCATGAAAAAAAAAAAATAGTTGTTGCAAAAAAAAAAAAAACAAAATTGGGATACATATTTATTATTTTTATTTATAGAAAATGAACAAGTACCTATTTTAAAATGCCAAATATTGTTCAACTAGTTCAACAGTTCAAAATCATAATAAAAGTTTAATCATACACAAATAAGTAAGTAGGGGAAACTGTTGTATAGTGGGACAGGTTCCTTAGTGGGACAATTCAAATTGTCCGCCACCGGTATCGCTTAAAATTCCGAAAAAAATTGTGTCAACTGCTTTATATATGAGCATTAGATATAACCTTGGCATTGGCCGTTAGAGTCTTAAATATGGCGGGAGTTTCGTTAGTGTAAGCATTAAAGTGACAAAGTTTTTTTTTACGACCACGTGTTGGGCAAAGTTTATGCCAGTAATATCCAATAGTTTGTCCTGAATTTGAGGATAATTATGCCAGAAGGTGTCTTGAAGGTGAATTAAGGTTATTTTTTGCTAGTATTTGTTTATATTTTCTGAAATTCAGAAAATTTCAAAAAACGTATAAGGTTGTATTGTGGGACAGTGTATACTGGGACAGAATTTCCGGGTTCCATATTGGGACAAACATTTTATATGCTCTATAATGGAACACTTTTGTATTTTACCTAGTTTCAATACCTCCTGTCTTCCAGAAATTGATAATAATAGGGGCCGGAAAAACAAGAAATCGTTTTTTGAGAGTCGAAAAATTCACCTTGAGAATGCTGGGGAGGGACTCGGCGGTAGATGCTGTTCTTAAAAATGAAACCAATATAAGGACTGCTGTAGTTCAATTTGGAGTTAGCAAATCAGCCTTGCATAGAAAGAAGCACAAAATAAATGAAGCAAACACGCAGGAATTAAATTTCAAAGGCATCATGGTGTCATTGGGTGTCAAGCAGATTTTCAGTGACGATGAAAAGCCAATGCTTAGCAAATATCCAGTTACTTCTTCTCAAAGGTGCTACGGTTTAACTAGCAGAAAAACTAGAATGTTGGCTTATAGATTTGCCTTCGCAAATTAAAATAAATCCAAAAACATGGACGGAAAATGAAATCGCCGTATAGAAGAATGGTTCAAACTTTTTCGAATTCGAAATAAGTTTGGCTACCTACCTAATTTATGTTGAAGTTCTATAATTTTGTGAATAAGCGACCGAATTTTCTTTTTATATTTACTTATTTGGGATCAAAGAACATTGTCCCACTATACACATGCATCGTTCCCAGTATGCAACATGGGGTGGTTGCATAGTGGGAAAGTGGTGTATAGTGGGACATTCAATTTTTTCTATGTTAAAGTGTAAAAGTTATAGAAATTTTTATAATTGTTAATAAAGAAACTACTTTTAAATATATTAGAATATTCGCAATAGTTAAAAATTATTCAACAAATTTTTTATTTCAATTAGAAAAATATTGTCCCAGTATATAACAGTCTCCCCTACCTATGTATATGTTACAATTTAAATTTACACCTATTCATTTTCCAGTTAACCAGTTGAACATATGAACAATATGAACATTTTTTGATCATGACCGTTGATTGATTATCATGACCTTCATTAAACAATCATCAAATTAGGTATTTTTTTTTATTTTCATTTATACATTTATTTCCAGTAAATTTTGCAATATTTTTTGGACATTTTGAAACGTATAGAGGTAATCAGAGTTACCTATAATAAACAATATTCCAAGATAAAAAATAAACTTTCTACAAATAATCGTTGATAATAAATAATTATTCGAAACGATTATTAGGTAAATACCTATAACAAGAAAAAATGTATTTTTGTAATTGTATCAGGTACATAAACTGAAGCTAAAAATTTCTTCAGATTAAGGGCCGGTTCGACAATTCAGGTATATACCTAGTATAGGCTATACCTAGAATAAAAATTCATTATTGGGTTCGACAATGGCCGTATAACGATATTCGGAGAATAAATTACGGTATAAGTTATCCGGCCGTCCTCGACCGTATATACTCGGAATAAAGTTATACTGTCTTTCTATTGGTCGGGGTTGGGTTTGATTTTCTGTGCTGATTGATAATCAGCTGTTAGTAGTCGGTTTTTCCGTTTGTCAACGTGCATAATAACCTAAAAACTATTTTAAATTTTAAAATTGGTAATCGTTCTTTACTTTTTGTGTTCTGTTTTGTGGAAAAAAGAATAGAATGGATCTTTTTCAAGTAAATATTTTTGAATCAGACGACGAGGAGCTTGATGAAGAACTTCTATTAATCCGAAGACCAAGAAATTTCAAAGCAAGTCATCATGATTTTTTTTCTGAGAAAATCCAAAAATCCTAAATTAATTATTCTATACCTGAGCTTGAAAGGGTGTACTTGGGTTTACAATTGAATACCTAAAATTACCATAATACGAATACAAATTATACAAAATTCCAAAATATAAGTGATGCCTTTCCATAGTGCAAACACGACGCAAACATAAATAAATTAATATAAACAAGAACAAAAAAGGTAGGTTCAGTTCACAACTCATTTCTTAAACCCTTGCTATTTTACCGGCATCTGTCAAAAAAATGGTTGCCTCGAGTAACTAACTTCACGTTTCTCGGATAATCTCGGAATAACTATACGGCTCTTGTAAAATCATTGTCGAACCGGCGGTCAGATATACTCGGGATAAATCAAGGTATAAGATATTCGGGGTATTACAATACTGAGTTTTATACTGCCATTGTCGAACCGGCCCTAAGAGGTAGTTGATTCCAATAAGTTGTTTATTATCACTTAGACTAGGGAACAGCCATAAATCATAATTCATACCTCTACAAAACCAGGGTTATGCGAGTAACGTGCTAGTCAGCTGTGGCTTTTATCTACAAGCGTTTGGTTATGACGTTTTTACATAACAATTTTTCTAGTGTTATGTGAGTTATGTCATGAGACACAACTATACAGGGTGTTGATAAATAATGGAATCAAATTTCTAGAATAAATAGAATTCATTAAGAGCGGCGTCAGATAAGAGCCAGCGCGCCATGTTTTGGGCTTTATGACATACAATAAATATTTTTTAATCACAGGTGTGCAAATTTCCAGTAAGCGATCGACTTATTTACAAATAGATGGCAACATCTTCAATATCAATTCATTTTCACAGTAATATACAGTGGACTTAATAGTTTTATTCAGATGCAAATGAAATAGTAGTGTTCCACATTATTAGCTAGGTTAAACAGTTTTTACTAGCGTTTGAAAGAAGTGACTATGCTTCCCGAACTCAACGACATCTTTAAGAGAAGCTCTGAATACACGTTTGGTTTGAGTCTCTGCTGTAAATGACAGCAATAAGCTCCTTGTCAGTCAAAACCATTAACAAAAACATTATAATTTTCGGAAATACTGTCCTATTAATTTTTTCCTGCATTTTACGATCCGAAATTTTGGAAATTTATTGTTGGTGTGCTACTCTAGGTATTCGTCCCTTTTTCATTTAAATCCATGACCAAAATTTTCATATTGTTGTCAACAAAATTGTTAATAATTTTACTATTTAGACTGCGTATTTTGCAACCAACAATTCGTCGACTTTTACTCCAATCTATTATTTTTATGAACAACTTCATTTTACTGAAAAGTGGTCTAAATTTGGAATAGGACAGAAATTTGTGAAGATCTGTAAATAACATGTTTTTTATTTTGCTCAAAAATCCCTTTGCCGATTTGTATTTTTAAATTTGGCAGGTTTGTTTTCAAAACAAAAGGTAGGTATATATCTTCTGACTCAATTAGATTTACCGTAATTATTCCAGTGGCGCCCCAGAGGGCAACTTCAAGAGAGATACGAGAAAAAATCGAGACAAAGAAAATGCAATATGAATTGCTTAAGTTAAAAAAAATATATGTTCTAAGAAAACAGTGACGTGCCATTTTTTTTCTACTTTTACCAACGTAGTTGCTCTCTGGGGCGCCACTGGAATAATGACGGTAAATCTAATTATTCTAATTGAGTCGAAAAATATTTGTTTCAACAAACAAACCAGCCAAATTTGAAAAAAAAAATCGGCAAAGGGATTTTTGAGCAAAAAAAAATTCTTTTTTCAGAGTTTGACGCTCTGTATTTCGAAAACTAAGCATTTGCGGACCCATGGTTTTATCAAATTATTTTTTTTTAAATTCTAATGGTTTCTATTTATCCTAGAAGTTTGATCCTATTATTTATTAACATCCTGTATAGTGGTGTTATGGACTTGGCTATGAATTCATAACCCAAATATGTGGTGTTATGGACTAGGTAATGAATCTATAACACAACTATGTAGTTTTCGTGATTTTATAAATATCACAGTTAAACCTGTAAAGGTAAAATGAGGTTAGACAACAAATAATAAACGAAAATTGAAAAAACATTTTCTTATTTTTCGCTTTGTAGATAAGACGTTGTACAGGGTCATTTTTTATATTTTCCCACCCCTCCTATCTTTTTTGTGCCACCGTGTATAAAAAAAATGTAAATAGGAAAGTGTTGTTCAAACAGGGTGTTGCAAAAAGTTTTAAAAACAAAACAGTATATTCTTGTCGAAGGGACACCCTGTGTATTATGACATTTCTGGATTCTGCGGAAAATTCTAGACATATTTCATGTTTAATGTCATATACCTATCTTCAATTGTTTCGGAAAAAATGACAGTAGAAAATTGACTTTTTTGCAACTTTGCTAGGCTGTAAAACCTAAAATATGAATTTTACAGTAAAACCGATTTTACATTCCTGTTCAAAGCTTTTCATAAGCTAGCATTTGACACCAACTTTGAATTTAACCAGAGATTAAATTTAATTGGAATTTTCAATCATGGATTAAATTCAAAGATGGTGTCAAATGATATTTTATAAAAAAATAAATGAAAAGCATGTATGATCGGTTTTGCTGTAAAATCAACCGTTTAGGTTTTATAGTCTGTCAAAGATGCAAAAAAGTCAATTTTCTACTGTCATTATTTCCGAAACAGGTGAAGATAGGGTATATGACATTATACACGAAATAGATCTAAAATCCAGAAATGTCATAATTTACAGGGTATCTCATTTAAAAAAATATATTTTTTTGTTTTCTAAACTTTTGAACAAAATTAGGTTTCCTGAGAACTATTTTTCCCGCACTATAACTTTCCTATTTAATTTTTTTTTACACACAGTGGCACAGAAAAGTTAAGGGGGGTGGGAAAATATAAAAAATGACCCTGTACATCACAAGTGCGTGTAAACATGACTACAAAACTGAATGTGATGACCAGAAAAATGTAGATGATATGATGATAAGATGAGCCTTTACATTGCCAAAAAATGAAGGTATCGAATGCAAATTCACACATTTAAAAAATTGAGAATATGTATCGGAAAGATACGTTTTTTTCAGAAACTAGTACAATTTTTTTGAAATATTGTGCGATTCAGTGAAATTTACTGACTAATGAAAAGTCGGTTTTCGGCTTATTAGGACTTTATTTTGAAAAATATCTGAATAAACAGCATTCCGCGTCATTCTCGAAAACATGCAAAGAACGTTACAAGCATTTCACAACAATTACCTTTTTAAAATAGTTCAAAAAATGACTAATACAAAATAAATTAACATTCGAAAAACAAAAAAAAAATTACGAAAGTTTCAAAATAGCTATTTTCCTAACGAGTGCGGGAAGAGAAATTTGCGCCCGAGTGCCGGAAATTTCTTCCCGCAAGAGTTAGGAACTATATTTTTTCTACGAGCATACATAAAGCCGATGTTACGAAGAGTTTAATTTAAATAAAATGCGATTATGCAGAAGGTGGAATTAAAAATGTATTAAAAAGTATTTATAAAAAGGTAAAGGTACAGGTATAGGTCTATCAACAATACAAACAATTCCATGTCACAATGATTGTTTCAAACTCTTCCCGCACTGAGTGCGGGAAGCAATCTCTTCCCGCACCGGTGCGGGAAGCAATCTCTTCCCGCACCGGTGCGGGAAGAGCCATTTCCCGCACGCTCGTAAAAAAAAGTTTGAAAATGACTTATACAAAATAAATTAACATTTAAAAAGTTTGAAAAATGACTAATACAAAATAAAGATTAGTAAAATGAGTTTCACAAACCGTGCCTCCAAATTATATTTTTGAAAACCTAATAATTCAGACAACATAGAAACATTTAATTGAACTAATTAAAAACGTATTGTTTTTTACAAAATACATTGCCAAGATTATAAAAACTATGAATCGCATCATTCGAACCGATCCATCAATGAAAAAAAAAAACAAAAAAGTTCATATACCAAAGAGCGTTGCTATTACTTGCCGCCGCGGGATGTCTCGGTACCTACTAATTTTTCCTATCCAATTGCATTGGATAGTCATCCTAATTCTCAATAAGGAGTCTTCTTAGAAATGTGCCGTATAACGACTAATAAACCCAATGTAAAAAAAATATGACACACAAAACTCAAGTACAATTTACTGCAATATCCATAACTATTCATGTATAAATCGACCATTCAATTGTTTTTAATTGGTTCTGTTTCCCAAATTAAACTTTTTTAAAGATGTAAATTTGGTGGGGTGGGAATCAATATTATCAATAATTTAATTTTACGTACCAATGCAAATCGATATGAAAAATTAGTAGGTACGGAGACATCACGGCAAGTAATAGTACCGCTCTTTGGTTTGTGAACTTTTTTGTTTGTTTTTATTTATGGATCGGTCCAAATTCGATTCATAGCTTTTATAATCTAGGAAATGTATTTTGTGAAAAACAATACAACGAATTTAATAAGTTAAATTAAGTGTTTCTATGTTGTCTGGATCATTAGTTTTTTGAAAATATAATTTGAAGGCACGGTTTGTGAAACTCATTTTACTAATTTTTATTTTGTATTAGTCATTTTTTAAACTTTTTCAATGTTAATTTATTTTGTATAAGTCATTTTTAAACTTTTTTAAAACTTTTGTAAATGCTTTTTTTTTTAATGTTAATTTATTTTCTATTAGTCATTTTTTAAACTTTTTTAAAATGTTAATTGTTGTGAAATGCTTGCAACGTTCTTTGTATGTTTTTTAGCCTTGAGAATGACGCGGAATGCGTCGAAGCGTTGGCTGTTGATTTAGATATTTTTTAGAATAAAGTCCAAATAAGCCGAAAACCGACTTTTCATTAACATATGCCTGGACGAAAACCACACTGTAATTTTACTGATTTTGATTATTTGTAGATTATTTTCAAAGATTATAAAATCCAAAAAGTTCCTTTACAGGGTTGTTGGTAGATCATATTTCAAGAGCGCATTTAAATTCAATTTTTTTTTCAATTTTCTTTTTATTGCATCTTACGCGGCACCTTAACTCCACTCCAAATTTTGAGGAATATCTTAATCCGCTTCTAAAATATGATACCGTTTCCATACATAAACTACCCTGTATATTACCTATTTTCACTGCTTCCCATTTTACGTGTTCCCATTTTTTACATTTTGGACATGTTGTTTGATCAACGTGAATCATGTTTTCAATGGCGATTTCTCCAAAATTGTGTTGATATAAAAGGTCACTGTCCAAAGAGAGAATGCATGTAGAGATCTCTTCACTGCAACATTTTGATTTCTTAATAATCGATGGGTGATCCGGAAACAGTTGCATATACATATTGGCTATGTTGATACTAGCATCTATATTTTGGATACCTTGGACAAGCTCCACTTTCAATGCTTTGACGATGGCAGACGCTCGCAAATTGTAAGTTTTTGAAGTAATTTTGCGAATTTTCGTTGTATATGCTACTAGCTGGAACATATCACTGATTTCTTGATTCTTTATCATATGGAGTTCGATTTCGGAATTGTCGGTAGATGCAGCCAACAACAACTGAAAAATACTGTCGGTCGCACATGTGTTAATCACTGTCAATTTTGTTTTGCCTAACTTAATGAATTCCAAGCCCATGATGTTCCCATTTTTGAGTATAGGAATCTTTTTGTGTGATTCGAAGTATACAGCATCCCTAATACCTGTTTTGTTTCTACCTAGATATTTTCCTTTCGTTTTTGTTTTTCCCCCATCGCCTTGACCCCTCCAGTTTTCAACAGCTTGTAGGGCCAATCTGCCTCGATTTTTTCCATCATTACCGCATTTTACGCAAACTCTTTTTTCGCCGTAACCTTCTTCATCACCAGCAGTAGTGGAGCATCCAGATAGAACGTGCACGTTTTTTTGACAAATAATACATCGGTGGGCATCGGATGGCAAATGTCCATTTGAACATGCCAAGCACTGTTCATTTGTAGAAGCTATTCCATTTAGCATTTTCGATGATTCATTGGGTCGCTTTCGATTCGTTTTTCTACTCATCTTGCTGGCGCACAGTGCGGCGGATTTGAATTCTAGCGAGACAAAACCGAATTTTTTAGAAACCAGACAAAAAAAGTTTGTTGATAAGAATAGATAGTAGACATTCTAATTGATATAAAAATTCAACAATTATTTTTTTGTATTGTATATTTTTTGTATTTGGATAAGCTTGTATCGACCCAATTTAGTCGTTTTCTGCTCAGCTTTGCAGAAGTCCTACGAAAATAAAAATTTATTAGTACGAATACGTTGTATTCAAAAACCAAATTATGTTGCAGATTGGTAAAGGTAAGTACTTTTATACTGTAGTTATTTTATTCCCGAAAAAGCTTTGTGACTTTGTTCTACAGATATCACACTCACTTTTTTTTTCACATATCGCCATATTGGGTGAAGTAGATCTGTTGAGTTACCAATAGTTACCACCAAGTATTGAGCAATTTTAATGCTACAATATTTGTAGTTTCTATGCTCATATTTTTTTTTACCGCACGTTGCCGCACCACTGAAAAAAATATATATTTCAGGAGTCTCGCACCGGTTTAGCCGTGAAGAATTTTTTGAAGCCCTCAAGGAAAGATGCGTTTTAAAATCAACTTTTAAGACCAGTTTGAGCGTTTTGTGGGATGTTGTGATGCAATTTTTGGATGTCAACTCTCTTAGTGACGGTGAAAAGAAAGGTGTTGAGACCCAGCTGCGATCATTTTCCATTATTTTGTATCGAAGGTAGAAAAAAAGTTGTTTTTCGTGCTTAGTTAAAAAATAAAAAATTAAAAAACAGCAACTTTCATCAGGATCACTTTTTCGTATACTAAACTAAAACGTTACAGGTACTATAAGCGACTTTTTTGCCACTTTCTATATGTAAATGGAATAAAATCATTGAATAATAGCTATTTATACAATAAGTTACGAAATGAGCGTCTTTTAGGCACGCGACGTGAAAATTGTCCAACGAGGCAAAGCCGAGTTGGACAACACGTCGAGTGACTAAAAGACATCGTTTCGTAACGTATTGTATACAAGATTTTTTCTACTGGCATTTTATAATAAAAAAACACAATTTTATTTCATGTGAATAAGTCGATTACACCCAAAATCTTTGTTACCTGCTTTTACTTGACACCTGACACTTTTCATGCGATTTTCTTTTCAAAATTCGACATCAATAATTAAAATCCTAGAAAGTAGGTTATAACACAAACTTCTGTTTTGAGTAACCCAAACGTTCAATTCAGTAATTCCATTTTCAATATTCATAATAAATACAAAACAAAATTCAAATATGTGTTTAGTGTGTTTTTTATTTCTGAATAATGAATGACACTTTTAGGCACTAGTGCTTAAAAATTACTTTTACGCACTCATAAGTCACTTTTACGCATTCAAAAGTCACTTTTACGCACTGAGTGCCTAAAAGTAACTTTCACGCACTCCAGTGCCTAAAAGAATGTCGTTTCAAAACTGAAATGACAATCGAAAAGTTGCTATTATGAAACGTCAGTAGAAAAAATTCATTTTTATTTCTTCATGTCATTTCAATAATACACCTACAGTTTTATGGTCACAAAAAATGTACCCACGTTTTTTGGCAGTGTCAGTGAATTAAAAAAAAATTATGTACGATATTATACAGTGAGCGCCAAAAAGTTTGCAACAAATGGGAAAATATTTTTTTATTGAGATATCAAAAAAAATTTTACGTTCACTTTGAATTATGTGAACCAAGGGGAAAGTTTTTGATATTTTTCAAATCGAATCCTGAACGACTTTTCTCTCTACAATTTTTCGATTTCTGGTCATCTTACCCCACTTTTTACATATTTGAGGCGAACTTTTCAAATTTGCCGCCATGACTGTGGTCACATGACATCTGTGACAGTGATTTTTTTTGTTGATGGGTACGCTGAATCGATCCCACGTAACATTTTTTTTGATATCTTAATAATAAAATATTTTCCCATTTGTTGCAAACTTTTTGGCGGTTACAAAAAACAAAGCAAACTACAAAAATACATATGGATACTATTTTTTGATATTCAAGTCTAAAAAAAATGCTACTGAGGTTTTGTCCCGCTAGAATTCAAATCCGCATCACTGTGTGGCGTTCTCTTTATTTTCATCCAAGCCTTTTTCCAGTTGCAAGTGACTTTGCTTTTGTCCATCCAATATGCTGAAGATGCCAGAAGTATTCATGGATGCGTCACTACTCCATTGATGAACGGAATTTTCATCAATAATGCTGCTCAGGTTTTGTGAGGTACCGGCCATCGTTAAATCAAGTACATTTGTGGAGCTTCTTTCATTCAATTTTTCCTGAAGTATTGCCAGTCGACCACGATCTTGTTCAATCAACGTCTCCACCAATGCATCAACCCTCATAATTTTCTTCTGCAAAATATGTGTTTTGACAAGATTGAATTCACCCTCAATGCATGCACTTGAAGCAGGTACTCTGCCATATCCAAATTGATTTCGGCAAACATTTCCCCAGAGTGGAATCGATGCGACTTTCTTTCGGAGATGCGTAGCGATTCCGGGACAAAACCGAGGATTATCTTTGTCGCCTTGTTCTTTTTCTAGTATGTGAACAACTTCTTCGTCAATTTTAGTCCCCCAATTGTGCCAAAAATTCGAAGCGTCCCGGAAATTATCTCTGTCTTCGTCTTGGCTGTCTTCATCTTCTGAGTCGTCGGTCGAGTCGTCGGTAGTATCAGTACGTTCAGTCAATTCGTCAATTTCCTTTATGAGATGATTGATGGTGTTAGCATTCGGTGGATCTGCAGTTGCAAATTCGAGAATCAGTTTTTCTGAAGAATTTAATGCCTTCGTCTTCTCCCCAATGGTTTCGCTAGAGGATATAATAAGTACACCTTTGATGATAGCTCGCGCAATGTCGATATCTTCGCACATGATCAACATTCCAATCGCTGACATGTAAAATGATTTGATGCGCGGTCTAACCAATTTGGAAAGAAAATTCGACCAGCTCTTGACGAAATGAGCAACATCAATACGAATATAACAGTCTGGCATCATGTCTGGGTTGCTACAAGCATTTGCGTATTGTTCGATGGTCATGTAGGGCGTGAACGCAGAAACAAGGGCGTTTAAAAGTGCATGAGATTCATCACAAACCTGTAACACAAAAATCAAATGACAACAGAGAGAATAAAAAACAAAATCGAGTGCTAAAGAGTAAGTACTCGCTAATAAAATCTGGTTGCCACATATTATTTGAAAAAGACAAGTATGTTACGGATTCCAAAAACACAGAACGTAATTTATTAATAGAACAAGATACCAACACTACGGAAAATGATAAAATTACAGACCATTAATGAACTACCATGAAAGTCTTGATAAGGCATAAAATCACGCGAAAAATATCCCGACAGCATGCCTTCTAAGGATCATTAAATGCCAAATTTGAAGTTGTCTTCGCAAAGGCGAGTAGTTATTTCCATGGTATTGATATGGAATAGTATCATACCGAGTAGGTAAGTGTGACTATTAATCTCGAGACAGAAATGAAAACTTTCCTCCGAGGTTTGTATCGGGTCTTCAAAAAAAAAAACAATCGAAGATTGTTTTGGTTACGAAAACGTACGTCGCATTCCTGTTTCTCCATTGGTTAGAATTTTTGACATGATATTTTGACATTAAAGGTCATTGACAAAATTAAAGAAAAATATTGCTAAGACATACGTTTAAAAAACCATAGCAATCTTTGATTGTTTTTTTTTTTTGAAGACCCGATACTATTCTATGTCCGATTGACCAATAAAGTGCCATTCATAGTCAATGAAGTATTTTATTTTACTGTAAAATAAAGTGCTACTTTATTGCCCACCACCTGAACAGTCGAATTTTAATTTTTTCATTCAACTTTCTTAATTTTTAATAACAACCAGTCGTAATCGTACATAAAATTATTTATATAACGCTTACATAAACATACTTTTTTGACTCATTAATTAATTGCCTCGCTCGCAAGCTCGCTCGGCTATAAAATTATTCGTACAATAAAGCCTTACTTTAAATACTTGTTATAAAAATATCTATTATTTGCAAACACACCATCAATTAAAGATTAGTAATTTCATGTTAACATTTGAAATGTTTATGTTCTCGCATATATGGGGATCAAATTCGGAGTTTTCGTTTAAGGTCAGAAGACACCGATATGGCCAGGGGCGTGCGGTGAAATTTGAAGTACATAGCAAAGAGTATCTGTCGCAGTGGGCGCAATGCGCGACAATGGTTTTACCGTTATCTGGGCGGTTTAAATTGAAAAAAACTTATATGGCGAAAATGAGATATTGGGACAAAAATCATAGCGTTTAGCGTTTGTTCTATTGGATGGGGATTTCAATAAAATAATAAATATTTACGATACAAGTGAGCTAACAGCATACTTAAAATACGCGCTTGGAAGTTGCACAACACTGATGTATTTAAATAACTATTATTGTGCTTTTACATTCACTTCAAAGTCCAATTTGTCTTGAAATTGACATGCTTGCCATGTGGCGACATCACAGATCCATTTACATTGGAATAAATTTGAAGTTCACTTTGGAGTGCACTGTTGTGATCCTTCAGTGTTTTGCCTTGGTTAAAACTACTTTTGTTTTTGGTTTGAAACTTGTAGCTTTATTAGGTAATGGAATATAGAATGAAATTGAACTACAGCAAAAGTAAGAGTTATTTTAGAGAGAGTTTTAACAAAATGTGTTACTACGACTGAAGCTGTCTTAAGACTGTCTTCTTGCTTCACTAGATCTCTTACAAATCGACCTTTACATCCCTTCTAAAACGTTTCTAAAACCTACATAATTACAACTGGAAAACCCTAAATAAATATTGGCAATAAATGACAGTCTGTTCGCCCAAAGAATGACCATTAAGGATATTTGGGAATTTTGGGGTTTATGGTGGACAAATGTTTAATTTATTTACATACAATATCTTTGGGTTCTTTAACAGAAAGTCTGGGTCATATAATAATATTGCTTTCGGCGACGGCGAGACATTATTTGGGAATTTTGTGGTTTATGGTGGACAAATGTTTAATTTATTTACATACAATATCTTTGGGTTTTTTAACAGAAAGTCTGGGTCATATAATAGTATTTCTTTCGGCGATGGCGAGACATTATTTGGGAAAGTATTCGAGGGTCGTAAAAGGTACAATGTTATGATATTATGGAGGAATATGACACTTCCCCCCTTGAAAAAAAAAGAAATTTTCATAAAGAAATTTCTTCAAAACAAATCCTTTAAGAAATACAATTATAAAAAACTAACGTAAAATAATATGAAGCTTAACTTAATATACAGGTAGGAATAAAAAGGAAAGAGAGAAAAAAAAATGTAAACTAACTTATACCTAAGAATATACAAACATATCTTTTACTAAGACATTTTTATGGACGGTCTTGGGGTGACTGATCTTCGCATGGACATGGAATTCGTAGTGGATGTGGTTGCTTCATTGGAACTTAGAAGGTTATTTAGTTCAATCCCTTCGCCCATTTTTGTTCTGGCTTCTTCTTCTAGAATTCTTGATATGTTTTGACTTGTCCCTGGAGTGGTATTTATATTTGTATTGAAAAGCTTAATACAGCAGGAATCCGATATGTGCTTTGGGCTTTTAGTACAACAAAACATACTTTTAATGCATGATATTAATCCGCACCACTTAAGAAAATTGTACACTATTATCAAAAGAACAACTGACGCGATAAAAGAAATAATGATAATGAACCAATGGAGAGTGTTGAATAATAAATGGCTTCTTCAATTCTTCATCCAGCAATTGGTCCAGTTGTCCAAGTTTGTGATTCGCAAACTGTAAATCGTCCAATTTGATATTGAAAAGTCTTATTGGTTGTAGTGTGATTGGTGTGTTGTTGAATCTGGCTTCTTTGGCATAGCAGCAATCGTCAAGTGCAATATTGATATCTGAAATTTGTTTTGAAATATTCCGTGTAATGATTCCTGAGCTCTCCAAGATAATATTTTGAGTATAGCCTCTGCATTTGGGATCCAAACTTAACAGCCCTGTTGATGCAATTTTTATATCTTCGATTGGAAAATTATCACAAGCCAGAGTAAGCTGTAAGGGCGTCGATAGTACGAAAAGCCAAGAGTTGTCGCTCAGTGGATGCCATATCTCGAAGTCTGCTTTGGAAGTAACGGTATGACAGTCAGCCGGGATTTTGGTAGAAAATGATGTAAACAATGCGACTTCGCACTTAGGAGGTTCTTGAATCCTTGTAGCTTGAGTGTTTTGGCAGATGAATTCCTCTTCTGTGATCCTTGTACACTTGGTAACAGGGGCGGCTTCTCAATAAGTGTGCTCGTGCGCGCGCACTGCCTCCAAAAACCAAGCAAGAAAATAAAATTAAAATTTTGGAAAGAAAAGAAACTTCAATTAAAAAATACCTACCCAATTTTCTAAATTAGGATAAATATCTACTCATTTTTCTATTTTTAAATTCGCACGAACGGAACGAAAGCGCGCCCTGCGCCTGTCTTGTATATTTTTTTCTCCCGCTTGGTTGTGCTGGTGGTCCGGGTGGTCGGTGTGGAATCGTTCGGCGCTCTGGGTAAATGTGTTTTCTCGCTGTGCGATTGATCGGGAATATACGGTAAGTCGCCCGATGAAAGGGATGCGCCGTGCGCTATTTGAATACACACTTCCAATGTTGTTTCCACTCAATCGAGAATATTTCGATGTTTTTTCACCATTTTGGCGGTTTGACAACTCTGTTGTTCGCGGTTTTTTTTTTAATTATAAATTTCAGTATCAATTATGTATTATGGCTAGAATACAAACATTCAAGCCTCATTTAAATACATATATTTTTGTTTTCGATAATTTTTCCTAAACTAAAAAGAAAAAAAATCAACATACAAAATAAATGTAAAACAGGACGTGGCACCTCCAAAAAATTTTCCAAGAGCGCACAACCACACTGGGTTGCCACTGGCCGCCACTGCTTGGTAAGGTCTTTCATTTGCACATAACTAACCTTACTAATACTTATCAGCAGGTAAGGAAAATCAGGTAGGATATAGGAATGAATATCAGAAAAATTATGAGGTGTTGGAAGTGGCAATAATTTGAACAGATTGTAGGTGATTTCGTCAGTCAATGGAATTTCAATTGCAAAAATAATTATGTTATCAGAATGAAAAACTTTTAGTTTACTGATCTCAAAATATTTGTAAATAGTTGAATAAGATATTGGGAATGGTAATTGAAGTCCGTTGTTTAATTTGATTTCCGAAAGTACATTTAATAATTGTTTTGGTGTTATAACTTTCGGATGTAGGATATTATGTCTGGCCATTGTTATAGCTGAGATTAATAAATCATTATTCTTCGTTCAGATCTTCTAATATTTGTGTGAGTAAGGCAATATGTGAACTGATGATAAGTTTCAGTTTGTTTACGTGAATACGTTTATTGGTATCTGCTGAGAAGGAGTTGAAAATTTTAATACTAGAGTTTAGAGTTTCTTGATTAGATTTAAAATTTCGTATACTAGAATTAAAATTAGATATCGTACTAGAAATTATGCCAATTTGTTGTTTCATCAAAAGTTGTGT
Organism: Ceutorhynchus assimilis; assembly: GCA_917834065.1. Classification (NCBI taxonomy): domain Eukaryota; kingdom Metazoa; phylum Arthropoda; class Insecta; order Coleoptera; family Curculionidae; genus Ceutorhynchus; species Ceutorhynchus assimilis. The sequence goes on from OU892282.1 coordinate 17,028,353, forward strand.
ATTTCTATTACTTTGAATTAGAGTTTTTATCGATTTGTCATAAAATGTAGCATCATCGGCATCAGGCATGCCAAATAGCCAATCGAATGCGTAAGAAGCACCATCAAAAATTCCTCTTTTAGTCTTTTTCGTATTAGTACCGATTATTTCGCTGACAACTTCAGATTTTCCGAGCTATTTATTAAACCGAGATTGGACGACTTTTATAGTATCTTTGCATAGAAAATTTTCAGATTCAACAATTTCATTACTATAACATAGATCGAATGAGTTTTTCAATATTCCAGAAATAAATTTTATTTTCTTTTCATATCCAGTTACATTAAGATGAGTAAATAGGACAAATTTAGAATTTGAAAGTTTAACTTGGCCAAGATTATTATAATAAAGACCGGCATGATCGTGGAGATTAGTAATGTGATAGTTATCGCCTCAGTAGATATAGTTTGACAGTTCTGCGCCCTCCGACGCCTCCGACGCCTCCGTGACGTCTGCGCATGCGCCAACCAGAGCGTCGCGACGCCGTGACGTCATCAGCCAGATGGCATCTGTCAATGTCACTCATCTGTCAATGTCACCTGTCAATGTCACCTGTCAATGTCAATGTCAGTCATCTGTCAATGTCAGTCACCTGTCAATGTCATCTGTCAATGTCACCTGTCAATGTCAGTCAGCTGTCAATGTCAGCTGTCAATCTACCTGAACTACTCCAACTTACCCGCTCTTACTCCAACTTACCCGCTCTCTGCGCCATCTATGAACCCCGTATAACATTACTGTGTATTTTCTATATTTCTACATGTACAGATGAAAAAAAATACGTGAATTTATACATGAAGAAATATAAAGAAACAGATGGGCAAAAAAAAAATACTAACCTCAAACAATTTTCTATTTAAAAACATACATTTTTTAAGACTCAACTATTTCAAAAAGCGATATTTGGTTTGGTCGTCCTTCTGACCTCTGTATATTATTGAATATTTTCCATCCATAAACTGCTCAGATCTTCCAATGGTGGTACGGAAGAAACACTGCCTTATCGTCATGATTGATTTCAAATCCATATCTAAAAAATATTCTGTAGGTATTGATATTAGTATATAAAAGATTTACTTACTTTTTTAAAAAAATTTGTTTTGGTTTGATCGTCCTACATCCTTCTGGCCTCTATTATTGAATATTTTCCATCCATAAACTGCTCATCTTCCAATGGTGGTACGGAAGAAACACTGCCTTATCGTCATGATTGATTTCAAATCCATATCTAAAAAATATTCTGTAGGTATTGATATTAGTATATCAAAGATTTACTTACTTGTTAAAAAAAAATGTGTTTTGGTTTCATCGTCCTACATCCTTCTGGCCTCTATTATTGAATATTTTCCATCCATAAACTGCTCATCCTCCAATGGTGGTATGGAAGAAACACTGCCTTATCGTCAAGTTCAATAAGGATACTCGGTCCGAATTTACTTTGGGTTTTTAGCAGAAAATATTGGGCTGCCAGGCTTTTGTAATTTCACAAGTGTTTTTTGAAGAGTCAGGTCTCGTTGATTGATTTCAAATCCATATCTGAAAAATATTTTGTAGGTATTGATATTAGTATATAAAATATTTACTTACTTGTTAAAAAAAAATGTGCAATATAATAATTATAATGTCCACTGGTCGAGATATGGAAAAAGACTGATTTGTGTAGGCTTAAAGCATATGATGCCATTGTTTAGTCTACGGGCGCGATTAATACTGGAAAAATAAATAACGATAAACAAACTCGGTAATACACTTAGTTAATGTATCCGACCGCGGACCATTTTTTTTTCAAAGAATTTTACGATGTAATTAAAACCTCTTGTCTTGAAAACATTGAAACGAACTTTTGTCATACCGCTGCGTATGATATCGCAGATCAAGGTACTCTTGAAAATGGATATATTATGCACAAGAAGGAAGCGTCGAGATCCCCGAGTCTTTAATAAGAAAATTATTTCGCTTATACGACAGAATTCAACTTCAAATCCCAATTTTTCAGAACCTTTACCAGTTGAACCATTCGAAGTAAATCAATTTTATCAGTGCGGGAAATAATAAGTATAAAAATGCCAAAAGAATTAGACAATAAAGGCTAACTTGAAATATTTAAGACTGGAACACTGTAATTTGGAAGAAAAACAAGCCGTCAACTATGTCTAGAATATAGAAACATCTTCTATTGTGAAGACCTACCATTGAGTTTTACGAATGTTAAAACATCAAATTAACTAACGAAACACCAATTTTTGCCAAAATGTACAGATACCTCGAAATAGACCGACAAGAAGTTAAGACTCAATAAATTATTGGAACAAAATATGATTAGAGAGTCAAATTCACCATTTTCAGCTCCTATATATTAATAGTACCAAAGAAACTTGATAAATCTGGAAAACCGAAATTTAGATTATGTGTCGATTATAGGAAGTTGAATGAAAAAACTGCCGATGTTAAATTTCCATTACCATCAACGAAATTCTAAATAAATTGGGAAAAGCCAAATATTTTTTCGACTTTAGACTTAGCAAATGGATACTATCAAATTGGATGCAGAAGACGTTCATAAAACAGCATTTAGTACTGATTTAGGACAGTTTGCCAGAATGCCCTTCGGAACACAGCAACATTCCAGAAAGCAATGAATAATATCTTGCGTGGATTGCAGAATGAAATTTGTTTTATTTACTCGGACGATATAATAATTTGTAGTAGCAGCTTACAAGAACACTTACGGAAAATTTTCGACAGTGAAGCTAAATTCAAAGTACAATTAGACAAATCTGAATTTTTGAGATCCGAAGTTCTGGACATATTGTAACCAAACACGGGATTAAACCAAACCCAAATCGCCGCTATTAAAGACATAAAATCTTTTCTTGGTTTAGTTGGTTATTACAGACGTTTTGGTAGAATCATCAATAAATAGTATAATTGTAAAATAAAACAAATTCTATTTTAGGGTTATCATCATTGATTGAGACCATAGTTATTTTATGGATAAACTTGTATTTTGTAGTATGATAGTAATAAAAAACTTTTTTAAATTTCTTGCATTATTTGAATAAAAAAGTCATCGATCCTTAATACCTTTACTTTGGTGGGTGATCTGCAACAAAGGCGTAAAGACAATTACCTAAAGCTACTTTTACACTTGGAAAGTACTTTGCCGTCACTAAACTTATTCATTGTTGATTAAGGTACCAGTAAATCTTGAAAATGGGTATATTATGCACAAGAAGGAAACATCGAGATCCCCGAATCTTTAATAAGAAAATTATTTCGCTTATACGACAGCATTCAAGTTCAAACCCAAATTAATTTTTCAGAACCTTTACCAGTTGAACCATTCGAAGTGAATCAATTTTATCAGTGCAGAAAATAATAATTATAAAATGCCAAAAGAATTAGACAATAAATTAAAGGCTATCTTGAATTATTTAAGAGTGGAACACTGTAATTTGGAAGAAAAAACATGCCATTCGTCAACTATGTCTAGAATATAGAGACATCTTCTATTGTGAAGCACGTTTTGAAATTAGCTGTGGTATACCTATCCAGTATTAGGACGGACGGAGGATTGAATGATTTTATGACACACTTACCAGGATAGCAGTAAATGCGTATGCGAAAAAATAATTTAGATCAAACAGTTAAATAGCGTAAGGATATGAGAAAACTAACTTCGCACATTCTTGAGCAGCCGACCCACCGAATTCAGCAAACATTCGTACACGTAAACGAGAAGAAGGAGTTTTAGAACTGGTTTTTTCCTTCAACAAATCACGGTAACTATGGAAATAACATAGAGGACTAAAATATCACACTTTCAAGTTGAAACTGGAAGTAGCCTATAAGGGGTCCAAATAGCCTCAGTAAAGTGCTAGAAAGTTACCGGCTGCCACTACCACCCTCTGCTCATGATTTGGTCATTTGGGTTTTCAGGCATCCTGAACAAAAATTTCACAGAATTCCAGGAAAAAGAAAGCGATGTGTATCATTTCAATTGCAGTGTTATATACTAATCAATGTCTCTTACAGGCTGGATGCTCCAATAACTTTAAGCTCTAAATATAGGTATTAATAGGATCATATCCATCTTAAAGCCTATTCATATCTGCCAGTACTAGGATAACCTGTAACGTCATGGGAGTTGCCGAACATCTGCCAAGATCTGCAATGTGGTGGAATTTTTAAATCATTTCATCCACAAATAACATGGGTTGAGGAAAAAAGTATTCCAGTACTTCCAAGCTAGATATTCAGAAATTAGCAGTTTATACGAATTACTTTCAGAGCAGTACGTTCGCGGATTTTGTTCGCAGGCGGAAATTCTGGATCTGTTTCTATTTAAATACTCAATATCTATTGGAAAAAAAAATTCAAGGGTGACGATAAAGCCGTATTTCATTTTTATGATTATGAATATTGCTACAATTTAGATGGTAGTCGCACTCACAGTCCTATTAACCATATTGGCAATGATTGTTGAGAATAAAAATAAGTAATGTTTAATTCTCCTGAGAATGATAGAGATGAAGCCACCATTGATCTCTGTATACCACCAACCCAAACCCACAGTCAAATAGCGCCAGCGCACACTTAACATAAATATCATACAACTTATATGGAGAGTGATTCGAGAAACGCGTCACGGGCAAATTTCGTTACTCGAGAGAGAAGAAAGATGTAACGTTAAGGAACAGAGAAAGACAGCTATTGATTGACACAAACCAAGGATTATAAGCGTCGAGGGGAGTACCCATTATTGACAAGCGCTGATATTGACACAAACCAAGGATTATAAGCGTAAGGAGGATTACCTATCTAACAAGCGGTATTGGAAAAATAAAATCATTTCTGACGAATTTCGGGGTTTTCCGGATATCTCTGGACAGCATTCGGAATTTTTAAAATATCAAAGAAGCATAATAATGAGCACAAAGTTGCACTATATTTTTTTTCTGATTCAACCGACGTCGGGTCTCTTTCCGTAGGATTCCAATACAGGATTCGAATAGGATTCAAAATACCTAGTATTCGAATGCTACCCAAGTCTCTCAAAGTACCAAGTGTTATCATAGGAGTTTATAACATGCCGCATTAGTAATAATTATCAAACTTCAAAATTGTATAACAGGAGACTTTCTCATTGAAATGAAGCATTACGTTGATAGACTTGATACTGTTTACAATGCCAATCCCTACTAAGTATACATGCCCCAGATGTAAGGGTGAAACTGATATACCCAATCGACTTTGTTTGCCTTGCGAATTTTCACAATTTGTTGAACAAAAAAGGATACCATCTCATTATTTTGCAAAACCCGAACGTAGAACCTAAATTATGAAGTTGTACTAGAAAATTTTCTGTTAAATAAAACTTTTGTTATAATATTTTACTGCTTTTTATTTATGGCCTCTAGACTAGGTTGGGCTATAATAATTTAAGCAAAATTCAATGAGAGCATTGTGCACAACATTAGGATAGAACATCGAATACTCTATTGTTTAGCTTTTTTAAGTCAACACTTTCCGTATGGAGAGCAAATGACGGAAGGATACGGTAAAAAAAAACAGGTGTGAGATCAGGTGACCATTGACGCACAATCGTAGAGAGCCACACCAACTCATATTGGAGTATCAGCTAGGGGATTCTTATCTTATCACAAGTCGGCTCGCTAGCTGTCATTCGATACCTATTTCGATATCAGATGGAGAGTGATTCATATGTATTATTGTCGAATTCCGTATCGACATCAAATAGACGGTGGTATGAAAAACGAGAGAAAAATCGACCTTCAAATTTGAATAATAGATGATGGATTATGTTTATCATTTTATAATTGATTTTTCGCTTCAATTCAAACTATTTTCACTTCTAAAGGTTCCTTTCGCGTTGAAAAAATTTCAATTTTTAATTATGTTGCAACGAAATCTTAAGGCAGCACCGTCAATAGCAAAACCTTCACTTTAGACGCACGACTCGTAGGGTAGGAGAAACTTGATTTACATTTTTCTTCTTGTCTCTCAACTCTACACTCCCGTATTCCTTTTGTGAGAATGACCGCGTTCACCAACACTCAACATGTTGAGTGATTAGTCAGCGGCTTTGTTGAAAAAGATGAAATATAAGGATTACATACACAAGCGTCAAACATAAAACAAAAACACAACACATGACACCACAACTTATCACTTCAAAATAAAAAAGGATAGCCTATCATTCAAACAAAGATGAGCAAATCGAAAAGCCGAAACGGGACCTCTTGAGGTGTCAAATCAATTTGATAGGACTTACGTCAGAGAATCGATACCGAACTAGCATAAGAATCAGCAATTCGTCAGACCATCACACCAAAATCCAGCACTCCAGACAAGGCACTAGATCATTGAGTAATTATTGATAAAAAATGTTTATAAGTAAAGTCCATACGAAGTCACTTGGACTAGCATAAAAACTAACTAAATCCCGGCATCCGTCGGCTTTTTCTTTGTCAAACATGGACGGCGTAATTTCAAAAAACAGCGCTAAAATTAATAATCAATAGACAGTATGTCAATCAATGGCTAATCAGATCTATTGAGTCCACGTTTACTGGCATCGAACGTGTACATGGAGGATGAAGCCAATCAGATAATATACCTATCCATTCTTACTTGTCTGGCTTCCAACGGGTACGAAGAGCAATCAGTATAAATTTTGTTATATTTTTCAATATGTGATGCAGTATATTGACCATACCACTATTTTAGGCTTGGTTCAAGTCACTTCTTATAAACTATAAAACGTTCTAACTATACAGGTCCAGAGGCAATTATAAGTGTGTAGACAGCTATACAGATCCAAAGACAGCTTTTTGAGACAGGTCTGTCTACACAGACAGCTTTTCGAGACAGGTCTGTCTATGAAGCCAGCTTTTCGGGACAGGTCTGTCTACACAGACAGCTTTTCGAGACAGGTCTGTCTATGGAGACAGCTTTTCGATATAAGACATACATTTTAGTAAAAACATTCATATTACGTACATTTACATCCACCATTTTGGTTTTATGTTAAAGTGTAAAATACAAACAGGTCACTGTTTATTTATTTAATTACTCGTGCCTAAGTTTAACTTTGTTTGAATCTCTGTTAATCCTAGTAATTCAAATCATTGGCTTAGAAAATCGTGTGTTTATTTTAGTGGCATGCAGACGTAATAATTAAAAATTGATAAGAAAAATTCTTGCCTCGACTGGGATTTGAACCCAGGACCCCTGCATTTCCAGTGCAATGCTCTAATCAACTAAGCTACCAGGAGCTGTTTCAATTCTACCTTTTCGAATGTCGATCAAATCTGGAACGCGAAATAAATGAAAAATAGTATAGAAGGACTAGCCACACAGCGCCTAGGAAGTTTATCGATACCGTGGGAAAATATCCAGATCGACGATGTATTTGACCAGAAATTTCGGGGTTTGACCCGGACCAAACCCAAATTTTTTGAGGAGTTTCCCGGAATTCGACCACAGCTAGCTCCTTATCTCATGCTATCATCTTCAAAACACAGTTATCGTCCCGCCATAGGGCGTCATCCTCGTCGTCGTCTCGTCATCGATCGATTGCAAAAATTCTAGCCGGGGAATCGAGTCCTCAGACCATCACACCAAAATCCAGCACTCTAGACAAGGCACTAGATCATTGAGTGATTATTGATAAAAAATGTTTATAAGTAAAGTCCATACGAAATCACTTGGACTAGCATAAAAGCTAACTAAATCCCGGCTTTTTCTTTGTCAAACATGGACGGCGTAATTTCAAAAAACAGCACTAAAATTAATAATCAATAGACAGTATGTCAATCAATCATGATCGGCAATGGCTAATCAGATCTATTGAGTCCACGTTTACTGGCATCGAACGTGTACATGGAGGATGAAGCCAATCAGATAATATACCTATCCATTCTTACTTGTCTGGCTTCCAACGAGTACGAGGAGCAATCAGTATAAATTTTGCTACATTTTTCAATATGTGAAGCAGTATATTGACCATATCACTATTTTAGGTTTGGTTCAAGTAACTTCTTATAGACTATAAAACGTTCTAACTATACAGGTCCAGAGACAATTATAAGTGTGTAGACAACTTTTCGAGACAGCTTTTCGCGACAGATCTGTCTATAGAGACAGCTTTTCGAGACAGGTCTGTCTATAGATACAGGTTATCGAGACAGGCCTGTCTATGGAGACAGCTTTTCGAGACAGGTCTGTCTACACAGACAGCTTTTCGAGACAGGTCTGTCTATGGAGACAGCTTTTCGAGACAGCTTTTCTAGACAGATCTGTCTATGGAAACAGCTTTTCGAGACAGGTCTGTCTATGGAGACAGCTTTTCGAGACAGGTCTGTCTATAGAGACAGCTTTTCGAGACAGCTTTTCGAGACAGGTCTGTCTACACAGACAGCTTTTCGAGACAGATTAGTAGTAACGGGGGCACCTGAGCCTGAGAATTTTTTCGATACCGTGGGAAAAAATCTCTAAATCGGGGCGCCTTTGATCTGAAACAGCTATACAGGTCTAGAGATAGGTTTGTATACACCTATACAGGGCTAGAGATAGGTTTGTATACAGCAATGGTGAGCAAGGGTTAGTTTGGGTTAGTTATAGGTTAGCATAGGACCCCCCACGTCGTTGGGTCAGTTAGGTTACCTGAAAAAGGAGTGAGTGAGAGGAAAAGACATAGTGAGCTTTTGCCAAATACGATTAGAGCAATTATTTGTGGTCCTAGTAATTCAGCGTCGCGACGCCGTGACGTCATCAGTCAGCTGTCAATGTCATCTGTCAATGTCAGTCACCTGCCAATGTCATCTGTCATGGTGAGTAAGGGTTGGTTTGGGTTAGTTATAGGTTAGCATAGGACCCCCCACGTCAGCTATCAGTCAGCTGTCAATGTCACTCATCTGTCCTGTCAGGGGGTCCTATGCTAACCTATAACTAACCCTAACCAACCCTTACTCACCATGACAGATGACATTGGCAGGTGACTGACATTGACAGATGACATTGACAGCTGACTGATGACGTCACGGCGTCGCGACGCTGAATTACTAGGACCACAAATAATTGCTCTAATCGTATTTGGCAAAAGCTCACTATGTCTTTTCCTCTCACTCACTCCTTTTTCAGGTAACCTAACTGACCCAACGACGTGGGGGGTCCTATGCTAACCTATAACTAACCCAAACTAACCCTTGCTCACCATTGCTGTATACAAACCTATCTCTAGCCCTGTATAGGTGTATACAAACCTATCTCTAGACCTGTATAGCTGTTTCAGATCAAAGGCGCCGCCGATTTAGAGATTTTTTCCCACGGTATCGAAAAAATTCTCAGGCTCAGGTGCCCCCGTTACTACTAATCTGTCTCGAAAAGCTGTCTGTGTAGACAGACCTGTCTCGAAAAGCTGTCTCGAAAAGCTGTCTCTATAGACAGACCTGTCTCGAAAAGCTGTCTCCATAGACAGACCTGTCTCGAAAAGCTGTTTCCATAGACAGATCTGTCTAGAAAAGCTGTCTCGAAAAGCTGTCTCCATAGACAGACCTGTCTCGAAAAGCTGTCTGTGTAGACAGACCTGTCTCGAAAAGCTGTCTCCATAGACAGGCCTGTCTCGATAACCTGTATCTATAGACAGACCTGTCTCGAAAAGCTGTCTCTATAGACAGATCTGTCGCGAAAAGCTGTCTCGAAAAGTTGTCTACACACTTATAATTGTCTCTGGACCTGTATAGTTAGAACGTTTTATAGTCTATAAGAAGTTACTTGAACCAAACCTAAAATAGTGATATGGTCAATATACTGCTTCACATATTGAAAAATGTAGCAAAATTTATACTGATTGCTCCTCGTACTCGTTGGAAGCCAGACAAGTAAGAATGGATAGGTATATTATCTGATTGGCTTCATCCTCCATGTACACGTTCGATGCCAGTAAACGTGGACTCAATAGATCTGATTAGCCATTGCCGATCATGATTGATTGACATACTGTCTATTGATTATTAATTTTAGTGCTGTTTTTTGAAATTACGCCGTCCATGTTTGACAAAGAAAAAGCCGGGATTTAGTTAGCTTTTATGCTAGTCCAAGTGATTTCGTATGGACTTTACTTATAAACATTTTTTATCAATAATCACTCAATGATCTAGTGCCTTGTCTAGAGTGCTGGATTTTGGTGTGATGGTCTGAGGACTCGATTCCCCGGCTAGAATTTTTGCAATCGATCGATGACGAGACGACGACGAGGATGACGCCCTATGGCGGGACGATAACTGTGTTTTGAAGATGATAGCATGAGATAAGGAGCTAGCTGTGGTCGAATTCCGGGAAACTCCTCAAAAAATTTGGGTTTGGTCCGGGTCAAACCCCGAAATTTCTGGTCAAATACATCGTCGATCTGGATATTTTCCCACGGTATCGATAAACTTCCTAGGCGCTGTGTGGCTAGTCCTTCTATACTATTTTTCATTTATTTCGCGTTCCAGATTTGATCGACATTCGAAAAGGTAGAATTGAAACAGCTCCTGGTAGCTTAGTTGATTAGAGCATTGCACTGGAAATGCAGGGGTCCTGGGTTCAAATCCCAGTCGAGGCAAGAATTTTTCTTATCAATTTTTAATTATTACGTCTGCATGCCACTAAAATAAACACACGATTTTCTAAGCCAATGATTTGAATTACTAGGATTAACAGAGATTCAAACAAAGTTAAACTTAGGCACGAGTAATTAAATAAATAAACAGTGACCTGTTTGTATTTTACACTTTAACATAAAACCAAAATGGTGGATGTAAATGTACGTAATATGAATGTTTTTACTAAAATATATGTCTTATATCGAAAAGCTGTCTCCATAGACAGACCTGTCTCGAAAAGCTGTCTGTGTAGACAGACCTGTCTCGAAAAGCTGGCTTCATAGACAGACCTGTCTCGAAAAGCTGTCTCGAAAAGCTGTCTGTGTAGACAGACCTGTCTCAAAAAGCTGTCTTTGGATCTGTATAGCTGTCTACACACTTATAATTGCCTCTGGACCTGTATAGTTAGAACGTTTTATAGTTTATAAGAAGTGACTTGAACCAAGCCTAAAATAGTGGTATGGTCAATATACTGCATCACATATTGAAAAATATAACAAAATTTATACTGATTGCTCTTCGTACCCGTTGGAAGCCAGACAAGTAAGAATGGATAGGTATATTATCTGATTGGCTTCATCCTCCATGTACACGTTCGATGCCAGTAAACGTGGACTCAATAGATCTGATTAGCCATTGATTGACATACTGTCTATTGATTATTAATTTTAGCGCTGTTTTTTGAAATTACGCCGTCCATGTTTGACAAAGAAAAAGCCGACGGATGCCGGGATTTAGTTAGTTTTTATGCTAGTCCAAGTGACTTCGTATGGACTTTACTTATAAACATTTTTTATCAATAATTACTCAATGATCTAGTGCCTTGTCTGGAGTGCTGGATTTTGGTGTGATGGTCTGACGAATTGCTGATTCTTATGCTAGTTCGGTATCGATTCTCTGACGTAAGTCCTATCAAATTGATTTGACACCTCAAGAGGTCCCGTTTCGGCTTTTCGATTTGCTCATCTTTGTTTGAATGATAGGCTATCCTTTTTTATTTTGAAGTGATAAGTTGTGGTGTCATGTGTTGTGTTTTTGTTTTATGTTTGACGCTTGTGTATGTAATCCTTATATTTCATCTTTTTCAACAAAGCCGCTGACTAATCACTCAACATGTTGAGTGTTGGTGAACGCGGTCATTCTCACAAAAGGAATACGGGAGTGTAGAGTTGAGAGACAAGAAGAAAAATGTAAATCAAGTTTCTCCTACCCTACGAGTCGTGCGTCTAAAGTGAAGGTTTTGCTATTGACGGTGCTGCCTTAAGATTTCGTTGCAACATAATTAAAAATTGAAATTTTTTCAACGCGAAAGGAACCTTTAGAAGTGAAAATAGTTTGAATTGAAGCGAAAAATCAATTATAAAATGATAAACATAATCCATCATCTATTATTCAAATTTGAAGGTCGATTTTTCTCTCGTTTTTCATACCACCGTCTATTTGATGTCGATACGGAATTCGACAATAATACATATGAATCACTCTCCATCTGATATCGAAATAGGTATCGAATGACAGCTAGCGAGCCGACTTGTGATAAGATAAGAATCCCCTAGCTGATACTCCAATATGAGTTGGTGTGGCTCTCTACGATTGTGCGTCAATGGTCACCTGATCTCACACCTGTTTTTTTTTACCGTATCCTTCCGTCATTTGCTCTCCATACGGAAAGTGTTGACTTAAAAAAGCTAAACAATAGAGTATTCGATGTTCTATCCTAATGTTGTGCACAATGCTCTCATTGAATTTTGCTTAAATTATTATAGCCCAACCTAGTCTAGAGGCCATAAATAAAAAGCAGTAAAATATTATAACAAAAGTTTTATTTAACAGAAAATTTTCTAGTACAACTTCATAATTTAGGTTCTACGTTCGGGTTTTGCAAAATAATGAGATGGTATCCTTTTTTGTTCAACAAATTGTGAAAATTCGCAAGGCAAACAAAGTCGATTGGGTATATCAGTTTCACCCTTACATCTGGGGCATGTATACTTAGTAGGGATTGGCATTGTAAACAGTATCAAGTCTATCAACGTAATGCTTCATTTCAATGAGAAAGTCTCCTGTTATACAATTTTGAAGTTTGATAATTATTACTAATGCGGCATGTTATAAACTCCTATGATAACACTTGGTACTTTGAGAGACTTGGGTAGCATTCGAATACTAGGTATTTTGAATCCTATTCGAATCCTGTATTGGAATCCTACGGAAAGAGACCCGACGTCGGTTGAATCAGAAAAAAAATATAGTGCAACTTTGTGCTCATTATTATGCTGCTTTGATATTTTAAAAATTCCGAATGCTGTCCAGAGATATCCGGAAAACCCCGAAATTCGTCAGAAATGATTTTATTTTTCCAATACCGCTTGTTAGATAGGTAATCCTCCTTACGCTTATAATCCTTGGTTTGTGTCAATATCAGCGCTTGTCAATAATGGGTACTCCCCTCGACGCTTATAATCCTTGGTTTGTGTCAATCAATAGCTGTCTTTCTCTGTTCCTTAACGTTACATCTTTCTTCTCTCTCGAGTAACGAAATTTGCCCGTGACGCGTTTCTCGAATCACTCTCCATATAAGTTGTATGATATTTATGTTAAGTGTGCGCTGGCGCTATTTGACTGTGGGTTTGGGTTGGTGGTATACAGAGATCAATGGTGGCTTCATCTCTATCATTCTCAGGAGAATTAAACATTACTTATTTTTATTCTCAACAATCATTGCCAATATGGTTAATAGGACTGTGAGTGCGACTACCATCTAAATTGTAGCAATATTCATAATCATAAAAATGAAATACGTCTTTATCGTCACCCTTGAATTTTTTTTTCCAATAGATATTGAGTATTTAAATAGAAACAGATCCAGAATTTCCGCCTGCGAACAAAATCCGCGAACGTACTGCTCTGAAAGTAATTCGTATAAACTGCTAATTTCTGAATATCTAGCTTGGAAGTACTGGAATACTTTTTTCCTCAACCCATGTTATTTGTGGATGAAATGATTTAAAAATTCCACCACATTGCAGATCTTGGCAGATGTTCGGCAACTCCCATGACGTTACAGGTTATCCTAGTACTGGCAGATATGAATAGGCTTTAAGATGGATATGATCCTATTAATACCTATATTTAGAGCTTAAAGTTATTGGAGCATCCAGCCTGTAAGAGACATTGATTAGTATATAACACTGCAATTGAAATGATACACATCGCTTTCTTTTTCCTGGAATTCTGTGAAATTTTTGTTCAGGATGCCTGAAAACCCAAATGACCAAATCATGAGCAGAGGGTGGTAGTGGCAGCCGGTAACTTTCTAGCACTTTACTGAGGCTATTTGGACCCCTTATAGGCTACTTCCAGTTTCAACTTGAAAGTGTGATATTTTAGTCCTCTATGTTATTTCCATAGTTACCGTGATTTGTTGAAGGAAAAAACCAGTTCTAAAACTCCTTCTTCTCGTTTACGTGTACGAATGTTTGCTGAATTCGGTGGGTCGGCTGCTCAAGAATGTGCGAAGTTAGTTTTCTCATATCCTTAGGCTATTTAACTGTTTGATCTAAATTATTTTTTCTACAAACGTGTTAAAAATGCAATTTTTAACACTCCCCCGAAGCATTAAAAATGTTACTTTATCGCACTAGTGCCATAAAGTCTTTATAGCACTAGTGTTAAAAATGAAACATCAAATTTTGAGAGCGAACGTCAAAAAAAGTTTGTATTTATAGTTATTTATATTCATAATAATAGTGAAATTTGAACAACTGTGGTAGCCCGACTGGCCGCCTCATCTATATTTTTCAAGGGATCGATGCAGCCCTCTTTTTTTTCTGTATTTTGTTACATTTTCAGCAAAAAGCATTACTGACCACGACATACTTTCAAGAAACTGACAAGACATTTCATTACCTGTAAAACAAGATGCTGGTTATTTGGCTTTTTTGACAAATGTCAAATTCAATAATTTTATGTAGGAAAGATGCTAAAAATCCAATTTGTTACTGGTTATTGCTTTTTATTGCCGTTTGTAGAAAAAATAGTGTATGATATTTATGTTAAAAGTATTTTTAAGGCACTTATGTGAATTGCAGAATTCGCTTCGCTCATTCTGCAAACTTTCACATGCGTGCCTTAAAAATGTACTTTTAACACTTATATCATAAATAACTATTTTCGCATACGCATTTACTGCTATCCTGGTAAGTGTGTCATAAAATCATTCAATCCTCCGTCCGTCCTAATACTGGATAGGTATACCACAGCTAATTTCAAAACGTGCTTCACAATAGAAGATGTCTCTATATTCTAGACATAGTTGACGAATGGCATGTTTTTTCTTCCAAATTACAGTGTTCCACTCTTAAATATTTCAAGATAGCCTTTAATTTATTGTCTAATTCTTTTGGCATTTTATAATTATTATTTTCTGCACTGATAAAATTGATTCACTTCGAATGGTTCAACTGGTAAAGGTTCTGAAAAATTAATTTGGGTTTGAACTTGAATGCTGTCGTATAAGCGAAATAATTTTCTTATTAAAGATTCGGGGATCTCGATGTTTCCTTCTTGTGCATAATATACCCATTTTCAAGATTTACTGGTACCTTAATCAACAATGAATAAGTTTAGTGACGGCAAAGTACTTTCCAAGTGTAAAAGTAGCTTTAGGTAATTGTCTTTACGCCTTTGTTGCAGATCACCCACCAAAGTAAAGGTATTAAGGATCGATGACTTTTTTATTCAAATAATGCAAGAAATTTAAAAAAGTTTTTTATTACTATCATACTACAAAATACAAGTTTATCCATAAAATAACTATGGTCTCAATCAATGATGATAACCCTAAAATAGAATTTGTTTTATTTTACAATTATACTATTTATTGATGATTCTACCAAAACGTCTGTAATAACCAACTAAACCAAGAAAAGATTTTATGTCTTTAATAGCGGCGATTTGGGTTTGGTTTAATCCCGTGTTTGGTTACAATATGTCCAGAACTTCGGATCTCAAAAATTCAGATTTGTCTAATTGTACTTTGAATTTAGCTTCACTGTCGAAAATTTTCCGTAAGTGTTCTTGTAAGCTGCTACTACAAATTATTATATCGTCCGAGTAAATAAAACAAATTTCATTCTGCAATCCACGCAAGATATTATTCATTGCTTTCTGGAATGTTGCTGTGTTCCGAAGGGCATTCTGGCAAACTGTCCTAAATCAGTACTAAATGCTGTTTTATGAACGTCTTCTGCATCCAATTTGATAGTATCCATTTGCTAAGTCTAAAGTCGAAAAAATATTTGGCTTTTCCCAATTTATTTAGAATTTCGTTGATGGTAATGGAAATTTAACATCGGCAGTTTTTTCATTCAACTTCCTATAATCGACACATAATCTAAATTTCGGTTTTCCAGATTTATCAAGTTTCTTTGGTACTATTAATATATAGGAGCTGAAAATGGTGAATTTGACTCTCTAATCATATTTTGTTCCAATAATTTATTGAGTCTTAACTTCTTGTCGGTCTATTTCGAGGTATCTGTACATTTTGGCAAAAATTGGTGTTTCGTTAGTTAATTTGATGTTTTAACATTCGTAAAACTCAATGGTAGGTCTTCACAATAGAAGATGTTTCTATATTCTAGACATAGTTGACGGCTTGTTTTTCTTCCAAATTACAGTGTTCCAGTCTTAAATATTTCAAGTTAGCCTTTATTGTCTAATTCTTTTGGCATTTTTATACTTATTATTTCCCGCACTGATAAAATTGATTTACTTCGAATGGTTCAACTGGTAAAGGTTCTGAAAAATTGGGATTTGAAGTTGAATTCTGTCGTATAAGCGAAATAATTTTCTTATTAAAGACTCGGGGATCTCGACGCTTCCTTCTTGTGCATAATATATCCATTTTCAAGAGTACCTTGATCTGCGATATCATACGCAGCGGTATGACAAAAGTTCGTTTCAATGTTTTCAAGACAAGAGGTTTTAATTACATCGTAAAATTCTTTGAAAAAAAAATGGTCCGCGGTCGGATACATTAACTAAGTGTATTACCGAGTTTGTTTATCGTTATTTATTTTTCCAGTATTAATCGCGCCCGTAGACTAAACAATGGCATCATATGCTTTAAGCCTACACAAATCAGTCTTTTTCCATATCTCGACCAGTGGACATTATAATTATTATATTGCACATTTTTTTTTAACAAGTAAGTAAATATTTTATATACTAATATCAATACCTACAAAATATTTTTCAGATATGGATTTGAAATCAATCAACGAGACCTGACTCTTCAAAAAACACTTGTGAAATTACAAAAGCCTGGCAGCCCAATATTTTCTGCTAAAAACCCAAAGTAAATTCGGACCGAGTATCCTTATTGAACTTGACGATAAGGCAGTGTTTCTTCCATACCACCATTGGAGGATGAGCAGTTTATGGATGGAAAATATTCAATAATAGAGGCCAGAAGGATGTAGGACGATCAAACCAAAACAAATTTTTTTAAAAAAGTAAGTAAATCTTTTATATACTAATATCAATACCTACAGAATATTTTTTAGATATGGATTTGAAATCAATCATGACGATAAGGCAGTGTTTCTTCCGTACCACCATTGGAAGATCTGAGCAGTTTATGGATGGAAAATATTCAATAATATACAGAGGTCAGAAGGACGACCAAACCAAATATCGCTTTTTGAAATAGTTGAGTCTTAAAAAATGTATGTTTTTAAATAGAAAATTGTTTGAGGTTAGTATTTTTTTTTTGCCCATCTGTTTCTTTATATTTCTTCATGTATAAATTCACGTATTTTTTTTCATCTGTACATGTAGAAATATAGAAAATACACAGTAATGTTATACGGGGTTCATAGATGGCGCAGAGAGCGGGTAAGTTGGAGTAAGAGCGGGTAAGTTGGAGTAGTTCAGGTAGATTGACAGCTGACATTGACAGCTGACTGACATTGACAGCTGACATTGACAGATGACATTGACAGGTGACTGACATTGACAGATGACTGACATTGACATTGACAGGTGACATTGACAGGTGACATTGACAGATGAGTGACATTGACAGATGCCAGCTGACTGATGACGTCACGGCGTCGCGACGCTCTGGTTGGCGCATGCGCAGACGTCACTGAGGCGTCGGAGGCGTCGGAGGCGTCGGAGGGCGCAGAACTGTCAAACTATATCTACTCGCCTCTAACACAAACGGAAATGAAAGTTAGTACAAGTAGGAACAGTAGATTAGCGTTAATCATTGTTGCTTTGATTTGAAACAAAAGGTTTTATCATATTAGTATGATACGTAATAAATTTTTTTCCTATTTGTAGTTGAATATTATTGTTATTGAACACTTTAGTGACTTTATATGGGCCTTTAAAGTTAGGACTCAGTTTTTTATTTAGACCAGGGGAAATATGTTTATTTACAATGTAAACCATATCTCCTATTTTATAATGATTTTTTTTAATTTTGTTATCGTAATAAGTCTTCGATTTTTCTTTTGATTTCAAGATGTTGTTACGTGCCTGTTCTTGAGTTATGTTAAGTTTGAGTTTTAGGTTGCCTATGTAATCGTCATATGAATATTTAAATTCGGGTCTGCTAGTTATAGAGCTTGGCAAAAATGGTTTGGATCCAAATAATAGTTCATATGGTGTATAGTTAGTAGAAGAGTGAGTATGTGTATTGTAAGCGAACATTGCAAAAGGTATAAATTCGTCCCAGTTGTTTTGTTTGTCGTTAATGTAGTGTTTTAAATAATCTTTCAAAGTAAGGTGTGAACGCTCCAAAGCGCCATTAGATTCAGGGTGGTAGGGTGTGCTTGTGACATGCTTAGTTTTAAATAATTTTACGAGTTCTTTTATTAAATTGGACATAAAATCAGTACCTTGATCAGATAAAATAGTTTTGGGAATACCGAATAAAGTTATAAATTTGCATAATTCATTTGATACTGTTATTGTTTCATGATTCGGTATAGGAATGGCATACGAATATTTCGTTAAATCGTCTTGCATCGTAAGGAGAAATCTAGATCCGTTTTCCGTAATTGGAAGAGGTCCAACTATATCAATAGCAAGTTTTTCGAAAGGCTTTTCGCTAGTTGTTGTTATCATCATAGGAGCTTTACTGGGTTTGAAATTTGTTTTGTTTATTTGACAAGAAGGACATTTTTTTATATATTTTTTTATGTCAGTTTTCATGTTCTGCCATTTATAACGTTCTTTTATCCTATTATATGTTCTTGTAAAACCTGAATGTCCTGCTAGTTTTGAATCGTGATTTTCTTTTAGAATTGCGGAAATTTCCTCTTTTGAACTAATAATAATTTTTTCTGAACTAATAACACATATTTTTATATTCGTGTCCTTGAAAAGATAGTGTATCATTTCAAAATACATTGATTGTTTTAAATTTGGAGAATTTTTCGTTATGTCAGGTAAATAGAAGTATTTTATATTATCTCTGATTAGTTCAGTACGTAAGTTCCGGAGTGAATAAAAAACGTCTTTATAAGAAATATTTTCAAAATGAAAAGTCTTCACGAACATTAAATAGGATTTTTTATTGTTATTTTGTAACTTATAAGTTGAATATAATTCAAAGTTTGATTTTATGCTATCGTTGAAATCGAATTTGTTTTTTATGGACTCTGAAAACTGATTACTTTCGTCCAAATCAGTAGAGAAATAAACTGCGTTTGGAAAAAAATCGAATAGATTTCCATTCTTTATTTCAAGTTGCGGATTGATATCTAAAGTTTTGTAATGATATTCTATAAAATTTTCAAAGGTCATCATTTTTAGAAATAATGTTGATATTTAGACATCGAGATAAAGCATCTGCGTTAGTATTAAACTTTCCTGGTTTATGAATAATCTCAAATTCGTATTCATTAAGTAATAATCCCCATCTAATCAGTCTACTTCCGGGATTTTTACAGTTTAAAAGCCAAGTGATTGGTTTATTATCGGTTACAATTTTAAACTTTCTACCATATAGGTAGCATCTAAAATGTTTAATGCTCCAAATTACTGCTAATAATTCTTTTTCCATAGTTGTATAATTTTGTTCGGCAGAATTTAACGTACGACTTGCGTATGCAATAGGTAGGGCCTGCCCGATCTCACCTTGACTTAAGACCGCACCAATCGCATAGTCTGAAGCGTCGGTCGTCAAAATAAATTCTCTTGAAAAATCTGGATATTGAAGTAAAGGTTCATTTATTAGAATTTCTTTAAAGGTGTCGAAAGATTCTTGACATTCTTGAGACCAAATAAAAGCAACATTTTTCTTTAGAAGATTAGTCAATGGTTTAGCAATTTTTGCAAAATTGTTGATAAATTTACGATAATATCCAATTAAACCTAGGAAACTTTTTACTGTTTTTTGATTTTTAGGAATGGGAAAGTTTTTTATTGCTATAGTTTTTTCTGGTTTTGGTTTTATTCCTGATTCAGAAATGATATGACCGAGATAAGAGATTTCTTTACGGAGGAATTCACATTTGTCGGGTTGTAACTTTAAATTATTATTTCTGAGTCTGTCGAAAACCGCTTCAAGACGTGAGACATGTTGATTTAGATCTGATCCATAAATAACTATGTCGTCTAGATAAACGAAACACTGTAACCCTTGTAAACCAGTAAGAACTGCATTCATTAGTCTTTGAAAACAAGCGGGTGCATTTTTTAATCCAAAAGGCATTCGATTAAATTCCCAGTGACCTAAAGGTGTAGTGAAAGCGGTTTTTGGTTTATCTTCTTCTCTCATTGGAATCTGATGGAAACCAGAAGCCAAATCGAGTGTGGTGAAATATTTACTATGGCCTAATTGATCTAAAATTTCTTCGATATTTGGCATTGGATATGCATCACCAACTGTAACTTCATTCAATTTTCTAAAATCAACCACTACGCGCCATTTTTGTTCCCCCGAGGCGTCCATTTTTTTTGGTACTACCCATAGAGGGGCAGACGGTTGAATTATTCCCTGTTGTAACATTTTATTGATTTGTTTATTAACTTCGGTTTTATGAATTTCTGGGTATCTGTACGTTTTTGTATGAATGGGCTTAGAATCAGAGATGTTTATTTCATGTTTAATAGTGTTAGTACAACCAAGGGTATCTCCAGGTAGAAAGAAAATATCTTCATAATTTTCACAAAGATTAGTTATGAAGCTCTTTTCTTCTTGGTTTAAATGGTCTAATCTAAGATTTTGTTTCAATAGTTGGCTCCTATTTTTAATAAAATTATTTTCAGTACTTTGTTCCGAAGCAAAATAACAGTAGCTTTCTTTAGGAATCTGTTCTAAATAGATTGAAATAGGTTTTAATTGAAAATCAATTACTTTTGAGTTTAAGATTGTTGCAAAAGCTTTATTATTTGAATTTACTTTAGTCAATGCTCGGGATAAATAGATTCCCTTAGATATTTCCATATCTGGTATGATCCCTTCTTTTATTTCCGGGTTTAAAAACGTTGATTTCTATTATTGTTTCCGTACGAGATTTGAGAACAAAATAAGAACCAGTGTTAGGATTAGCGTTTAATCCGATGGGGATTTGAAATGGCAATGAGTTTAGAGATAGAGTTCGTTTTTTAAAATCGATTTTTGCGTTTTGATCTTGAATAAAATCCAATCCAATTAGACCGTCATAAGGGACGTTTGTAGCCTGATTTAGTATGTGGAATTTTATGTTCAAAATCTGATTGTTAATGTTAAAAGGAATAGTGGTAGTTCCAACTGTTTGAATTGGAGAATTAGGACAGAGTCCATGAAGAGATATTTTTTCTGAAGGAACAAATTTAGTTATCTCAGGATTGAGTTTGTTGGCTTTTATCAATGAGCAGCTTGCACCAGTATCAAGTAAAAATCGGAGTTTTTTGTTTTGATTTTTTGAATATTTACTTTCTAGTTCAATGAAACTTGAGCTATTTTCAGCAAGAAATATTGTTAGTTCTCGTCGTTCTCGAACACCGCTAAAGTTTTGAGATGATCCTCCAGTGAGGTGTTCGTCATTGGAGGAGCGTTGGAGTTTAAAGAATTTGAATGACTTGGTTGATAATTTGGTACATTAGAATTGTATTGAATTGAATTAACGAATTTCGATAAGGTCTTCTATTAATTTGATTGCTCGAGTTTTGGTTTAAGTTTTGAGAATTAGAGTTTTGATTCCTGTTATTATGTTGATAGTTTGAGTTTTGGAAGTTAGAGTTTGGATTTCTATTATTACATTGATAGATTGAGTTTTGGGAATTAGAGTTTTGATGAGATTGGTTAGTATGCTGTCGATTAACATGGAAATTCATCGAATTATTAGATCTTCCTGCATTATTATTATATTGTCTTTTTCTACATTCTTCAATAACATGCCCTTGTTTTTTGCAGTAACGATAAAATATCTGATTATTCGTAAACAAAGTTCTTACGTTTGCATCATGATTTCTTGTTTTGAAACAATTATTTGTAGAATGCGAGTTGTTTTTGCAATTTTTGCAAAACTGAGTTGAACTGCACGACATAGCCACAGCGCGTTCTTCAGAAATAGCTGCACTATACGCAGAATTAATCGAATCAAAATCTTTCCATCTCAACATTCGCGAAATTTCGGGTTTCGAATGATAAATAAATCTATTTAAAGCAATTTCGTTCAACATTTTCAGTTTTCCAGGAATCTCTTCCGGTTCTGTGCAATTTTGTTGAGTAGTAGATATCAATCGCGAGTTAATTGTTTCCAAACGTTGAAAAAAGTCTTTCACTGATTCGTTAGGACTTTGTTTGCAATTATTTAGCTCTTCCATTAATTGAACGTAATGTTTTTTGTCTTGATATAAAGCTTTTAAAGCGTCTTTTAAGGTATCCCAATTATCAAAGTTTTGGGTAGCTAACTGTTCTTTAGCTTTGCCACCGATTCGAGATAAAATAAAATATAAAAGAGGATTTTTCTGATCGTCCTGTGCTAATACATTGGCATTATTACAATTCGCTAAAAATTGCCCTAATTCAAGACGATTGCCATCAAAACTATTAGGTATTAGTTTGCATAAAAAATCTACGGAAAACCTACCATTATTTGGGTTGGAATTTGACGAAGGAAGTTGATTAAAAATGTTTTGAAAAGTTTCTAATAATATTGTTTGTAGGTCTGGGTTTACGGCAGGAGGAGTCATAGTGGCATATAAGTATTAATAAAGGAGTTAGACAAACAAAAGTAACCTCATTAAGAGACAAAAATCACTTACCAAAAAACTTGAAAGCTAGTGGTTACACAACAACTGTGATTCAATCCAATACTGGTCAACGCTGATGATAGCTTTGGCTGACTATGCTATGTCTTGAATCTTTGTATCCAAATCCTGCTGGATCTTGCTAGATACTTCTGAATCCTACCGGCTGCGCCAAAATCTGTTGTGATCCTTCAGTGTTTTGCCTTGGTTAAAAATACTTTTGTTTTTGGTTTGAAACTTGTAGCTTTATTAGGTAATGGAATATTGAATGAAATTGAACAACAGCAAAAGTAAGACTTATTTTAGAGAGAGTTCTGACAAAATGTGTTACTACGACTGAAGCTGTCTTCTTGCTTCACTAGATCTCTTACAAATCGACCTTTACATCCCTTCTAAAACGTTTCTAAAACCTACATAATTACAACTGGAAAACCCTAAATAAATATTGGCAATAAATGACAGTCTGTTCGCCCAAAGAATGACCATTAAGGATATTTGGGAATTTTGGGGTTTATGGTGGACAAATGTTTAATTTATTTACATACAATATCTTTGGGTTCTTTAACAGAAAGTCTGGGTCATATAATAATATTGCTTTCGGCGACGGCGAGACATTATTTGGGAATTTTGGGGTTTATGGTGGACAAATGTTTAATTTATTTACATACAATATCTTTGGGTTCTTTAACAGAAAGTCTGGGTCATATAATAGTATTGCTTTCGGCGACGGCGAGACATTATTTGGGAAAGTATTCGAGGGTCGTAAAAGTTACAATGTCATGATATTATGGAGGAATATGACAGCACTTTAAAATTGGGCAAGCTGCTTGCCAAGCAGAAAGGCCACGCACGGATCTTATGAGAAAAAATAAATTTCACGCTTGTCATGAAATTGAAATATGTTATGCTTCTCGACATCCTGAACGTAAGTTCTCGTAGGCCCAAAAATGATTAGTTTCGGAGATACGGGGCCAGGTTAACATACAAAATTTTGACAAAAAATAAACATTTCAAAATATGTTGAGTTCAGGCAATGATATATTCTAGGTTAAAAACGGGTGGAAAATGCCAAAATAATGTCATCTGAAGCTTTGAAGGTTGAAAACTTGTCGAAAAATGCCAAAAATATGTCATTTTTGGTTATGAATTAAATTAATGTACCAGCAGATTCTGGAGATTTTTCTGGTACTACTTTTTTTTCTCGGTCCTGTATCTCCGAAACTTATCATAGGATCTTTTTGGGGGAGAATTTACGTTCAGGATGTCGAAAAGCATAACATTTCAATTTCATGACAATCGTGAAATTTATTTTATTTGCAATCATATATGTAATCTTGTCATTACTGACTTTTTAAAAATTTGGAAGTGACACTTTACCTGTGTCACTTCCCTCTTCGATTTCCCTCACTGATTTCCCTATTCGACTTCCCTCACCGATTTCCCTCACTCTAATTTATTTACCTTTGCTGGCAACAATCAGAACATGTCAGGTAAAAACGTCAAAGCAGTGAATGACACATTTTGGCATGTTTGTTTTAATGGTGTGCTTGCAAATAAAATAGTATACAAACCTCGGAGGAAAGTTTTCATTTCTGTCTCGAGATTAATAGTCAATCTCGACGCTTCCCGTCTCGATTGACTATATAAATCTCTCGACAGTAATGAAACACTTCCCTACTCGGTATGTAATATACTATTTTCTCATAAGATCCGTGCATGGTCCTTTGTAAAATGTCAAATTTTTAGATTATTCATCATTATTCTCATAAAATTCTGACTTGAAGTTTTTGTTCTGCAATGTTAATGATAAAATATCAAACGTCAAATTTAACTTGAAGTTAAAGAATATCTACATTCACTTCTAACTTCAAGTTAAATTTGACGTTTGATATTTTATCATTTACATTTCAGAACAAAATTCACTTTATTTGATATTGGACATTAAGAAAAAACGTCAAGTCAAAACGTCAAAAACTTATGAGAATCTAAAAATTTGATAATTCACAAATTTCTGCTTGCCCTCGGCAAACAGCTCGCCCAAATTTAAGGTGCACTTTGAAGTGAACTTCAAATTTATTTCAATGTAAATAGAATCTGTGATCTGTGCTGCCGCCATATGACAAGCACGTCAATTTCAAGACAACTTGACTTCGCGGTCAATATAAATGCTCCTTTACTGTTTGCATCTGGATGTGACAGTTTTACATTGTATTGCCAACATAATATTGACATGTCAGTAATTTAAAAAAAAAAGCAGACATAAGTGAAATGCTTACAACTTCAGTCGGATATTTTGCCCCAGATTGCAGCCATTTTTTCAACCAGTCGGTGATTGACGCCGCGTCGTGGCATTCTGTGATTTGTCTCATTACTGGTAGAGGCCCAGTTTCACAATTTAAAGTTCCCGTGTAAAGGAACAGGTGTTTCGACTTCTGATTGTCGACGTGGACAATTTTGGGCGTCACGCGTCCTGTAGCGTCAATGGCTAAACACGAGCCCTTTTTCACAACCATTGTATTGTAAGTTTTGACCTAGGTAATTAAGAAAAAGAGTCATATGTACGAAAAAATACGATTTTGAAAATGTCTCCATTTTGCGTTATACCTGGTGAGTGGACCAAAAATGAACAGTGAAAGGATCGAATCCAATTTTTTGAACAACATTTAGTCCAAGTTGAGATTTCCTTTTCAAAATCGCCAGTGCTTTTATTGGATCAGCATCCAAATATTGCGATCTCTTCAATTCATATTTGGCATTGCGCAATACTGAACTTTTTTGAAGACGTCCTAAATCGTGCTCTTCTTCTATCATTCGATTCGTGCCGCTTTTGCATTCCTATAGCTAAACACAGATTTTTGTTGCAACTCTGTAGCAACTGCCACACGAGTCTGGTATCGCAATTGTCGCTTTCCACATTCTTTATCGCCTTTCTTGATGCAACATTGTACATCAACAAGACGTGAATGTTCTGATGAACTGAGAAATTCACATTTCAGAACTGCTCCACATTTACATACCCCTGCAATCAAAATCAGATTTATTAAGATAATGTAAACAGTGGTTCAGTTGAACTCTACACAAGAGTCTGGGGGACAGGCCGACGGAGCATCGTAATTAGTAATAACGGAGGAAATTCAAACTGGCCCGTCCTCTTCATTCTCTTTAGAAGAAAAATAAAAACCCTAAGAAAAAAAAAACCTAATAAAAAACAATGTATTATGTATTGCCTGCAACGAGAATCGAACCCGGGTCCATTTGCTCCAAAACCGTACGTATCCTAAATGGGCCACACCAAAGCCTATGCGACACCTTGGATGGCCACACCATGCCTGTGAAAGTAATCGTAGAAATCGAAGTAACAAAGTGCGCGAAACATTACCTTATTACCTAACCTATAATGATACATTTGGCATGGAGGGCATTGAAGCCGATCCTAAATGAACCCATTAGGATCGGTGCAACATTTCGATGAATTTAGCCACATTCGGAATATCGTTCGGCATCCTTCGGAGCTCCGTATGTCTGCTCCCCAGACTTGTTTGAACTCTACTGGTACTTGATCTTTTTCATTTGAAATACGTCGCTATCAAAAACTTTCACAGATTTCTGACATCAATGCTTTTCAAATAGGAAAGATCAAGTACCAGTTGAGTTCAACTGAACTTCTATTTGGTACAACAGGTTTAAGAATTTTTCACTCAAAAATATTTGTGTCAAATGTTTTTTATAAAGTATAATATGTTTCTGGTAGAGTTTGGATCTAAAATCCGATGTAAGTACCCAAGATTTTTTTTTTCTTGCGTATGTTCCAGGTACTTTTTCGATCTGAACAAACTAATTGTAATCACAAGGTTTCTTTATGAGGCGATAAAAAATAGTTAGGGTCAATGAAATCGTTGTAAAACTGGATAAAAATTGTTTGGAACAAACCTCAGGTGACTTCGCCGCCCGCGCCCTTAGCGTTGGTAGCTCTTCTATAGAATTAGAATATTCCACTCATTAACAATAAAATTAATATATTTTTCTATGATACTAGTGAGTGGAAATGAATATATCATGGAAGAAAAGTGTTGACTGTGAGTCTTACCTTTGCAAGAGCCTTGTAATTCATTCCGATAGATATAATGGGTTTTGAAATGGAAGCCATGTTTTAATCCGAGTTCAGTGTAAACTTTTTTAGCAATTATTTCCGTCCATTCTGCAGGCTTCAGAATTGTATATTTTCGGACGCGTTTTTTTTTGCCATCTCGTATCACCCTCGAAGTCTCCGTTATTAGGTTTTCAAACTCGGATTTTCCAAAATGCATTAGGAAAATAGTTTTTTGAGGTTCGCGACGCGGTGACGGCATCACTTTAGATCTACATATGAAAACATATGTGAATGAATAGTTATTTTTGTATCTAGTGCGCGAAATGCTACTTTGGTGATCGAGATCTGATTTTTTTAACGAGGCGCAGCCGAGTTAAAAAACTAGTCGAGATCACCAAAGTATTTCGCGCCCGAGTTGCAAACAATATTTTTTCTACAATTGCATTTAAATATCGATCATTCGAAGGCAAAATTGCATTTTCAATCAAAGGTAGGTGAATTTTAATTATTTTTGGTTTCCTGACAGGTATGTGTCACCATGACACCAGTGTGCAAACTAGCTATTTCGCGCACTAGTGTGCGAAATAGCTAGTTCGCGCACGGCGTCATGGGAACGTTAAAAAATCAATACCTGGGAAAAAAAGTGTCACTTCGCAATCTGTCATGAGTGTGCGAACATCGTCATTTTTTGACAGTTGTAGGAAAAGTAGATTTTGTGACAACAAACAAAAAGGTGCTATGAAATTTTTGCATATCCTACTTTAAAATTTTCAAACAAAAAAATCACAGATTTCAACTTCTACGCAGGTTTATAACTTTGCGCATAGGTGAAATCTAGCTTTATGCCAAATAATAGTATATTATATTATAACGATTGAAAGTGTATGTTTTTTTTACGAGCGATATTTGCATTTGCGTGGCGGAGCGCAGCACAGCCATGAAAAACTACCCTTAACAAAAAAAAATAGACAAATATTGAGAATTTCCTTTTTTTTTTGCTAACTTGGACTATTATTGACTCAAACCCCGTGGAAATATGAAAAACTAGCCTTAACAAGTAAAAATGCATAAATATTCAGATTTTCGTATTTTTTTCTAACTTAGACTTCGAGTCTTCTAGCCATGAAATTAATAGGGTACCTACTGTTCAACACCATTTTTAACCCCCATGCAAAATCCCATTGACGGGGTTTGAGTCAATAAGATTTTTCATGGGGATTGGAAATACTGTTAGAATAGTACCCTATTAGGCAATTGAAACCACGTGACATTCAAGATGGCGTGGCAGCCACACATAGGCCAAAAAACACAAAAAAAAATATCTAGTTTCTGCCCGATTTCATAGTTTAGGTGCCTAATCAACAAATATCGTATTAAATAATCAAAATCAAAGTGGCTAACAAAACTCTAAGCAAAATAATTTAAAATACACATAAAAACTAATTCAAAACAAGCTTGCTTGGCCGCCACGCCATATTGAATTTTCCTTTTTGACAGATTGATTAAATTGCCTAATTATTTTCATAGCCAGACTTAAGCCAAATTAGAAAAAAATACGAAATTCTCAATATCCATTTTTAATTTTGAATTAAAACCAAATGCTACGCCAATGGTCGTTCGGGTGTCTCCGTCAAATTGGCTGCCAAGTTTTGGCTGCTAACGTCACACCGGTGTGAAATTAGCCTCTTAAGATAGCCTCCAAAACTTCCGGAAACTGCCGAACGGCCAGTGGCGTCAGAAAGTATTAAAATAGGGGTGAAAATATAAAAAAAATCATATCTCAAAATCTACTCGTGCTGACAGATTCATATTTTCAGGATAAATTTGGACCAGCATTTGCTATTTTTTCACCCTAACATCAGATCCGATGGGCCGTCAGAGGGTGTCGAAATAGGGGTGAAGATATCAAAAAAATCATATCTCAAATCTGCTCGTGCTGACAGATTCATATTTTCAGGATAAATTTGGACCAGCATTTGCTATTTTTCCACCCTAACATCAGATCCCGATGGGCCGTCAGAGGGTGTCGAAATAGGGGTGAAGATATCAAAAAAATCATATCTCAAAATCTGCTCGTGCTGACAGATTCATATTTTCAGGACAAATTACGACAAGCATTTGCTATTTTTTCACCCTGACATCAGATCCCGATAAACCGTCAGAGGGTGTCTCCATAAGGCATCCCAGATGCTTCATCAAGTTACCCATTACTAGACAACCTTAACTTTAGGAGCCTTGGGTGAGAAACTAACAAATATCTGTCATAATTTATCCTGAAAATATGAATCTGTCAGTACGAGCCGATTTTAAAATAAGATTTTTTTGATATCTTCACCCCTATATTGACACTCTCTGACGTTCTATCGAGATCTGATGTTAGGGTGAAAAAATAGCAAATGATTGTCGTAATTTGTTCTGAAAATACGAATTAGTCAGCACGAGCAGATTTTGAGATATGATTTTTTTGTTATTTCCACCCCTATTTTGACACCCTCATACGGCCCATCGGGATCTGATGTTAGGGTGAAAAAATAGCAAATGCTGGTCCAAATTTATCCTGAAAATATGAATCTGTCAGCACGAGCAGATTTTGAGATATGATTTTTTTGATACCTTCACCCCTATTTTGACACCCTCTGACGGCCCATCGGGATCTAATGTTAGGGTGGAAAAATAGCAAATGCTTGTCCAAATTTATCCTGAAAATATGAATCTGTCAGCACGAGCAGATTTTGAGATATGATTTTTTTGATATCTTCACCCCTTATTTTGACACCCTCTGACGGCCTATCGGGATCTGATGTTAGGGTTAAAAAATAGCAAATGCTTGTCCAAATTTATCCTGAAAATATGAATCTGTCAGCACGAGCAGATTTTGAGATATGATTTTTTTGATATCTTCACCCCTATTTTGACACCCTCTGACGGCCCATCGAGATCTGATGTTAGGGTGAAAAAATAGCAAATGCTTGTGCAAATTTATCCTGAAAATATGAATCTGTCAGCACGAGCAGATTTTGAGATATGATTTTTTTGATATCTTCACCCCTATTTCGACACCCTCTGACGGCCCATCGGGATCTGATGTTAGGGTGAAAAAATAACAAATGCTTGTCCAAATTTATCCTGAAAATATGAATCTGTCAGCACGAGCAGATTTTGCGATATGATTTTTTTGATATCTTCATCCCTATTTTGACACCCTCTGACGGCCCATCGGGATCTGATGTTAGGGTGAAAAAATAGCAAATGCTTGTCCAAATTTATCCTGAAAATATGAATCTGTCAGCACGAGCAGATTTTGCGATATGATTTTTTTGATATCTTCATCCCTATTTTGACACCCTCTGACGGCCCATCGGAATCTGATGTTAGGGTGGAAAAATAGCAAATGCTTGTCCAAATTTATCCTAAAAAATATGAATCTGTCAGCACGAGCAGATTTTGCGATATGATTTTTTTGATATCTTCATCCCTATTTTGACACCCTCTGACGGCCCATCGGGATCTGATGTTAGGGTGGAAAAATAGCAAATGCTTGTCCAAATTTATCCTGAAAATATGAATCTGTCAGCACGAGCAGATTTTAAGATATGATTTTTTTGATATCTTCACCCCCTATTTTGACACCCTCTGACGGCCCATCGGGATCTGATGTTAGGGTGAAAAAATAGCAAATGCTGGTCCAAATTTATCCTGAAAATATGAATCTGTCAGCACGAGCAGATTTTGAGATATGATTTTTTTGATATCTTCACCCCTATTTCGACACCCTCTGACGGCCCATCGGGATCTGATGTTAGGGTGAAAAAATAGCAAATGCTGGTCCAAATTTATCCTGAAAATATGAATCTGTCAGCACGAGCAGATTTTAAGATATGATTTTTTGATACCTTCACCCCTATTTTGACACCCTCTGACGGCCCATCGGGATCTAATGTTAGGGTGGAAAAATAGCAAATGCTTGTCCAAATTTATCCTGAAAATATGAATCTGTCAGCACGAGCAGATTTTGAGATATGATTTTTTTGATATCTTCACCCCTATTTTGACACCCTCTGACGGCCCATCGAGATCTGATGTTAGGGTGAAAAAATAGCAAATGCTTGTGCAAATTTATCCTGAAAATATGAATCTGTCAGCACGAGCAGATTTTGAGATATGATTTTTTTGATATCTTCACCCCTATTTTGACACCCTCTGACGGCCCATCGAGATCTGATGTTAGGGTGAAAAAATAGCAAATGCTTGTGCAAATTTATCCTGAAAATATGAATCTGTCAGCACGAGCAGATTTTAAGATATGATTTTTTTGATACCTTCACCCCTATTTTGACACCCTCTGACGGCCCATCGGGATCTAATGTTAGGGTGGAAAAATAGCAAATGCTGGTCCAAATTTATCCTGAAAATATGAATCTGTCAGCACGAGCAGATTTGAGATATGATTTTTTGATATCTTGACCCCTGTTTTGACACCCTCTGACGGCCCATCGGGATCTGATGTTAGGGTGAAAAAGTAGCAAATGCTTGTCCAACTTTATCCTGAAAATATGAATTTGTCAGCACGAGCAGATTTTGAGATATGATTTTTTTGATATCTTCACCCCTATTTTGACACCCTCATACGGCCCATCGGGATCTGATGTTAGGGTGGAAAAATAGCAAATGCTTGTCCAAATTTATCCTGAAAATATGAATCTGTCAGCACGAGCAGATTTTAAGATATGATTTTTTGATATCTTCACCCCTATTTTGACACCCTCTGTCGGCCCATCTGGATTTGGTGTTAGGATGGAAAAATAGCAAATGCTTGTCGTAACTTATCCTGAAAATATGAATCAGTCAGCACGAGCAGATTTTGAGATATGTTTTTTTGATATTTTTACCCGTATTTTGATACTTTCTGACGGCCTATCGGGATCTGGTGTTAGGATGAAAAGATAGCAAATGCTTGTCGTAATTTGTCCTGCAAATATGAATCTGTCAGCACGAGCAGATTTTAAGATATGATTTTTTTTGATATCTTGACCCTGTTTTGACACCCTCTGACGGCCATCGGGATCTGATGTTAGGGTGAAAAAGTAGCAAATGCTTGTCCAACTTTATCCTGAAAATATGAATTTGTCAGCACGAGCAGATTTGAGATATGATTTTTTTGATATCTTCACCCCTATTTTGACACCCTCTGACGGCCCATCGGGATCTGATGTTAGGGTGAAAAAATAGCAAATGCTGGTCCAAATTTATCCTGAAAATATGAATCTGTCAGCACGAGCAGATTTTAAGATATGATTTTTTTGATATCTTCACCCCTATTTCGACACCCTCTGACGGCCCATCGGGATCTGATGTTAGGGTGGAAAAATAGCAAATGCTGGTTCAAATGTATCCTGAAAATATGAATCTGTCAGCACGAGCAGATTTTGCGATATGATTTTTTTGATATCTTCATCCCTATTTTGACACCCTCTGACGGCCCATCGGGATCTGATGTTAGGGTGAAAAAATAGCAAATGCTGGTCCAAATTTATCCTGAAAATATGAATCTGTCAGCACGAGCAGATTTTAAGATATGATTTTTTTGATATCTTCATCCCTATTTTGACACCCTCTGACGGCCCATCGGGATCTGATGTTAGGGTGGAAAAATAGCAAATGCTTGTCCAAATTTATCCTGAAAATATGAATCTGTCAGCACGAGCAGATTTTAAGATATGATTTTTTTTGATATCTTCACCCTGTTTTGACACCCTCTGAGGGCCCATCGGGATCTGATGTTAGGGTGAAAAAGTAGCAAATGCTTGTCCAAATTTATCCTGAAAATATGAATTTGTCAGCACGAGCAGATTTTGAGATATGATTTTTTTGATATCTCCACCCTATTTTGACACCTCATACGCCCATCGGGATCTGATGTTAGGGTGAAAAAATAGCAAATGCTTGTCCAAATTTATCCTGAAAATATGAATCTGTCAGCACGAGCAGATTTTGAGATATGATTTTTTTGATATCTTCACCCTATTTTGACACCCTCTGACGGCCCATCGAGATCTGATGTAGGGTGGAAAAATAGCAAATGCTTGTGCAAATTTATCCTGAAAATATGAATCTGTCAGCACGAGCAGATTTTAAGATATGATTTTTTTGATACCTTCACCCCTATTTTGACACCCTCTGACGGCCCATCGGGATCTAATGTTAGGGTGGAAAAATAGCAAATGCTGGTCCAAATTTATCCTGAAAATATGAATCTGTCAGCACGAGCAGATTTTGAGATATGATTTTTTTGATATCTTGACCCCTGTTTTGACACCCTCTGACGGCCCATCGGGATCTGATGTTAGGGTGAAAAAGTAGCAAATGCTTGTCCAACTTTATCCTGAAAATATGAAATTTGTCAGCACGAGCAGATTTTGAGATATGATTTTTTTGATATCTTCACCCCTATTTTGACACCCTCATACGGCCCATCGGGATCTGATGTTAGGGTGGAAAAATAGCAAATGCTTGTCCAAATTTATCCTGAAAATATGAATCTGTCAGCACGAGCAGATTTTAAGATATGATTTTTTTGATATCTTCACCCCTGTTTTGACACCCTCTGAGGGCCCATCGGGATCTGATGTTAGGGTGAAAAAGTAGCAAATGCTTGTCCAAATTTATCCTGAAAATATGAATTTGTCAGCACGAGCAGATTTTGAGATATGATTTTTTTGATATCTCCACCCCTATTTTGACACCCTCATACGGCCCATCGGGATCTGATGTTAGGGTGCAAAAATAGCAAATGCTTGTCCAAATTTATCCTGAAAATATGAATCTGTCAGCACGAGCAGATTTTGAGATATGATTTTTTTGATATCTTCACCCCTATTTTGACACCCTCTGACGGCCCATCGGGATCTAATGTTAGGGTGGAAAAATAGCAAATGCTTGTCCAAATTTATCCTGAAAATATGAATCTGTCAGCACGAGCAGATTTTGAGATATGATTTTTTTGATATCTTCACCCCTATTTCGACACCCTCTGACGGCCCATCGGGATCTGATGTTAGGGTGAAAAAATAGCAAATGCTGGTCCAAATTTATCCTGAAAATATGAATCTGTCAGCACGAGCAGATTTTAAGATATGATTTTTTTGATACCTTCACCCCTATTTTGACACCCTCTGACGGCCCATCGGGATCTAATGTTAGGGTGGAAAAATAGCAAATGCTTGTCCAAATTTATCCTGAAAATATGAATCTGTCAGCACGAGCAGATTTTGAGATATGATTTTTTTGATATCTTCACCCCTATTTTGACACCCTCTGACGGCCCCATCGAGATCTGATGTTAGGGTGAAAAAATAGCAAATGCTTGTGCAAATTTATCCTGAAAATATGAATCTGTCAGCACGAGCAGATTTTGAGATATGATTTTTTTGATATCTTCACCCCTATTTTGACACCCTCTGACGGCCCATCGAGATCTGATGTAGGGTGAAAAAATAGCAAATGCTTGTGCAAATTTATCCTGAAAATATGAATCTGTCAGCACGAGCAGATTTTAAGATATGATTTTTTTGATACCTTCACCCCTATTTTGACACCCTCTGACGGCCCATCGGGATCTAATGTTAGGGTGGAAAAATAGCAAATGCTGGTCCAAATTTATCCTGAAAATATGAATCTGTCAGCACGAGCAGATTTTGAGATATGATTTTTTTGATATCTTGACCCCTGTTTTGACACCCTCTGACGGCCCATCGGGATCTGATGTTAGGGTGAAAAAGTAGCAAATGCTTGTCCAACTTTATCCTGAAAATATGAATTTGTCAGCACGAGCAGATTTTGAGATATGATTTTTTTGATATCTTCACCCCTATTTTGACACCCTCATACGGCCCATCGGGATCTGATGTTAGGGTGGAAAAATAGCAAATGCTTGTCCAAATTTATCCTGAAAATATGAATCTGTCAGCACGAGCAGATTTTAAGATATGATTTTTTTGATATCTTCACCCCTATTTTGACACCCTCTGTCGGCCCATCTGGATTTGGTGTTAGGATGGAAAAATAGCAAATGCTTGTCGTAACTTATCCTGAAAATATGAATCAGTCAGCACGAGCAGATATTTGAGATATGGTTTTTTTGATATTTTTACCCGTATTTTGATACTTTCTGACGGCCTATCGGGATCTGGTGTTAGGATGAAAAGATAGCAAATGCTTGTCGTAATTTGTCCTGCAAATATGAATCTGTCAGCACGAGCAGATTTTAAGATATGATTTTTTTGATATCTTGACCCCTGTTTTGACACCCTCTGACGGCCCATCGGGATCTGATGTTAGGGGTGAAAAAGTAGCAAATGCTTGTCCAACTTTATCCTGAAAAATATGAATTTGTCAGCACGAGCAGATTTTGAGATATGATTTTTTTGATATCTTCACCCCTATTTTGACACCCTCTGACGGCCCATCGGGATCTGATGTTAGGGTGAAAAAATAGCAAATGCTGGTCCAAATTTATCCTGAAAATATGAATCTGTCAGCACGAGCAGATTTTAAGATATGATTTTTTTGATATCTTCACCCCTATTTCGACACCCTCTGACGGCCCATCGGGATCTGATGTTAGGGTGGAAAAAATAGCAAATGCTGGTTCAAATTTATCCTGAAAATATGAATCTGTCAGCACGAGCAGATTTTGCGATATGATTTTTTTGATATCTTCATCCCTATTTTGACACCCTCTGACGGCCCATCGGGATCTGATGTTAGGGTGAAAAAATAGCAAATGCTGGTCCAAATTTATCCTGAAAATATGAATCTGTCAGCACGAGCAGATTTTAAGATATGATTTTTTTGATATCTTCATCCCTATTTTGACACCCTCTGACGGCCCATCGGGGATCTGATGTTAGGGTGGAAAAATAGCAAATGCTTGTCCAAATTTATCCTGAAAATATGAATCTGTCAGCACGAGCAGATTTTAAGATATGATTTTTTTGATATCTTCACCCCTGTTTTGACACCCTCTGAGGGCCCATCGGGATCTGATGTTAGGGTGAAAAAGTAGCAAATGCTTGTCCAAATTTATCCTGAAAATATGAATTTGTCAGCACGAGCAGATTTTGAGATATGATTTTTTTGATATTCTCACCCCTATTTTGACACCCTCATACGGCCCATCGGGATCTGATGTTAGGGTGAAAAAATAGCAAATGCTTGTCCAAATTTATCCTGAAAATATGAATCTGTCAGCACGAGCAGATTTTGCGATATGATTTTTTTGATATCTTCATCCCTATTTTGACACCCTCTGACGGCCCATCGGGATCTGATGTTAGGGTGAAAAAATAGCAAATGCTTGTCCAAATTTATCCTGAAAATATGAATCTGTCAGCACGAGCAGATTTGCGATATGATTTTTTTGATATCTTCATCCCTATTTTGACACCCTCTGACGGCCCATCGGGATCTGATGTTAGGGTGGAAAAATAGCAAATGCTTGTCCAAATTTATCCTGAAAATATGAATCTGTCAGCACGAGCAGATTT
Organism: Ceutorhynchus assimilis; assembly: GCA_917834065.1. NCBI lineage: Eukaryota > Metazoa > Arthropoda > Insecta > Coleoptera > Curculionidae > Ceutorhynchus > Ceutorhynchus assimilis. The sequence continues at coordinate 17,064,952 of OU892282.1, forward strand.
TAAGATATGATTTTTTTGATATCTTCACCCCTATTTTGACACCCTCTGACGGCCCATCGGGATCTGATGTTAGGGTGAAAAAATAGCAAATGCTGGTCCAAATTTATCCTGAAATATGAATCTGTCAGCACGAGCAGATTTTAAGATATGATTTTTTTGATATCTTCACCCCTATTTTGACACCCTCTGACGGCCCATCGGGATC